>CM065922.1:19916319-20516319 GCA_033439105.1 Magallana nippona
CTCCCTTAACTGCGGGTACCCTCCGTATTTATAGCAATCGGATCTGCCCTTATGCAGAGAGAGCTAGGCTTGTTTTAGCGCACAAGGACATTCCGTAAGTTTTTACCTTTTATAGTATTTAAATATACATGTATATAGACTATTAACATGTTTATTCAAGCAAATACTAAGTATGAGATGCAATTTTCTATTGGAAACTGTTGATGCAGAACTGTAAATTACTGTTTCATTTTAAGAAAAAAATTGACTTTTTATCTTTACATATCTTTGTAGAAGCTCTGATTAAAATTCTATATTTATCTTCAATATATTTATCATATGCAAAATTGTGATAAAATATATTTACACATAAAAAACTTCGGAAAATGCACTCATATTGCTTTCCATTAAAACTAAATAGCTGTGATACTACTTAAATTTCATCCAGTAATTTGATTTATAAATATGTTGTACTACGGCATGAAGTATGAATTTTACCGGTGACACATGTAGACACTTATGTTTTACATGTAAATAGTTTCCCGTTTAACAGTACGGGAAACAATCAATATATATTGTTTTAACGTCAAGTGTCTTTGTGGTGACGGTCACCGCCACAGTACTTACTAGTACATGTATAGAGTACACTGTATTTCAATCAATGCAATAGCTGTTTAAAAAATGAAAGGGATTACGTTACTCACGAGAACACAGAAAACACGTGATCCAGTAGAAACAAGATTTTTGGGGAAGAATGGGGTAGACTTTTAAAATGCATATTACATGACTTGTAAAACAAAGTTTTGGACTTAAAAGACGTGTATTATATATTTTTCACACTAGCGTAAAAAAAAATAGGATAAACATCCAAAAGGAAATCCCACAAAAATGGAGCACAAACCAACTTTAATTTATGAATGTTAAACTACCGGTAAATGACGCTCCATGTCAAGATTTAGGTGTGCATATACCAGTTCGTATCTATGTTCTAAATACTGGACTTATGAAAACGCTAAAACCAATTTTAAAAGAAAAGGATAGATGTGGTGGAATTTCTTGTTTGTCCTAGAATAGGAACTCTAACTGCCTTATTCACTCATTTTCTTCCCGATAATTCTAGAAAAAAAATCTGATAGACAAAAATGTGGTGGCAGACGACACCATTTTCTTTGTTGGATAGTATTTATTTTACAACTTTATGATGTTCTTAAATGTGAAATTTTCTAATCCAAAAGGAATGAAGTGGTTAATATTCACCTTTCCAAAAAACCGGAATGGTTTCTGGAGAAAATAAATCCTCTAGGAAAAGTTCCAGCCATTCAGAAGAATGATAAAGTTGTCTATGAGTCTGCAGTGTGTTGTGATTACCTAGACCAGGTATATCCGGGCAACAAGCTGACCCCCGATGACCCTTACCAGCAGGCAAGAGACAAAATATTGTTGGAACATTTTGGACAGGTACGTGTGTCAAACAATTTTCAACTAGAGTGATAAGTTTTCTTTTCTTGGAGAATATAAGGCAAATGGATGATTTGAATGATTCTAACATTGGGAGAAGACTTTCTTATTTAACGTATCTAATTTCAGGCTACCACACAGTACTACAAAATGCTGTTTGGTCCATCAGAAAATTGTGCAGCGGCAGCGGAAACCTTGAATAAACTGCTAATGGAATTCGACAAAGAATTGCAAAAGAGAGGAGATTTCTTTGGAGGTATGACAATGAACAGAAAACATATACCCCTGTAAAATCATTTTTACAAACGTACAATAAAACAAGATAAGATATTTTAAAATTAAAATATCAAGAAATCTGATAATTTCTTTTTAAAATTATTAAAAACAATTTATATTTAACATAACATCGATTTGTAACCCTTAAATATGTTAAATACTTGGAATATGTTGATTTAAATTAGTGTATGCGTCAAAACCTCCAAACAGTATCAGTTTTTAGAACTTCAATGCGTTTTCTTTTATAGAGTGGGTCTGAGCTCCATATTTTTGCCATAGTCTAAATAAGGTTTAATGGAAATCAATACGATTTCAGTCAACAAAAAAGTGGAGAGATGACCGACTATACTTTAAAAATATCTTTTTGCACATCAACAATTGAACGTTTTAGAAAAATAATACAAGTCCGTAAATTTGTGGCAAAAGTCGCATATAGCATTTAAAAAACGAACTTTGTTGTGACTGAAATGGCTCACTCAGACATAAGGTAACATTATAGAGCTTAGGGTTTTTAGATTGTGGGTTCGATACCACCAAAACTTTAGGGTTTATTTTTTTCTTATCATTTGTTCAAATATTCAAAACTGAATATAATAGTTAGAAATTGTCCTTTTGTAAACTTGTATTATAACATTATCAAATATATTTAAGTGGAAAAAAATAAGTTTGAAATTGTATTTTACGACTAAACCAAATGGGCATTTGCGCTATCTTATCCCCTCATCTTCTTTTTTTGAATGAGTCCATTCATACACTGGTCATTCTATTTAGTTAACTTACCATTCGAAACCAATGCTTAATCATAGAACTACGCGTAGAGTAAAATTCTAAATAAATGCTTAAAATTGCTTCGCATGCAATATGAAATAATGACAGTTCATGATAGAACCATTTTAACAAGACCTTGGACTTTCGGTAGGATGTAAATATCTTTTTCTTGCGTCAAAACAAGTTTAAAATGAGGCTGGTTTCAAGTGAAATATACACAGATTGCGTAGTCTTAGCTCAAAAGCCAGACAAATCTTGTTGATTTCAAAGAGCAATGGCTGAGTGGCCAACAATGAAATAGACAGGCCTACGTCACAATGCTGTTTGACACAACTACCTAAAGTCCAAGCTCCTGTTAAAATGGTTCTATATTCTGAGATTTTTTTCTACTTTTATTTGCAATGACATCTAACTACAGGTCAAATTATTCTCTTGAGGTATATCTACCTCTACATGTCCTCTATTCAGTCGTAATGATTGTATTAAGAACATAATAATCATTTCAATTTTGGAATGTGACCTTGGATATTGATTGTAAAAATATTCATTGAAAATTATATATGTTGCAAAAGGAAGGCAACTTTTTATACGTGTGCCAGTTTATTACCATAACGTATTGAATTGTTCCAGACGTTTTTTCTTTACATCCATTTATTAATTCATTTGATTAAAATCTTCGACTGTTCGCAGAGCTACATCTTCGCTAGCCAAGGGTTTACGATTGTAGAGGAGCAGAATGTATCGTAAGCCCTTGGCAGAGCTACGTCTTCTATTTATTTATTTATTCGCTTCGACAAACAGCGCTACCCAAAACTGTACACTTTCCTTCCTACACTGTGCATGTAGTATATTTAATTTATAGCGCGCAAAATCAGTGAATCGGTAGATAAAGTTCCTTCCGTAATTTTGTCTTAAAGTTTTTGAATTCATCTTTATCAGACACTTTAAATATTTAAATAAAGTTCCTTCCGTGATCTTGTCTTAAAGTTTTTGACTTCATCTTTATCAGACACTTTAAACATTTTGTTTAGACATCATTTGTTTGAAGAAACTAAGAGAGAGAGAGAGAGAGAGAGAGAGAGAGAGAGAGTACATTTCACTTGTAATTCACTAATATGAGACATTGTTTTTAATTCAGTTTCCATATATAAATCACCCTTTTATCGTTAAAGCAAAGCATATTGTGATAGAATCCAACCAAGCAGTTTCAGTCAGAGTCCACTTGCTACACCTGTCAATCAAATCAGCCCGCGAGCTGCACCACGTGCTCCTTCCATGAAAGTTCTTCCTCGAGTTCATTCATTGCTCATGCATTTTTAAGAATTGTGATCAGAAAGGTTATGAAAACTTTAGAAACTTTTCTTTGCTTCCTGTACTTTGGTGAATAACCAATGGAAGCCGTAAGGTGACTCACTACACCTTGGACTAGTTTCTCAAATTAACAGACAATTACTTGATTATCAAAGACACAATGTAGCATAATGCATCAGAAGTATATACATGCAAGTCAAATAGGCGAAAATATAATTATACAATTTTGTATTTAAAACACTTATAATTTCAAAATTTTAATGTAATAGGCCGCAGATTTAAACTTGTGATCTGCATGCGGTTAACAATCCCGAAACTCAAGCACAGATATGTTTTTACAACTCAGATCAAAACAAAAAATAGCAATTTCTCGCGCTAATATGCATGAAGTCGCGTTTTAATTTCGACGTCTTGCTAAAAACGGAACAGTTTTCAGCGTGAATTTAATGAGATATATGTTTAAATATTTACATTTTCCAGTGTCTCTGTCTGTGATAACACTACGAATCGATTTTGTACTATACAGCCCAATAAATTCAAAAGGCGTATTGTTGGGGGCGCAAGCGGGTTTGCATAATTAATATTATAATATTTAATCGTACAACTGCTGAAAATTATATAAATATAAGTAATAAGGAATCATTCTTTGAATATTATGAGGCGATAATTTATGTCGGGGCGATCAAATCTATCATAAAGCTGTTCGGGCTTTATTAGATTTGATCACAGCCCTACAGAAATTATCGCCTCATAATACTGAAAAGAATGATTCTTAAAAAGAGGTTCGTTCCTCTGTTTTTTGATAGCCATTTTGGGTCACCTCTAGTCTGGAAATTATGCATCATATGTTAATTCTACTTGTAAATTCATATTTTACAATGCCAAATAAACTATTTTGAATAAAATAAATAAGGGAAAATTACATATTTAGAAACTTTAGTAAGGGACTATATTTTGAGGCGGAAGGTTTTTAAGAAGAAAATGAACATTTTTCATAACCTTGTTGTTTTAGAGTACCGTAACTTAAGCTTTCTTATTTTCAGTGCAGACCAAATTTCCAGATAGTTTGTGCATTGGTATATCTTCGAGTTGTTCCGAAATACATATTTTAACAATTCTTCAATATTTCTATCAACATATATTGCCATATTAAACTGATATTTCGTAAAAGTCAAGAAAAAATGAACTCCAATGTTTGCCTAAAATCAACTTATTTCATGCCATATCTCAAATTTTAAATAATAGACCCATACTTTTGGTTTTATTTTCTGAATTTAAAAGATTTTTCTAACAAGTCTATTATAATTTGAGAAAAAGTTTGAGACTTTTAAATAATTTTATTGCATGATTGCATGTTGAATCGTAAATGGCTAAAAATAGCATTTTATCAGTGCAAAAAGGTCAAAATATCAATTAGGGGAAGAAATTGCAAACTTTATTATTATTATTTATTTAAAAAAATTATTTATTTTAAATAGTATAAAATTGTATTTCATGCCATTGTTCATTCCGATAAAAAATTACAGAGGGAAAAGTGATTTATGTGCAATTTGCACTTTCAGTGCAGAAAGGTCATATTAAATACACCTTAGCACCGAAAGAAGCATATAGACCCCAAAATTTTAGTTTGAATTTGGTTAATCTATGTATGTGTAGATTTTTAAAAAATATATTTTAGAAATTTTTTTTAAAGACTTTTGATCGCAGGATTCAACGTCCTTAGGTCACACATATAAGACATATACCATTGGATTTGATAAATTCAAGGCTTTGTAAAATGTGTTGTGCTGTGTATATTTGAAACACGGCATATTTCGGACAATTACGTCCCTTGTTGTTTGTACATTTGGCTAGTCACATTTGTCAAAACTCCAGATACAACATAGTTCTGTGACTATTTTATCATACATAGAGATGCGTCGGTTCCACCACAGTAGTTTCGGGTTAGGGAACGTAGCATTCTAAAGGCGTTTATCAGATAAAGGGACCTGGACACGATTTGAGATAAAAAAAAAAAATTATTTTCATGTATGAAATGCTTTACTTGTGAATTTTGAATGATTGACCAAAATTTGAATGTTAGATGTCAAGTGTCAATTTAAGCGAGATACAGACATAAGAATTCATTGTTATTAAACAAAGCTCGAGTCTTATATTTGTTTACAAATAATGTAAAGTAAAGTAATTACCATTTATTTGACAAAATGATTCGTGGCAAACAAGATAAACTGATTCAATGTGTTCATAAATAATATTATCAACAAAAGAAATCACCTTTTCATTGAAACTTATACCAATACAACACATATTTAAACAATAACAAGACTCGAGCTTTGTTTATAAAACATAGAATTTCAAACTCTGTTACTTACTTGTAACTCGATATTTGACTTTCAAATTTTGAGGAAGCATACCATTTATTTAACAATATCCATATTAACCATTCTAGACATTTAAAAATGGAAAAATAAATTTTGAAAATTTTGAGCTCAAATCGCGTCTAAGTCCCTTTAAAATATCCTGCTCAAGTGTTAATTTGTTTCTCAATATACATATACTAGTACATTACTTTGGCTAGACATAAACAAAAATGTTATTTTGCAGGAAGCGAACCTCGTATGATAGATTTCATGATATGGCCTTGGTTTGAGCGATTTTCTGCGACGGAAAAGTTGGTGAATCAAATATTTATAACAGATGGGTCAATGAAGAACTTGGCCGCCTACATGGATAGGATGCTCTCTGTGCCCGCTGTTCAGAAATGTCGTCTTACTACAGAAAACCATCTTGAATTTTACCAGAGTGTGAAAAATGGCGCACCTAACTATGACGTCGGACTGTAGTGATTGCAGAGACTTCCGTTTGGTTAGACCATGATCAGATAGAGCTTTGAATGAGGCAAAATGAAACTTAATCCGTCACCAAATGAAACCCAATCATAACTCAAACGTTATACAAATTTAATTTATATATTTCATGAATATACTACATAGATAGCATGTATTTGTTACATGAGCCTCTGGTTGTCGAATTCTTTCTTGTGATAAGCATAATCAAAGTAAGACATGGATTTTGCAAAATATGACTAAGAGGTGCAACTCATGTGATCGATGTGTACAAGCCTCAAGATGAAATTACGGATTACAAGATTATCTTTACAAAAATAATTGGAAGCTGACGCAGATGAATAACCATGACATATACAGGCTGGTTCTTACCCCCACCCCACCCCTTCCCTTCCCTACATTTTCCTCGATGTTTTCACTCTCTTTTCATTGCCATCTTATATAACTAATTTATACATATATTGAGAAATACAGTACAAAATATAAAGTAATTATTATGAAAGCGCGTTAAAAAAAAGAGAATGTAATTACATGTATAAGATAACTTGTCTACACTTGAAGCTCATGGGGATGAAAACTAGGGTAAACGTTTATCAATAAGCCAAACAGTGACTGAGGCTTCAAGGGAGCTACAAATAAGAAAACCATTGCTAAAGTTGATTCATGTGATTTTCTTGTAAAAAAATGTAAAAGAATAAATAGACAATATATGACACAATAGTTATGTCTTTTTTAAAGCATTTATGGTTTTCAGTACAGTTTCCACCCTGTGAAGGAAGATCTTCCATAAAAATCGCTCCGTATGGCTCCAGATCCCGGGTCTTGGTGGTGTGTTTGGATGTAAACGTCATCACCTTTGTTGACATGTGCAGTGGCTAAACCAGTCGCCTGTCCATCTTCGCCGGTCAGAGACTTCATATAAATACTTCCAAAAATCTGACCGTTTATGATTAGTTCCAAAGCATGGTCTTCTCCCGTGCTACCATAATGTTTGATCCTCGACGTCCAACTGAAGACGTAATAGCCGGTTTCTGGAGCGATGAAAATCCCCGAGTTTGGGTGGTACCCATTTCCTGCGTTTGTTTTCACGGCGTCGAATTTCAGAATCTGTCCTTGTCCAGGGTGGGCTACGTCAGAAGACAGATAGGCGTAAAAAGCTGTGGCGTTATGTGAGGGGTGTGATGGCTGAGTGGGCTGGGGTATCAACAACCGTCCTGTAGAGTCAATAGTGAAATGAGATAAATTGTTTGTCATAATATAAATATTTTCCAACCAAACATGTTTTTTACGTACCTTTACGGAAAAGAGATGATTGAACCTTAAGTGATTGCGGGGTTTCAACTCCCCGATTGTTGGATACGACCTCTGACCCAGTCTCCGTTATTACTGTTGTACTCGGGTTATTCTTTGCAACACTAGTACTAATGGAACCTTCAAGTTCTGTGTCCTGAACTTCCTTGTGTGGTTTCTCCCGATGACAATACGTTCGTTGACGATTGGAGGTGCGTTGGATATAGGCGATGCGGCTGTCCTGAGTAGCGATTGTTGTGGTCAATTCGCCGATCAACTTACGAAGTTCCAAAACCTCCCGATGTAGATCTTTCACATAAATTTCACATTGTCCCTTTCTTGAAAAGTTTATCACAAGCCAAACCAACACAAAAAATAATTTGTGAAGAATCATAATGTCGTTTTCGTTATCTAAATGGTACCTTGGTGACCTTAGATATACGAGAAAGAAATCACGTGTAAAATATCTAGTATATATATATATAGACAACCAAATTCATCATCAACACAGAAATATTTAAAAGAAATAATGTTGTCGTTTACATAATAACATTTAAATGTCAATGAGTCCAGTCATGGACTCGGTGACAATTAAAAATTGTTAATGTTATTAAAGGATGGTGGAAAACATAGTCCCGAGTAGATTGACAAAATATCTCCAATACCTGTGCAGTAATTGAGTAACTCTTTTATCCCAATTAAAACGACCACAAGGAAAATATACATGTACATCTTTATTTATGGTAGGGTTACATGGTTTATATTTGATTCCCATAGATTTTCAATTTCATCTAACATTTGAAAGCCCTTAAAATACACAAAAAGGTATGTCCAAGGAGACCCAGTTTACCTCATTACAGTCATTTGTAAATTTAAAAAAAAAAAATCCCTATTGTAATCAACCCTTGTTTCCATTGCAGTGAGCTTCCTTGAACTTTCATTACTCCGCATGTCACTTGATCTATATTCCGGCACGCGTGTTTGGAGCGTATATACAATTTTGTTTGTTGAACTTATTTTAAATGTTTAAAAAAAAATGAATTTCTATATTAGGTGTAATTCAAACTAATATGTTTACATCCATGTAGTATTTTCGCCTCTATTTCGGCTTTAGAATAAACGCAATCTAAACTGCTGTTAGATGCAATGTTTAGCTTTGTATTTGACAACTTTAAATCTAGAAGCTGTAAAAATAATTTTTACATCGTTCATTGACGTCTTCTTTGTACTTCTGCTGTTGACTTTTGCGCGAATTATTTCTTGATTTTCGAAACTAAAAGCAATATTGAAAGCACACAATCCACGTATTTGCTCAGGCTGACATCAGACTTCCAAGAAGCTATAGTTAACATGGTAACCTTCGCATATATTGAAAATAGGCTGTTCCTTAATATGCGTTACGTTCTGGCCGACAATGAAAATAATTATGTACTTTTACTCACTTTGATGAAAAATATATTAGACGATTAAAAGACAAATGTTAACATAAACTGAAAAATGCTTTCTTTGGTGCAATCATTCGAGCTATGATGGCAGATAGCATTGCAGAAAATTTTACATATTTCTACAATGCTAGCTACCTTCATAGCCGTATAGAAGCACCTAAGAGAGCATTGTATTGCTTATTTCAAGTATTCTTTTAGAAGCAAATTAAGAAGTAAATCCTTGAACGGTATTGTATTTTGAATTGAAAAGTCATGAAGAACCGTCACTGGCAAAGTAGGGACTACAAGTATGTCTCTATTCTCCTTATTTTATAGTGACAAAATTTGAATCCCTCCCAATCTAGAGTGCTGAAATACTGACAGAGACACACGTAAGTCTAAAAATAGCAATCATAAATACATGTATCACATAAAACATATAAAAATAAGCTGTCCGTGATTTAAGTTTTATTGACCAGTAATCCATTGTAGGATAAACACACAGATTACGGCTATATATAATGTAATCAATGTGTACATGACATTGTATAGACAGTATGAAAACTGTGTGTCATATGCATTCATTATCACAAGAATGAAAATGTTAATGATTACAAATAAAACGTAATCCCATCTGTCTGAAGGTGCCTTTCAGTAAAGCACATATTGCATGTTGCATTAATCAATACATGATTCAGCATGATCGAGCCTTCAAATAAACATGCATGCATGACATGTAACAGCTCACAATTGTTTTTGATAGATCTAGAATGTCATGTTTCTCCTCAATTACAAATAAAGTGGCTTTGAACTTCACAATACACAATATTGAACATTTTCCTCAAGTTCCAAATTTCTTTTGTTGCATTGCCATTGGAAGTGACTCCATCATTGCCAGTTTTGTGCGTTCTACCATTACAACCCAATCATCATTAACAAAGTCCATGTGAATAAGATACTGCAAAACAAATTTGTGAAACAAATGAAACTAAAAATAGTTTAATGTACATATATCAATAACAACTGAATGCTTTCTGTTATCTATGGAGATTACTTACACGAAATCTTGTACAAACATGAAAAGCAGACACTTTGGAAGAATTTGGTCTGGCTACCAAATTGAAAGGTTTCGATCCTATGCTTGGGAATGGCTACAAAATGTTTTTAAACATACAGTTTTGTATCTTAGATCAGTACTGTAGAATGAAATTGTCTATGTACTACATGTACGTGAAATTCGTTTACAAAAAATGCACTTCAAATTACCGGTATATATCCAAGACATGCATTAATAAAACTTTCCAAAAAGGATGAGAAAGTGGTAATGAACTTACCTGTGTTTTGTCTAAGATAAAAAATTTGTCTAGATCACAAAAAAATATTTTATCAGGATAGCGTGTGGAGGTAGAAATATGGTGAATTATCTGATGCCTCTTCTTCCAGGCGTTGGGGAACTTGTTACACACCTCCCGACACCAGTCACTGTATTCCTTTTTCTCAACATCAAACTCGTAAATCTGTAGAGAGAAATTCAAACTTGAGCGAATTGAAACTAAGCATAATATAAATGTACATGAATACATTCAGTCAAAGTTTAATTTCTGTCCTTCAGTAGCTTTAGCATGTACTAAAAGTAGTCTGGAAGATTCTAAAATATGCTTATTCTTAAATTAAATACATGCATATATATTTATCCATACCTTTTGATCTGCATGTGCAGTGATCAGATTTCGACTGTCAGGGGTGAAGGTCATAGCAGTTACTGTGGATTTATAGCTGGGCAACTGACAGACAACCTGATACGAAGAAATATATGGTTGTTTATTAGCACATAGGCTAACAGGCTGCATATTGATGTCATATGGATATTTAATGTATGTGTATACATATAGGGACACTGTACATCCTTAAAGAAAATCAATCTGTATTCTAAATAATCAATCTAACATAAAAAGGCTACCTTATTTAATGGAATTTTGCACACAAGTAAATGCTTTTAACCTTTAAATTTTATATATGAAGGCCATTTTGTTTGTTGCTAATGAATGTGAATACAATCACACTACCTCTTTGGACTCCACCCCCAGCACTGTTATTTTGTAGGACAGATCAGCTACAGCCACCAGCTTACTATCTGGGCTGACACTTAGCTGGTGTATAGACTCCTCTGTTAAACAAATGAGGTTAAATACATGTAAACTGTACACACATACCAGTACACATACCGGTACATACAAGATTTCATGTGTTTTAGACCCCAAAAATCTTTCCTCATATAGGGAAATCCTACTACATCCACAGGTGTACTTATGCCAGGTTGGAAATACCTTGACATGGTCATACATGTATTGAAATTAAAATATGCAATATAACAGGTAAGTTTATTGCATTCTTTTAAATGATGATGATCATTTCACTATAGATCATATTAATAGATTATAAATATCTTACATTTTTTAAATAGTCCTTATTTTTATGGTAATCATAAATGACTTATTAAATGATATGCAGAGAATTATGAAAAGAGAAGAAGAGAAACCTGCTTTAGGGAATTTGCTCTTTCTTTGGAGAGCTGACACTAGAGTGCAATTTCCCAGGGATAAATTTCACCTTGGAGCCAGTTTTTTTTTTATAGGGAAATCCTACACTATGGTAGAGTAACCAACTGAAGGGAAAATTATGGGAGACAAAATAATAGTGAATCTTTCAGAGTTTTTATCAATTACTCTTACTTCACACATACAGTTGAAATAAATGTTAAAACATACCTGTGTAATCATCCCATGCATGATACAGAGACACAGAGTCCTCGTCAAGGGAAATAACTACAATTTTTTGACAAGATGTAGCCATCACAAAGTACTTTTCATCTGGGGTGAAAACAATCCGATGAGCTGAATAGGAAGGGAGGCCTTTTTTCACCTTCCTGAGATCGACTGATGGTGAGATGGATTCTGTGTCAGTCTAGAGAAAACCACACAAAATGAAGACCAAAGTTTACCCACAAGGAAATTTTAATTTTATAATGGTGTATTTTATAAAAATCATTCATTGCAGGAACTTTAAGGTAAATCTACATCAAATTTTCAATTACCCACCATAGTTATTTTGTACAGTTTGAAGCCATCTATGTCTGAGTATGACATCCAGTTTGCTTGAGAGCTTATTGCACTACAGGCAATATGCTGCCCATCTTTTGTCTTCAGCTGGATCAGCTTCTGTGGAGGTATTTCCTCAGGTAAAACCTCCCCATCTTTCTCTACAGGTGAGGAAAATCAGCAGCTTATTGCATGTTTATTTATACAAGAACCCACAAAACTGTATTTACAAGGAAATTGAGACATGTCTTTTTCAAAATTCTTTAAAATCAAAAGATTTCTGCAGATACTGATGGGATAGAGCATGATTTATACCTGAGGTCTTCCTGGTGTTTCCCAGTCTCCATAGCTCCAGGTAGTCAGGGTACTGTAGCAGGAGGGCGTTTCTTTCCTTAGCCACACCCACCAACTGATGCTGTTAACAATTGCAATTAAAAGTAAGACATAGAGACCATTTCATGCTACAATAAATACCCAAAGGGTACATGTACATGTATGTTTGTACTGTAGAAAGTCACCATATGGCAATAAATTTTCAGGTACCTCAGAGTTATACATAGGATACATTATTGTGACAATAATAGTTTGAATACAAGGAATTACCATGGGTATTGATCTCATTTTCCTTCTGTTTTTCTCATTACCAAGTCGATTAGCAAGCAGAGTTGTGTCCACACCTGAAGAAAATATAATATGGATACATAAACATGGTTAATATTGAGCATTATTCAATAAATAAAAATCTTGAGCATAGTTACTATACATGTTCATATACAAGTACATGTATATAGAATAAGTGTAAAAAATCCATCAACAAAAGCTAGGTATGCAGATAGTTGGTCATTAGATTTAAGCAGTTATGGGTTAGTTTAATGAAATTAAACTAACTTGAATTGCTCATCTATATATTACAAGAACTTTAAAATTTAGTAATTATATTTTTACCCCCAGACACAACGTCAGTGGGGGTAACAGCCAGTGCTCGCACATCATGGGTGTGTTGGTACCAGATGTTGGTTCTGACCCACATCTTCCAGTCACTCTCTCGACTCGTGGTTGTGTACTGGAACTGTACCACCTTGGGATCCACCCCTGAGGAGAACACTTGCTTTTCATTCTACAAATGTACATGTTTCAGCAACATTATCACATGAATTAGCAGGGTTTAATAAATTTTCCCAAATGACTCAAGTTGTACAATAAATAAAAAATGTATCAGTAACAAATTCAAAAATCTAAATAATCAAACATTATTTTCTAAGCATTACAATGGTTATTAATAATTATGTTTTTACACAAGAGGCAAGAAAGATTATACAAATATGTAATTGGTATGTAATATTAAATTTCTGATGGGTCTCATACCTGGTGAACGGCTAAACACAATACATCAGCTTGGTGCATTTGAAAGCTCTACAAAGAAAACAATGACTTTTACGCCATGTACATGTACCATCGTACCTAAGTTGTTATACATCGTAGATATTTCACATGCAAAAATGCATCCAAAGAGGTTTTTAATAATTTTGTATTTTTTAAATTGAAACCTTTATTTGAGTTCCTTGTTTTCCATTCCAAAAAATGGTTCTCCCTCTGGAGTCTCCACTGACCAGAGTCATGTCACTGAAGAGAGAGAACGAATAAACATTATGTATATACCAAACACAAGATACATGTTATTGTTGACACAATGATAAATGCTTCTAAAACCTGTATAAATTTCTGACACCCTCTTAAAGAATCTGCATGCCTTTTAAAAGAATGTGAGCTGTTTTAGAAATTTGCGCCGGGCACTTCAAACCAAAATGTATGTGTGCAAGACATAAGATACAAAAAGGTACAAGATGCAAGATGTTTGTATGCAAGAATACTGCTATGTCTCTGAAAACTTTGGAATCGTCATAAATTTGTTCTAATATGTACTACATATGAAGTCAAGCTTAATATTGTGATCAACTTGAACTGCAAAACTGAATACAGAATTTATCAAAATACTGATCAATCCCAAAGGGTATAGCATATTCATATTTAGCTATACTTTCTTCATACAGTACCTGAGGATGGCCACACACCACACGATGGTTTCTTTGCTCTTCTCCACCCTCCCCAGAGTCATCCTCTGTACAGCGTGACCTGATTTAACACTCCACAGTCTCATGTTGTCCACACCACCTGTAAGGATCACCTCCAAACTGGTGTTCCAAGCAATAGACAAGATTCTCCCTGTTAAAAAAATTCAGTTTGTAACATGACACACACATGAATCTGTACATGGTTTCAGCACTTCTTGACGTCCAAGTTATTGACTTTCATATAAAGAAATTCCTACTGTATTTTTTGCTTTTCTATAGTGCGTTTCTGTAAATTAATATTTAACGATATACATGTATTTGGTAAATAAAGACTTTTTTACACATCTTTGAAAATTAATATTTGAATAGTTTAAACAAGATACCTGTATTTATATGTACATTCCTACTGGTCAAAAGATATAATATACTGCAGAGAATTGTAGTCTGTGTCAAACAAGATGCATGTATTTATATACCTTCCTGCTTGTCAAAAGATCTGTAATACTGCAGAGAATTGTAGTCTGTGTCAAACAAAACCACACAACCATCTTCTGTACCAGCCTACAAAAGGCAAGAAGCAATATGCAGACTTTTTGCTTTGTATGGTAAAATTTTAGTTTCTAGAGAATGAATTCAAGAAACATTATACAAAACTGACAAGGTAGCATGTAGGTTTAATTATGATTACACTAACTTTACTTAATGTAACAAATTTAGAACACATTATCTAAACTCTATCACTGCTTCTCCCACTGTACAATGCCTCTAAAATATTTAACAACAATCCTGACTGGAAAGTATTGATTTTTCCATAATGCTGATCATTAACTTTAATAATCACTACATGTAATGTCATACTTACAGCCAGAAATTTCCCATGCGAGTCTGTAGTTAAACACCATACAGGTCCAGCATTAGACGATGCTGAGGCCTACAACAAAAACATGACCCCAAAATCATATACAATGTAATCCAGAATCTTTGACACTGTCACTAACAATCTTGTATTTCTGATGAAAATTTTGGTACCGGGGTAAATCTTTCTTCAGTTCATTGAGTAGAGTGACTCTCATTCTAATTTTACTGTTACCTTGGGTTCTAGCTTCTTCAGGTCATATTCCACCACATCTCCATCCAGACCAGCTGAATACAATCTCTTCCCTTGCCAGCACAAAGTTTCTATTGATTTGGATTCACTCCCTTGTATTACCTTAAATTCAAATAAAGTACTAATGCAGCGGCAATTTAGCTAAGGAAGACTAGGCCAATCAACTCAGAATGTTGTTTCCATAGGACCCATTTAAAAATCTTTGAAGCAAATAAGTTTTTACATTCAAACTTAAATTTTTGTGACTGGAGTTCTTAAGATATTACTTAGGTCTTTGAAATTAACAATTCAAACATTCTTAAATGATACAAAAAATCAAACTCACCTTATCTTGATACCAATCATTTTTTAAGTCCCAAGTCTCGATACATCCATCAGACCTATAAAAAGATCAAAAACAATCTAAAAAAAAATTCTTTTAATTTATTCATACTACAGACATGACATGTAAATTCATACAACCTACATCATAGACAAAGCAGAAACCTTGATTTGATAAAACATCAACATATATGTGATAAGTTGAAGACCGCAACACTGTACAGGAGCCTGAATTAAAAAAAACCCTGGAATTTGGGTGAAAAAACTGTACACTGCCCTTTGAAATAGGTACAAAAAACTGTACAAAATATCGCTTAAATTCTCTTAATAAGGCACCTTTTTTCTAAAACAACAAATGTATATTGTTGCAAATGTCTTATTTTAAATGTTGTAATAAAGCTTTGCGTGCTTTAAAACTTCATATTGTGATTTATAATCACTCACGAATCGTATAAAATAAGCTAGCTTAGATGATAGTTTGTTTCCCAACTTTATATAGTATAACAAGACAGTCAATGTCTAATTTACATTTTGTTCATAATACTGATATATATACATCAGCAATGCTAAATAACAGCAGCAAATGCAACCTTACATAAATTTCTGCACATAAAACTTCAATTTCAGCATAATCATGGTAATAAACATGTTTAATCAGCTTATATATCATGTATGGAAAGCTGGGCCAGATTCATGTATATTTCTAAAGATCAGTTGGTCATAGAGCCCCTGACTAGAGATTCAGAGGGCCCAGGTTCGAATCCTGGTCTAGTCCATTATTATTTCTCCCATCCCAATACATTTGGTGCCACACCATTCTCTGGAACTGACAGGTTAACTCCTGTCAGGGGAAAGAGCCTGAGGTGATATACGAGGGCGAAGATCATTTATTTATTTTGAATCCTGGTCTGGTCCGTCATTATTTCTCCCATCCAGTTACAAAAGTACATCATCATTACTTAATCAATGAATTAAAAAAAGTATCAGAATTTAAATATTCAGAATGACAGCTGTAAGTGTCTTACCTGGACAAAGCAATCTTATTTACTTCTTTTCCATAAACAATGCACTGAATCGCTTTCGCTTGATACTCAAAAAATCGAACTCGATGAACTCTGAATTCCCCCATTACTCCTTCAATTCTACATAAAAAAAAAAACATATATGATAAATACATGCACATGACCTGATGCAACACCAAAGTTCGTAGCAACTGAGCATTTGATAACTTGCTTGCGTGAGGGATAGTTAACTAAAATAAATGATGATGAATGCAGTAATTTTTATATTGAATAACACGATGTTTCGAATCATTTATGATCCTTTTGAACTTGCTTAAGCTCCTAAAGTATTGAGAATAGAGGTTTGAAGATTTCACGCACATGTTTCCTACTGTATGCCACCATCTTGAATTTTTATTAATTTTTACACAGAATGTTTGTAAAGCAAACGGCGTTATTTGGGACATTGTATAGGATTATGTTTCCATATGCTGCCATGATTTATGGCGATAAATTTCCCTTAATGCTTAGAATATTATTTTCAAAAGGGACGTATTTTTTTTATGAAATTTCTACGAACGAGCTGTCATCAGTAAATTTTTAGTTTCGAATATATATTCTATTTATAAAAAAATTGAATTAAATTGACCAATACGAAATTAAATAATCAATGAATTATTGATGATTTAATAACAGGTCTCTATGCAGCAACTTTGTTTTACTTGATAACAAGAAATCCGAAAATAGTGAATAACAAACATGGCGCCTGTGAAGAAAGGCGTGCAGAGAAAACATATGAAAACAAGGAGAAATGTTGTTTTATTGAATCTTTTATGAGTTTCAGCTGCATTTTGAGTTGCATTTTGGAATTTGAATCAAACCATCATTGAAAAAGGTAGTTGATTCTTCAATAAAAAGAAAAAAATCTTGAAATATAGCATTCATCATTTTCATATTATAGTTCTTGCTAAGTTGGTAAATCTTATTTTTTTAATTGTAGCTAAGGATGTATTCAATATACAAACAAACTCATCCTCCAACCGGGATAGAACATTGTGTTTATTGTAATTTCTTTAACACATCGGAGAGAAATTTGGTGATTGCAGCAGTGAACAAGCTGTATGTCTATCGACTCAATCCAGATCCAGAAGTAGGAATGTTTTCTATGCATTTTGGGTTTAAATTGTACTTTATTTAAAGAGAATCACACATTATTGTTAATCATTTTTAGGATGAAAAGAATGAAAAAGATGAACCAAGAAAACCAGGTAGATATTATAAACTCTTCATTCTTGTTAACTTGTTTGCATTCATGTGTGAGACGTATTTAGAAAAACAACTGGATTTGAAGAGCTGTGTCAATTAAGTTTTGAACAGAAACCATTTCAAACAAAATAAATAAATAAATGTGCTAAAACGTAAAAGTTGTTTATTGTGACTAAGTGATCAGTTCTAGAAAGTGGTGGATTAAGAAAATCACAGAAATGATATTACACTTTCAAATCAATATCAAAAAGTTGATGGGGTTATAATAAAAGTGAATATGTGCATTCTACCTTTTATAATCTTTACCCATCTGAAACATTATATGTAATGATTTCAATTCAACAGATTATAAACTGAAACAGAAAATGGAGTGTCTTGCAACATTTACTCTATTTGGAAACATCATGTCCATGAAATATGTGAAATTACCTGGAGCTCTCAGAGATTCTTTATTACTGAGTTTTTCGGAGGCAAAGGTAACAACTGTTTCAAAAGTTGGAAAATAGCCACTTTATGAATTATAATAAATATGAACAAAAACAATATACATATGTTTCACAAAAGATCTTAAATGTTGTTGTTTTATAGAAGGTTTTTTCTATGTGATCAGTAAAAAATCAGCTTGTTAAAGATCAAAGAAATTTTAGAACATGCTCAAGAAATTTCATCAGTTTTCAATTCACCTGTACAAGTATATAACTTCACTATTGACACAGTTATCTCATTCAATCTGTGGTCTTTGTTTGAACAGCTGTCTGTTGTTGAATATGATCCTGGAACGCATGACTTACAAACAACATCACTGCATTTCTTTGAAGAGTCATCAATGAAGGTAGTACAGTCATTTTAGAAAAATGATCTATAACAACTTTAACAAGTCACGCTAATATTTATATTATATCAGAAGGAAATTTACAGAAGTATAGAGCTGTATTTCTTTATAATGATGTGTCACCTTTGGCACGGAAAGATCATGTAATGTGGTGTTTTTCATAGGGTGGATTTTTTACGAACTACTGTATCCCAGAAGTTAGAGTGGACCCAGATGGACGTTGTGCAGCCATGCTTGTCTATGGCACCCACATGGTCATTCTGCCATTCAGGCGTGATGTTATGGTGGAAGAGGGGGATAATTTAGCAGGCACTAGGTATTTCATAATTAGAAATAATAAATGTGATGTCATAAATTCTCCAAAGGATTTTGATTTACTACAGCAAAACAGTGAATATGAATGTATGCAAATCTTATATAATATTTTCAGTAAGTCACCAATTCTCTCCTCCTACATCATTGACCTGAGGAACTTTGATGAGAAGATTATCAATGTCAAGGACTTTCAGTTTCTCCATGGTTACTATGAGCCAACTGTGTTTATTCTGTTTGAACCTCTGCAAACTTGGGCAGGGTAAGTTTGATGATGCCTTTCAAATGATAATTGTAACTAAAATTGTTCTTGGCTTTGTTTTTGTAAATGTTTAAGCATGTGCATGTAGCTCATGCAATTAGTTTCACTTCAGAAAATTTTGATTTATTTATATACATGTACACTGTACACTGCTCATCATGTATGTTACACAGTTTCTGATACATGTATCTGACTATCTGTGAAGTTAAACACATGCATGTAATTGTACATGCGTTTCGCAATAACACTAATATATGTACAATGAATGTAATAAGACATCTGAATGGCTTTGTAGGAGAACTGCTGTGCGGGCTGACACTTGCAGTATTGTTGCCATCTCTCTCAACCTTCAGGAAAAGGTCCATCCTGTTATTTGGTCGCTGGGTAGTCTCCCTTTTGATTGCTGTCAAGTCCTAGCTGTTCCCAGACCTATTGGTAAAAGAAATTTGTTTGATTATTTTTATATATTCATATTTTTATTTATTTAGCTTCTAGTACTTGATTTCTACAGAGTTTTCAACAGTTACTTAATTCTGTCTTTAACTTGAATATGTAGTATTTTTCATTCATAAAGCTTGTGAAAGTGTAAAATTTAAGTAACAGTTTAGATTACCTGTAAAAAGTAAATTTATAGGTACATTAAATTTAAATTGTTTTGTACATGTATATCTAAGCTCCAATTATAAGGAATTGATTCAATAGCTACAGAATTTGTACGAGTATAAACTGGGTTGGACAGTTAACGCTTTATATACAGGGAAGCGGTTTATAAAAAGGCATTAACTGGTTTAACACAGTTAAATGAGTATAAATTTTATAGCTGTTGAATTCATTCCTGAAAATTCAATTTTTAGATGTCAAATGCAAAATTTAAGACGAATTTTCCTCATAAAAACCAACAAATTGTACAAAATTCAAACATTACGTAATTTGGATTGATACATTTTAATGATGCTAGCCACCATGACGTCATCAAAAAATTTTTTAACAAGTGTTAACTTTTTCATTCAACCTTTGAAATGGTGTGTTACAAATAGATATTGAATTATTTTGTGATTATAGGTGGAGTAATAATCATTGCTGTGAATTCCCTGCTGTATCTGAATCAAAGTGTCCCACCTTATGGAGTCTCCCTGAACAGCATCTCGGCCCAGAGCACCTTGTTCCCACTACGTCAGTACAGTGCATCTTTGTTTTTTAGATGGAAACATATAAACATGAAAATTAGTTATTTGTAGCAAAAAAATTGTCAAATATTTGTAACAAAAAAAAAGCTTTTTGAATGTTTATTTACACCTTAAGATTACAGGTACATGTACATGTAGATGATAGTTTTATCTGTTAATGAGTTGTTGTATTGTTTGTGACAGGTATACAGGAGGGTGTGAGGATTGCACTGGACTGCTGTCAGGCCGCCTTCATGTCCTATGACAAGATCGTCCTGTCTCTCAAAGGGGGAGAACTGTGAGTTGCACTCGTTGCTATATAACTTCTCTCAACAGTTTTAATGTATACTTTTACCATGCACATATACATATGTACATGTACTTTGAAAGACTTAAAGAACTACAATAGCTGGAATGATTCAACTTTCATTCATACATTTTGTTTTAATATATAGGTATGTTTTAACTCTGGTTGTGGATGGAATGAGGAGTGTTCGTAGTTTTAATTTTGACAAATCAGCTGCCAGTGTTCTGACTTCATGTGTAAGTAATATCCATCATGTAAAATATACGGAATAATGTTATATGTGTCCTTTATACAGGAAGTACGCATTTTTGATTAGTGGTATGATTTGAAATGATAAAGTGATTTACTCTCATCAATTTATACTGATGTTCTCAATTTTACATTTTCCTCTAAACAGATGTGTATATGTGAAGATGGGTTCCTCTTCCTTGGGTCTAGACTTGGAAATTCACTTCTTTTGAAATACACAGAAAAGGCATCTGAAAGCTTAGAAAATGGAGATCTGGATAAAAAGGTAGATACATGTTATTCAAATCCTTAATTAAAAGAACAAGCAAATATTTTGATTTGATATGGAAGATTGTCTTAGTTACTTGTTTTCAAATTATAGCATTACAGATTTTTTTAAAAGAACATAACCACGATAGATATTGACTGCCTCGTTTCATCTAATTACAAATGTATGGACAAAATATTCACAGAAATACATGTAAGCTTGTCTTAAATATGAATGAATATTGAAAGTCCTTTTCTTACTTAGAAAGAAGATGAACCAGCGGCAAAGAAAAAGAAAGTTGAAGGTTCAACGGAAATTGGTATGAATTACTAATGGAACCAGCTTCACTTCTAAAATACTCTTCTTAATTTGATATCTAAAAATGTTTCCAACATTTTTATATACATACATGTATATGCAGTTTATGAAAGAGCTGCTTTTCCTTGTAGCATCTGATGTATCCCAGATAGAGAATCTGTATGATTTAGAAGTGTATGGCAGTGCTGAGAACCCAACCAGTACTACAATCACCAGCTACACGTTTGAGGTTTGCAGTTACTAGGGTTTTAAATCAATCAGTTCTTTTTAATGAAATTCCTCACACTACTAAGTCTTGTGTCTATCCCTCAACATATGATTTTATTTACTGCTTGAAACCATGTTCATGTACATAAAGGAATTAACCATTTTGACAGCTACCAATTTTACTGGAGAGTAAATGGTGTTGAAACAGTGTATGCCATGTTATTCTCTTAGCAGTTTAAAAGCAAGAAAATATGTCTTGGCAAAAGATTTAATAGTTATGCAAATTCTTTACATGTGATTTGATTTCCTACCATCTAGAACATTAAAAACAAAGACTATGTGAAACTACGATGCTCATGGAAATAAATCATTGAGGATAATATCCCAACTTGTCATCAGTGAAAAAAAATGATGCTTTCTTTATATTTTGTAGGTTTGTGACAACATCTGGAATATTGGTCCCTGTGGGAACATTGTGATGGGTGAACCAGCGTTCCTATCAGAGGAGTTCAGTAGTTGTGTGGACCCAGACATAGAGATGGTCATGACCTCTGGATACGGGAAAAATGGGGCATTGTCCGTCCTACAGAGAAGTATCCGTCCCCAGGTTGTCACGACGTTCGAGTTACCGGGCTGTCTGGATATGTGGACAGTGAAAAGTATTGTCCCAAAAGAGAAAACAGTAAGTATACGTGTTCATGTTTAAGTACTGTATGTACATGTATATTTTCATGTTCAATTTATATGTATACATTGAATATAAGGGAAATTTAAGGCTCTACCTGTTACCCAATCCATTTGAATAATCAAATATGTTTGAATTAAATTAAATGTACACTGTTACAGTGTACATTGTATATAGAATATGTACATGCACATATGTATTTCAATGTCAGAATAAGGGATAAGGTTACAAAATTACAGAAATATAGTAATGCTAAGTTGACAGGTATGCTTTAGATTGTAAAATGTATCAAATTTAGTGCATTTTTACAAATAGCATATGACTATTTACAATAAAAGGTGTGCTTATTGCATCATTAGATTGCACATTTTAGTTTAATACATGTAGTAAGTTACAAATTGGACTCCCTTAATTTGATAATGAATCTAATTTAAAACAAATACAATATATTTTTTTAACCTCCAACCTATACAAAAAACATTCAATTTCCACTTAATTTTATTAATTGCCCGTTAAATTAATATGTTTGACTCAGCAGGAAGACAAAGAGAGCTCTATGGAGGACGATTCCAGTGACAATATAGAGGGAGGCCACTCTTTCCTGATTCTCAGTCGCAGTGACTCTAGCATGGTATTGTTATCTTCTAATAATATTTTATATCCAATGTTATTTCAACAATTTATAGAAATCTAGTATGAAAAAGTTTTCTTTTGCAAAGCATTTAGTGCAAAAAAAAAAAAATTTTGATGTCCATCTTACCATGTTATTTGAGAGTTGCTATTGCTGTTCAGTGTTGTGCATGAGATAACTCTTCTTTATGTATGCCACTTGATAAACAAGTGTGTGACAGTCAGTCAATATATTGGGTCTTGGTGGTTCAGTGGTTAGAACATTGACATAGTATGCCAGATGTCCTGGGTTTGAGTTTTGGTCGACTTGACTTTTTACCACCTGTTATATGTATATACATCTACATGTATTTTAAAACCAACAGATTCTGGAGACTGGTCAGGAAATGAACGAGTTGGACCACAGTGGCTTCAGCACACAGACAACTACAATCTTCGCAGGTAACATTGGCGGGGACCGGTATATTGTACAGGTGTCCGACACCAGTCTAAGGCTCCTAGAGGGAGGTGAGTGTCAAATGCAAAAAAAATGCCACTTCAAATTGTTTCTTTGTACATGTATGTCAAAGTTTATTCATGAAAACTTTATTTAGCAAGCAGCTGGTCTTGTGATCTTGTGAGATTACTTGATATTTGTGAAAAAAAAGTCCACCATTAAAAAATTACTTTCAATTTCTTTTCTTTAATGTATAGACACTTCAGTGAAGGTTTTTCATTTGTATATAGTGAGACAGATCCAACACATACCCTTGGACACTGGATCCCCTGTGGTGCAGTGCTCTTTGGCCGACCCATACATTGTGTTACTGACACAGGAGGGTCAGATCTTGATGTTCACTCTCAGGACCGAGTCTGTGGGACTGGGGGTGCGTCTGGTAGTGGGGAAGCCATCCATATCTCAGGTAGGTCATATAGGCCACTGTAGGTAAACTTCTAGTTAGAAAACAAGTCAGAATTGTGAGGATTAAAAAAAAGTAACAACTAAATTACTGATACCAACAAGAGATGAAATTAATAATTCATTACTTTTTGGGGAGATTATTTTCACACAGTGAATTGGAAAAGGTATACGTACACTGGAATTTGTCACATAAACAGAGAACATAAAAAATACTTTACTTACATGTATGTACATGTATACTTTTATGGAATGACAAGTTCACTTCATTTGATATAGCACTCCAAGGTAGAGGTGATCTGTGCTTACAAAGATGTGAGCGGTTTGTTCACCTGTATGAATCAGATGGAAGACGTCCAGGCGACCCCAGACACCAAAGCAACCAAAACAGTGACAGAGAGGTCCTTCAGCATTGATGCCAAGTAAGTTCTTCATTTGATGCCTTGTTTATACATGTAGGTACAACTGGAGGATAAACTAGAAAGACCTATTAATAGCAATAGAAACAGTTTTAGAGGAAGGCATTAATAAAGAATAATGCATGGGTGGCATATTGTAGATAATATTTAATATAGATTCATTTTGAATTGTTTGAGCTTAGGAATAATCTTGTATACTGTGATTAAGTCAAAGTACATGTATTACCACATGTACCATGTCTACAAAACTTTTTTTGTTAGTTTAATCTAAAATGCTTACATTTTATTCTGTTAACATCTAATAAACCTCTTTTTAATGTGTTATTTTAGAACGGCAGATGAGGAGGATGAACTTTTATATGGAGAAACAGAAAGCAATGTGTTCAACAGCTCATTTAACATGGGGCAGACTGCAGAAATGGAAAGGTAGGCCATCTATGTGATACAAAATATATACTAGTAATTTGTGTCTTACAAGAAATGCCCCATAATAAACTATGTGGGATTTTGAAAGAGGCCCATCCTTATATCTGGTGACTGGAAGATATAGAATGAGTGCTGTAATTTTGCTATTGGAAGAAGTTTGTGTGGGCCTCTTAATGTCCTCTTTTCCTGTACATGCAACTTATAGCTTTAAATGTTGTACAATATGTGTTATACATGTAGTAAAGTAGGATAGGGAATACATATATAGCTACTGTGTATATGTTAAGCAATTCTTCCAATGGCTGTAAGCCATCAGTTAATTTTCATTAAGAGCTACAGCATTTTAAAAAATGTTACCAGAAATTTATTTGATTTAGCATCATGATGACTGTGGTAAAAAATACATGAAAATTTAATTTCAGTCCAACAAAGGAGAAGAAACAGACTGAGGCAAAGCCCACTTACTGGCTTCTGTTGTGTCGGGAGAACGGAGTCTTAGAGGTCAGTAAAAACATGTACATGTACATTGCGCTGTTAAATTTGAATTTGTTGACATGCCTGCTGGGATTTTTCATCTCTTATTTAGCTCTTTAGGGTGAATTAGAATGTGGAATAGTCTTAATTTCCATAAAAAATAGATATTAAATACATGTATAATGTAATAGAATGTGTAATGGACAACTTTTAGAGGAAATATTGATATATATAATGATGATAATCATTAACACCTTATTACATTGTCTTTTGTAGATATACAGTATTCCTGACTATAAAAAAGTGTACTATGTGAAGAATTTCCCAATGGGTCAAAAACTCTTAGTTGACTCAGTTCAAGTCACAGATAAATTAAGGTACAACATCATACTAGTTTAAATGTGAATGAGAAGTTGGACACTTTTACAGTCGTAAATTAAAAGTGGAATTTGAAATGAGGATTCAATTCATTATTTCTCTCATTAAAGTTTAATTACTTCTTAATTTAGATTCGTTGAAAAATGCTTACCATAATTCTAGGACTTTGATTCATTAAGTGTATTTCAACATATTGAAAAATCAGTTTAAATGATGAACTTGTACATATAAGTTGTAAATGTTTTGGCTTTAAAATACATGTAGCTCTGGAGAGAGACAAGAGAAGGTAAATGCAGAGTGCCCTGCCCTGAAGGAGTTGCTGATGGTGGGCCTGGGCTATAAGGATTCACGCCCACATCTTCTGGTAAGCTACTTGAGTACTATCAAGTACTGTTGGAAGTTAAGTTAATATTAACATTAATTGTGCTTGTTTTAGGGGATTTTGCATGGATATTAAAGCAAAACTTGTTAAATTCAACATATTGTTGTGCAGAAATTAGATAGTATCAGTAGTAAACAAGTGCAGTATTTTCTGATTATCGCATATTATTTTCAGGCCAGAGTTGAGGATGATTTATATATCTATGAGGCTTTCAGCTATCCTCAGTCCTCTATTGACAATCACCTGAAGTTGCGATTTAAGAAAATTCAGCATGATCTCATTCTGAGAGAAAAGCGCTCAAAAAGTAAGAAAAAGGATCCAGAGGAGTTTCAAAAGGAAGACAAGAAAGTGGGCAAAATGAGATATTTCAAAGACGTAGCAGGTTACAGTGGGGTGTTCGTCTGTGGTGCTTATCCTCACTGGATATTTGTCACGTCACGGGGCAGTCTAAGGATCCACCCCATGGGGATAGATGGTCCAGTCTGGTGCTTCTCAGAGTTCCACAACATCAACTGTCCTCATGGATTTCTATATTTCAACAAAATGGTATTTTATATACATGTATATGTGTTATTGTTATCATATAATGTCTACATATTGTCACTTGACTAAAAGAGTTCTTAAATGCATATGTATAGACAGTATGCATGTTTTACCTTTGAACATGTATTTTAAAAATATGTGAATTTTAGGTTCATAAGTTAACTTTGAAATATGGTATGCTACCTGTACTGTACATGCAACATAAGTACTTTGCAATTTTTTCTCTGATTTTTGCATGGATTATCTCTTTTACTTGGTTATTTTCACAAAGTTTACTTTTATCGCAGGGAGAGCTGCGAATCAGTGTGCTGCCCACCCACCTGACCTATGACGCCCCCTGGCCCGTCCGCAAGGTGCCCCTCCGCTGTACACCACACTTTGTGGCCTATCATTTTGAGAATAAAGTAAGGGACATGTATGAATATATAACCCCTAATATTTTGAAGATTTCACGGTCACAATTTTAGATTCTTTACTGTGAGTCAGTTTATATTACATGTGAAATTGTACATGTTTTTCAGATTCTCTTTTTACGTAAATACAGTCTGTAACTAACTTGAATCCTACATTTGCATGTATTTCAAAATTTAACCTAAAGTACAAGTGGATACAATATGAAACTTGAAAAAAGATATTCATGTACATTTAAATTACAGGTGACACTCGATGGCTCGAACTTCGATCTCTCGAAGTTCTTGATCTCTCGAAGTGAAATCATGGTCCCGATTTTTTTCTCTATATAACCAAGCAAATTTACTCTTGATCACTCGAACTCCGATCTCTCGAAGTTCTTGATCTCTCGAAGTTAAACCTGGGTCCTGTTATACATATTTCATTGGTTTTCACTCTTGATAACTCGAAGTGTTTGCTGTGTACACATGCGATCAATCAAGCGTATAATTAGCTCCACGCAGACCTTACCTGGGCAGCAGCAGTGAATGCCTGGGGCTAGCGTGGTGGTGTTAATTGTTTGATTACATAAGTGACACTACCCCTTTCCTTCTTTCAAATGGTTGATAGTTGTAATTTATAAATGATCTTTTCAACAACTTGTGAAATTACCGGTAAACTAAACCGTTCTTTAATTGAATTATTTTATGTGATCAAATAAACGTGAACTACTTAAAACATTGTTAACAATAAAACACACATTAATCTACCCAAATCTAAGTTCTGTATTGTTGAAATGTAGGAAAGTAGCTAAAAATACGAATAAAATCATGTTAGACAATTCTACCATGTTGTGAATGTAAACTTCCGGCTACTATAATTATTGAACCAAAATGATCGGAACAAAATTTTCCGGAAATTTTTAAACTTTCGATCTCTCGAACTCTTCATCTCTCGAAGTTTACACCAGGTCCCCTGAAGTTCGAGTTATCGAGATTCACCTGTATGTTTAAATAAATGTTATCTTTGTTTTACCTGTAGATCTATGCAGTGGTGACAAGCTCACCAGAGATCTGTAACAAACTCCCAAAGACCACCACAGAGGAGAGGGAGTGGGATACCATAGAGAAAGGTCAGAGCATGCCTGTACTTTTGTATGATTGAAATACTTTTGTTACAATGGTCATTATAAGATACACACATTGTCATTTATTGTGCATTTGGGTTTTATTCTTATGCGTAAGTGATTTTTGATTTTGTAGATGAGAGGTTCATCTATCCAACCATTCCTCGATTCACCTTACAACTGTACAGTCCTACATCATGGGAAGTTGTGCCAAATACAAAGTAAGTGGAGAAAATGTATTTTTCTTTGCCTTCTTTCACATACTGTGGAATCAATTAAATTCAAGGGGGCTAAATTTTGTGGATTGTGGGTCTTTTGCTTATTCGTGGGGATGTAATTTCATGGATGCATCGGTTTTCAGTTTCAGTCAGAAAACTAACTCTTTCAAATTTTTTTTCGCGGATGTAAATTCGTGGGGGAGGGCTACCCACGAATACCACGAAAATTGAGCCTCCACGAATTCTAATGATTCATCAGTATCATTGAACTATATATAAACATGTTGTGTCAACTTCAGTGCTCTCAAATTCTTTTTTGTTGTTGAAGAATTGAATGTGAAGAATGGGAGCATGTAGTGAGCATGAAGACCATAAGGCTGAGATCTGAAGAAACGTTGTCAGGGTTCAAGTCATACATTGTCATGGGAACCAACCTGTCACTAGGAGAGGAAGTCACGTCTAGGGGGAGAGTATGCAATTTTATTGTTTATATCATCACAAATTACATGTATATATTATTGTACATGTAATAGGCATTCCTAATTCAAATAAAATTTGTTTTGTAGGTAATTATTGCAGATATTATAGAAGTTGTGCCTGAACCAGGCATGCCTTTGACTAAGCATAAAATTAAGGTGAGGATTTTCATTTGTTAAAGATGAACAACAAAAAAGCAATACAAATTGTAATCAATGAAATTTACAAAAATGTGTATTGGCCCAAATATTAACTCTTTGATAGGTTTCTATTTTTTATGTCTCTCATATGATATTATTTTGTTTAAAAGTTTAAACTTTTGAAGCTTTTTGTCTGTAGATTGTAAAGGTATATCTACTTTATTGTACAATGTATATGTGCATGTATATCCTTTTTAGTAACAGTGATGTTTTATCAAATCATGAATGATTTATAATAAACAAACAATTCCTGCACAAGCATTTAATTAACTTCAATTTTGCAGACTTTGTATGAAAAGGAACAGAAGGGACCAGTCACAGCATTAGCAGACATTAATGGTCTCCTGATCACAGCTATAGGGCAGAAGGTAACCAGCGAAATAGATGTGCTCTGTTCTCTGTCCCTCGTTTTTTTATAATTGTTTTGTTGTTGAAAATATGCATACACTGTTTTTATGATTGAAGAACAGTATAACAGATAAACTGTAAAGAATTCCTAGGTCTGTTCATTGACAAATTTCTTCTGTTTGCCCCAAAAAATTGTCTTTTGCAATCCCTTTTGCAAATTCCTTTATTTTTAAAGTCCTTTCATTTAAAAGCATGAGGGCCATTTTTTGATTGCATTACAATTGATCTAAAGTACATGTTATGTAAACTTATCTATCCCCATAATCCAATAATAAACTGGTTAATGGAACTGATCTAACTGAGTCTATATATATGTAGATAATTTTTGCCAAATACAAAAGACATTTAGGGATGGTTTTAATTATTATAATATATGTTATTTGTGAAATGATGAGATTCTTAAAGAGCTCGAAAGGTTTTCTCACACGAATAAAAGTTGTTTAATTACAGTACATCCCAAATTGAAATGTAATGACATCATCTTTATAGATAAATTATATTTTTAGAATATTAAATGAATGACATTTTCTTTCAGTTGTACATTTGGCAGCTAAAGGACAATGATCTGATGGGTGTGGCCTTCATTGACACCCACATCTACATCCACACTCTAGTCACCATCAAACACATCATCCTGGCCGGGGACGTTCTCAAAAGTGTGTCCGTCTACCAGTACCAGGAGGAGCACAAAGTCCTGTCCATTGTCAGCAGGGTCAGTAGGGGCGCTGTTAGAAAGAAAGCTTATATAAATCACTTAATATTCATTGTTATCCATATCAGCAGGGTCAGTAGGGGTGCTGTCAGGGGAAAACTATACATACATCACTTAATGTGTTGTATGTTATTATAAGTATGGTTGACACAATAAAATTAAATCCCTAGAAAACCATTTTATATTAAAAATAAACCAAAAAACCCTGTCATCACAATTATTTCTGTTTCTTCGGTGGTACTTACATGTGTAATAAACTAAGCTTACAGAATGTGATTAAGAAGGCTGTATTATGTTGCAGGACCCCCGACCTTTAGAGGTGTACACTGCAGACTTTCTGATAGACAACACACAGTTGTGCTGCCTGGGTAAGGATGCAAATTTGAGTTCAAATGGCTCAGAGCGACATGACTTCTGTAAATGAACAGCTTCTAATAAAACCTTGATAAGAAGTTTCATGTATATACATGTACTTATCTTTAATGTATGTACATGACTGTATTCTTTATTGAACTTTTGTTTCAGTGTCTGACAGAATGAAGAACCTGGTAGTGTACTCCTATCAACCAGAAGGTAATGTCATCATACACTGGTGATGGATATTTATTTTTATTTATCATTTTGAGTATAACAGAGCTGCTGGTAATGAAATACAACATTTTCTGCACGGTAAAAGTACATTGTCTTACAGTCAAAACAATGGTTGAAGCTTTACCATGAAAAATACAGAAGAGGGATGTTTATCACATGATAGTCAATTTGAGATTTATTTGTAGCGAGAGAGAGCCATGGCGGACAGCGACTGATTCGTAAAGCAGACTTCAATGCTGGCTCCAACATTAGTAGTATGTTTCGAGTCCGCTGTAAGCTCTATGATCCGTCCTCAGACAAACGCATGACAGGTGCCCCAGAGAAGAGACACATCACTTACTTTGGTATGTAGTACTTGGAATTAACAATAGACATTTCTACTTTAATCACATAGATAAGTGTCATTAAAAATAACCTATCTCTATTAATACCAGTACATGTACACATATAGTTGCAGTAGATGTAAAATCAGTGGCACATGTACACTTGTATCAGGTAAAAATGTTTGTGTAGATGAGAATTACCTTTAATACCCTGATAATATGTAAAGCATACATTTTTCTGTAGACAAAGGCATTCCATCTATGCCTTTAATTGCACATCTACATGTATTCCAAAATTCTCCATTTGTGCTCATTTGAAAATAATCTTCCCAATTAATGGAATATAAAAGACTCTTCACATATTTTACAGCATCCCTGGATGGCAGCTTGGGGTTTGTGTTGCCTCTCTCTGAGAAGGTCTACAGACGACTGTTCATGTTACAGAATGCCCTGGTCACTCACATTCCACACGTAGCAGGCCTCAACCCCAGAAGTTACAGGTCAGTACATATACATGTAAATGATTGCCAAAAATAATACACTGTATATTAATTCAAAGTATTAACTCCAGAAGTCTTTTTATAATGACTTGATAAATGCAACATCAATTTGACCTTAGTATTGACACATGAGTTGTATCAAACAAATTTTTCTTATTAGGCATGTAATTGGATGTTTTCCTGAACTGAGAAATCCTCAGAAAAACATTCTTGATGGAGAGCTTCTCTGGAAATATACCAACTTGAGTATCATGGAAAAAATAGAGATAGCCAAGAGGTTGGGTACATCCAATGATCAGGTCAGTTTGTAATGAAGCACAGTGTATACCGGTACTGCATGTACATGTACCGGTACATTAGATCTAAAAATTATATTGTATATGATAATCTCTTCTCTAAAAAAGTGAATAAATACATGTAAGTTGCCTAACCTGTATTAACTTTTTTAAATGTGTTTCAGATCATGGATGATTTGATGGAAATTGATCGTCTCACTGCTCATTTCTGAACATGTAATTCCAAAGAATTCATTGTGAAAGACTAGGATTGAGGACATTTACCCACTGTGTAGTGCTACATATGTGTACATAGGTCTGTAATCGAGGCAATGGAGTGACCCCAAATTTTATATTTTGTTCATTCGAGCCCAGCTCTATTGATGAACTATACAGTAAAATACTGCACAAGAGAGGTGTTTTAAACAGACATTTCATTAAACATTTAATATCATCTTTTGTAAATGCATGTGCATTGTCATACATGTTTTTGTGATCCCCTCTCTCAGGATCGGTTCATGAATCAGTCGTAAAGTTTTGTTAAAGAATAAAAGATTATAATTATGACTATACTGAGAATTGTTTTTAGATTGGTCATTTAGAAAGGAAGCTGATAGTATATCACTTTCCACTAATCTTGTGAGGTCAGCTGTACTAAAAGGCATTTTTGTTTTTTAAGCATCTGTGGAAATATAATTAGATATACACTGTACATGTACATAATATTGTATTAATGATTATGCTAGGCTGTCCATTGTCGTTTTTTTTTTGTTTTACTGAGATTCTTTTGCTCAATTTGAAATTTCACCAGATGATGGTGAATGTTTAAAATTTAGACTTGCATGTAACGGGGGTATATTAGGTACTTATGGCCAATATTCAGGGAGGGTTTTTGATCATGATGGCTGGGACATCTGTTTCAAAGGTAAATGACACACCCTAGCTTTCATTCCTTATCATTAGTGCTTGGCAACAAAAGTTTACATTTACTTGTATATAGTTGGTACCTTCCTTGTGGTTGTCAGTTAATCTTTATACATATATGTACATGCATTACAACTGTATGTGTTTGAAGTCATCTTGAGTGAGGAATATTCTGGCACAAAGATCCCCAAATTCTGTCTTGAAACTGATTACCATACTGTGCATTTTAGCATTGACCTTTATAGATAATGCACTAATCTGGCATTTGACTTAAACTAAAGCAATATGGGTTATACATGTATAACGTCAGTCATAAACAACAAGATCTTAAAAGCTACCCAGAAAACCTCGAATCATATTAGTAATGGTATTGTTATGTTTCATACCTTAACTTTAATAGCCTTAACCTTCTGTATTTCCAATATGTTGCATATTGTTCTTAAACACTCACATTGAAGAAAATAATATAGGCTTTGGTCATGAGGAATTGCCTTGATTTTTGTGCCATGATTTCAAATGTTAGTTGACTGAAGGGCTGACATGTTATTAACAAAGGCAGAATTAGAATACTTTAAGAACTATAGGTGACATATAATGAATAAAATATCAAGTTGCATAGTAATCAGGTTTAATGGAATAAAATTATAGATAATTTTCAGTACATAACTGTATAATACATGCTTATTTATACTGCATTCTCTAAATACATAAATTTTATATTCACACAAACCACTTGGTGAAAGATTTTGAGGACAATGTCTTACTGAGCACACAATGAGTTTTAATGGTTTATAAAAATGGTAAGAATCCATTATACATATGCTGTATAATGCATGCATACATACAAATATACATGAACATATAAATTCATTTTTAAACAACATTAATCTTAGTGTACACAATTATGAATATAGGTCTTCTACATGCAATTCTTACAACTTCAGCCCAAGTTTAGATCATTTGTCATCTAGAATTTATTTCATAACTAATCAAATTCAAATACATCTAATAATTGATTTCTAATGCTACTGGGCAAAAACTTATACTTTTCAAATGTAAAAGAATAATGCATCAAAAATTGTAAATAAACATTATGGGACAACCTTTTTAAACATTTTTTTTTCACCATGGACATTCAACATAATGCTGTGCACAATTATTGATAACCAAAAAACAATTAATTTAATTTAATTTAATTGTGTGTGAGACTGATTTTACTATCCAGTCACTAAAATTTGTTGCCACCTAAAGCAAGCATCCATGATGGGATCCGCACCCAGTTTGGTAACCAACGGATACCAGGAATCCCAGGAAACTGGTTCACCTGTCGCATACTCTGAACCTCACGCCCTGAAAATATAACAATAAAACTGTATGCTTCTCTTTATAATATCTTAATTGCTTATGGGTAAATATCTTTTTTAATCTTGACAAACTGCAGCACACAAAAATGTCTCCACAGTGATGAATTTACAAAAAGATTGAATTACTATGGATATGGGCCTTTTGAAATTTTTGCTACATTTTATATTTTAGAGTTTCAATTTGTTTTACTATATATGGGGTGATGACAGAATTTTACATTCTATGGCCAAATCCTTCAACATTAAATGAAAATGTAGCCATGTAGGTTATGTTATTTTGTCCATTTCAACAAATGAAGATACCAGCTAATTCTACTATGTTCTTATGTACACAATAATCTTTAACAATTATAATGTTATTAAAAAGGTCAAAACCTTTATGGGTGAAATATTGTTATACATGTTTAATGTATATGTAGGTATGCAAAAAAGCTGGAAGTATTATCAATTTTATTAAAATGGAGAATATACCATATTAAAATTAAGTTTCGTGTCAAACATATTTCTGAAATAAAAACCCTATAAAATGAAACTTAATTTCATCATGTTCTCAACTCACAGTTATGTATTATAATAATTATAATATGTTTTACCGTCGATGTCTTTCAATCCATATTCTCTTCCAATTTCAGCTGTCATCAGAATGTGACCAGATTTCTTTATTATGTCAGGATCTGAAAATGAAATACATTTGTACTGGTATATAAACTTTTTCAAAAACTGCATACATATCTTTCTGTGATGACACTAAACCATAAGGATTGAATGAAAACATGTAGTACATCAATTTAGTAATAGTCTTGATTTGATTTGAAACCCAAAATTCATCTAATTGCTTTGCTAATATGACTACGTCTGCTATTAACATTAAACTTGTTATAAACATAAATGTGACACATGAAAATGTTACATGTATTGGTACCTTCTGCAAGTTTAACAATGCATTTTCCAGAAAATTCAGGTGACTCTGCGTTTTCCAAAATTCTTTTCATCAGTTTGGCATCTACCTTTATCTGAAATTTAACAATACTTTTTCTGCATGTAAATTGTAATGCACAATAATTTTGGTACTATGAACAAGAAAGTTTTTATAATTATAAGCTCAATATAATATCAACTGTTGACAAGCAAAGGTGATGAAATTCAGTAAAAAAAAATATGTTTAATTTTGTGGTACACTAATCTTATTTGTAAAGTCAAATAAAATTTCTCAAGCTATTCTTATATAAATATAAGAAAACTACATGTATATTTAAATAGAAAGTGATAAATTGGCAACATTTTTTTGTAAAATGACAAACTGGTGAATCAGGTCCGGCAGCATTTTCAAATTTTTTGTCATCTGCATTGTTCCCTGCATTCAGTATGTGCTCTGTTTTAACTGGTCCTGGCCACAAACTAACAAAAGCTACATTGTGTTTTTTCAATTCCAAACCACAATCGGCTGCCATTCTGTCACACTAAAAAAATTGTTTAAAATATCTATATTATTTAATTTAAAACAGGCATGCATAAATCTAGAGGAGTGGGGGGGGGGGTGTGAAAGGACCCCCACATCCCCCAGGAAATTCAAAATTCAAACTTAAATCATCAAATTAACATTGTAAAGTAACTGAAATGGGCCTCATACCCAAGACACTCCCTTCCCCCAAACAATCAGTCCCCCCCCCCATCCTCTAGGAAAAAATTTATAATGTATTATATAGCATGACAAGAAGCAAAGCAAGTTTCATATAAATGTTAATCAGGACTGTGCATAATTACATGTATTCAATCATTACACTTATACAATTATTGTGCATTTATGCTTATTCATATTTATTGGCCAATACCCCCTCCTCCCCCCTCCCCTTCCCCCCAATGATTTTTAAAAACTAGATTGATATAAATCTCATATAAATCAGTGCCATAAATTTTGACCCAATAATACTATTGTGACGGTCAGACCGGATCGAATACCGGTGCCAGATAGCTCAGTTGGTTGAGCACCTGACTAGAGATTCAGGGAGCCCGGGTTCGAATCCCAGTCTGGTCCGTCATAATTTCTCCCATCCCATTACATTTGGTGCCGTGCCAACCCCTGGAACTGACAGGTTAACTCCTGCCAGGGGAAGAGCCTGGGGTGATCTACGAGAGCGAAGATCATTTAAGGGGGGAGGAATGTGATGGTCAGACCGGATCGAATACCGGCGCCAGATAGCTCAGTTGGTAGAGCACCTAACTAGAGATTCAGAGGGCCCGGGTTCGAATCCTGGTCTGGTCCGTTATTATTTCTCCCATCCCGTTACACTATAATAAAATATCTGCAAAGTTTTAAGATAATATCATACAATGCTAGTAAATGTTCTCTTTTTGAAAGGATGCTAATGCCAAATACTTACAGCCTCCTTTCCAATGCCATAGGGTACATTGAACAGGTATCTTAGTCCTCCGACAGAGGAAATGTTGATGATCAGTCCATTCTTTCGTGGCACCATTAGTTTGGCAGCATGAACGGCACAGAGGTAGTGGTTTCTGGATTTGAATGCATTTCTTACTGTACATTTATTCATACATGTATAAAACTATAGATTAAATGAAAGAAATATGAAATACTCCTGACTTCAAACATGGTTTAAAGCCTTTAACACTGCAGCAATGACACTTTTTTACATGCATGCGCATAAATTACTTAATTGAAGCTTAACAATTTTTTTTCAAATGTATAAACATAATCTTTACCTGAGCCCCACATTATTCACTGTGTCCCACATGCCGAGGGGTTGCTCCCAGTACGGTACTCCAATATTCTTCATAATTGCCTCAAAAATAGAAAAATCTTTGGTTCATGTCTGTCAATAACTGCATGATCAATTTATTGTATATCTGTATGTATATGTATCCCTTCATAGAAATTAACTGAATTTAAAAAAAAAAAAAAAGAATGCATATATGTGACCTGTTAATATGGGATCAATGGTTTTATTTGAACGATATGTGCAAAGTCACTATGTTTCATGCGTAAAGTGATATATTGGTACTGTAAATCTACATTTAATAATAAAAAGTTTTTGCCAATATGTATGTAACTATATAGATCTAGGAATTCATATATTACATGTACGAATTATCTCCCTTGATATACATGTATTAAGTTAAATACGTTCAATATTGATTGTACATCAAAAAGTTAATACAAATGTATATACATGTATATTGTATATTGAAGTTCTGTTTTTTAACTCTTTTCATTGTTCTTACAGCGTCCATCATTTAGACATATGTATTAATAATGGTCCTTAACAAACCCTTATAAGTTAGCGAGTTTTGTTTGTCTCAAAGTCAATGGAAAACCTGTTACATCTGTGTTTCTGTTTGTTCTCTCAATCTACGATAGTCAATTTATAAACTCAATATACTGAATGTTTAAGTGAAAAGTACTGAAATAATACCCCCTCCCTCCTTCTCTCTCTTTCTCTTTCTCTCCTCTGGTCTCTCTCTCTCTCCTTTCTCTCTCTCTCTCTCTCTCTCTCTCTCTCTCTCTCTCTCTCTCTCTCTCTCCTCTCTAACTTTACATAACAGTGAATGTACTATTATGATATACATGTATGATTACATATTGCATGTGTTAACAAAATATATCATAATTAATATAAATAAAATTGATACACTCACTGTCACGGCAGAGTAAGCGTTGTTAACAAGAACATCAAGCTGTCCGTTTTGCTCAGACTTGACTCTATCAAACAGTTTCTCCACATCCTCATCCTTGCTGTGATCACACTGTACTGGAATGCATTTACCCCCTCTTGCCTCAATCTTAAAGCAGAACAATTTAATTATGTTTTGAAAATATTGCATGTCCCAATAAATTTAAAATTAAAAAATAACAAGTTTTGGAATATAATCATATATTTAAATATTTTCCTATTATAAATATAGATTATCATACACCAATTGTAACAATAATAGGTTCATACATATGTGTAAATCACAACAAAACACGAATTAGTCTGTTTCTAGCTCAAAATGAGTGATGTAATACAGAAATTGTTTATATATAAAACTACATGAACAAATTTAGACAGAGTATGGTTGATTTATTTTTTGCAACTAACATCCAAGTGATCAAACTATAATCATGTTTTTCTGTTGTGTTTAATCTAATATGATTGATCAATGCCTGCCAACTTACCAGTAATGAAATCCCTCATATGATATAATACTCTTCAGACCAACTCATTGTACACATAACTGCAGTTAATATTTAATATTATAATCTATGTAGTACATGTTCTTTAAATGAAAATTGTATGGTAATTATACCTCCTTAGCTGTATCTGTTAAACATCCTCCCACACTGTTATCTCCAGCTGGTGCTGTTAATGTTCTACCTACATGTAAAATATTATTTATACACATGTAAAAATATTAGATCTATATACATGATATATGCAATTAAATTTCTATAATTACATGTATGTCTTATTTTTTTCAAGAACCAATTTTATCGTACATGCAGTATTGCAATAACTTATGTTATTATCAAATTGTTTCAAACCTTTTACAGTCATAACTCGAAAAGGTGGCTTAAAAATTAGCACCCGTTAATTGTTGCAATTTATAACTGCCATTGTCATAAATATAGTTATAAGTAAATATTGATCCTTGAGCAACCAAATTAAAAACTTTAATTACCATTTCACAAGATATACCATTGATTTAATCTGTAAATCTGTATGCCTTGTTACCTGTGATGTAGACAGTGGCCCCTGCCTCCCCCAGCTGCACAGCGATACCATGTCCGATACCCCTGGTAGCCCCAGTCACAAGACATATTTTACCCTTTAGTGACATGATTTAATCTTGTACCTTAAAATTGAGAAAATAAGGCAGTTAATTTGTAGCATTTTTTACAAAACATTTTTCTCTTTAAAAAAGTTTGCCCCATAGTATAATGTTGATAAATAAAAATACTGTTAGTGTAAACCTTAACACAGAGACAACTGATTACAGTATTGGGTTGGGCTAATATATTTTTTTTCAAATTGCCTATATTTGTTTGGTGTTTTTCTTGTGTATTTTTTTTTGGGGGGGGGGGGGAGGGGTGTAATACCAAAGGCATGTTTCTGCGATAAAATTTACCCTATAGTAAAATAATGCGGTGAAACAAGCGTCAGAGCTGATGGTAATACAGATACGAAATGCAGATATATTGACTGATTGAGTTATAAATGATTCTCTTTTTTATAAAGTACAATAAGACTTAACACATATGTAACGAAAAATATATCTCGCAGAAAATTAACATGATAAAATGACTGACCTGTGTTTGCCATAAATGTACTGATAAACTGAAAGTAGACCAACGCAGGGCAAAGTCGTCTGTTATGCAATGTTTTACGTAATGTTTCGAGGTTTACGTAAATAGGTATTTACAAGCTTTCATTTCGTTTCAATGCTTTTCCAAATCTCTATTCAGTCATACGTAGATTTTTTCATCGCGTTGAAATTGACCTTTCCGATATAAACATAACGGTAAAGTAGGGCATTTAAAATCGAAAGTAGGACATTCTCGATACGCTTCTGATGCTATCTTCATAACGATGACAACATCAACTACTTCAGTTAGTTCGGAGTTTTTAACAGCTCTGAAAAATAAAGATCACAATAAGGTACGATTTAAACATAATGTCGCAGTATGTCGAAAAAGTGATTATGATTTTATAAGCATGATACATTCAACTTTTGCCTCATTTTATTTTCAGATTTTGGATCTTGTTTCAAGTAAACAGTTAAACATGAAAAAGAAATTTCATTACCAAAGGAAAGACAGAATGCATGACATAGGAGATAAAATGACAGCATTGTTGTTGACCATCAAATATTGTTACAGAGAAGATGTCACAGAGAAAATGATAGCATCAGGTATTATAATATACTTCATCAAGAACTGCATGAAGGAAGTTTACATTCCACAAACTGTATTTTTTAGTCATTATTGTGATGTTAATTTGATTTGATCACCAGTGCCATACACCTCAGTTGGTAGAGCACCTGACTAGAGATTAAGGGGACCTTGGTCTAGTCTGTCATTGAATTATTTCACCCATCCATAAATGTTACGTATATTATCAACATGCCAAAGAGTGCAGTTGTTAGCATCTCAAATTGTACCTCTGCATGAACATACTGTCAAGGTACTTGCCATCATATCTACTATGCAGGTGTTACAAATACTGTCAAGACACCATATTGCATGGGCAAATTCTTGTCATATAATACTAAAAACAAACTGGATATCATACTGTCAAGGTACTTGCCATCATACCCACTTACTGTACAGGGTACAAGTACTGTCAAGACAAACAGATTTCATGGGCAAGTTCTTGTCACTAACGTTAGTTTCAGCTTCCACCACCTTTGTGCCCTAACTACTTTCATCTACTAGAATGAAAAAAGTCCAGTTTTTCTGTTTTGAAACGACCTCTCTACCGCTTCAGGTTTCAATACACAACCAAAAAAACACAGTCTGTGAGGATTTTACTGGATGATAATGTTAAGAAATTGTGCGAGGTGTCTTGAGTACTTTGGAATGGAGAAAGATTAAACATTTCCCATTATAAATCTCCGTAAGAAATATGTTTTCGTTCATGTTAATTTCTTCGGATAGAAATTATAGATGAAGCGTCAATGAAGCAATCTTGGATTTTTTCCCCTTGTATCGATTTCAACTGTATTTCTTTGACAGGTACAATGTATGTGTATTCTCTTTAAAATTTATCAAAAAGTGATTAAAACATTAACCTGGGACAGATTATAAAAAGAAACTGGATGACATACTGTTTAAATATTAGTCAACACACTCGGAAGTATAGATATCTGTGAATGAACTGTACACATACTTCAAAACATACACTAAAGGTTCTCCATAACGTATCTGTACCGGATTTGTATTTAACATATGCTCTCTTTCTAGAGGAACTTGGCAATATATGTTTTATTGATTATCACTTAAAAATTAGAGTTTTGCTCATATGAAGTACTAGTACATGTATTCTATAAGATGAATTTAAAAAAGTGTTTGAAAGTGCACTAATTTAAACTTAGTAAAAGTATATGTAGTCTGGAACAATTATTTTAATAATTACAAAATTATAAAACTTGATGAAGAAATCAATATTAAATAATAAAATCATGAAATTAGTGAAATGTTTAAAAACAATCTATTGAACTTGTAATTATTACAATGTGCAAAATGAGCCATATTTTTTCATTGATTATCTCATTCAGGAGCTGATGTAAATGCAGTAGGATATGAGTATTCTACTCCCACCAGAAAGAGAATGGTGACTCCATTGTATTTTGCCATCAGTAAAAGCTGTAACAAGGAATTGCTACGGCGTCTGATTTCTGCAGGTAACACTTGTTTCATGCAGTTTACGCGACATACACAGAGGGACAACATAATTCCAATCTAAACGTATGATTCAAGTTTGGAAATGTGCTGACACATGCTACATAACACCATGAGAGACAGGGTGATTCAAGTACGTTTGAAAATTGACATATTGATTTAAGTTTGCAGTTACACAGACAAAGGATTACATGTACATACACTAAAAAAGATTGCATCATGGTCCCAACCTGCTGAAATTCTGCAGGACAAAGAAAATTCATTATTCAGTCATGATTACAAGCAAATGAGTGTTTTTAAAACATTGATACATCATTTATCGTATCCAAATATAGTAATCAAGAATTGTTAGTAAATGATTCTTGATTACTATATATGAATAATTGAATTACATGATATATCAATATAATTTATATATATTTGATAGACATGTATAATTATGACAGAACCTCAATCAATAGTACATCATCTGTACAGGTCATGTTTACTAAATACCAGTATATGATTAATATTTCTTTTAGTGTAGCTTTATAATTACCAGTAATTAAATTAACAAATTTTTGTTCTATAGGTGCAGATTTAAACAAATTTTCTGGACAGATGTTTGAGAATGAGGAGGAAGGAGGCAGTATGAACTTTAATTCCAAGTCCTGCAGTCTGGATTTTGCACTGCACTCTCAGTTTTATGATCCAGAGGTGATCGACATTCTCCTAGAGAACGGTGCTGACTACAACATCAAGAATGATTCCTCCATGTTGCCACTTCAGATTGCAATGCTGTATAATTACAGTGACGCAGTCTTATCGCTGGTCAGGTATGGGGGATGTGCAAAGCCGATTTCTTACTCGGACTATTCTCCTCTGAGACTGATGTTAGATTTTGATGAACTCACTCCAGATGATGAGCGAGGGTCACTGGAACAGAGTCAAAAAGCACAGTCAAGTTTGCTAAGGTGTGTTAACATTCTTTTAAACGGTGGATATGAGGTGTTCAATGACAGCGAAATGATGGACATATGTCAGTCGAAAGGAAATTCTGAGAAGGAAACTGTCACGAATGTTAAAGATGTGTGTAAAATTATAAATGATTGGTTGTATCAACCCAAAGATCTGAAAACTCTTTGCAGACTTAGTCTTCGTCACATTTTACAGAACAATCACACTTGTAATCCTACATTTATATATAAGCTACCCATCCCTAAATTATTAGCAAATTATTTGAATTTATGTGATTTAGAATGAACATTTCAAAATTAAGCTTTCAAATACATGTATATATTCTTCACAGCTTTTCAGACTTTGTACCCTGTTAGGTAACATGTACATGTAAGTTAACTAGATTAAATACATGTATTTAATTATTAAGTTAACATCTTTGCTCTATCTATTCTACTATTCTATAAAAATATGATTGCAAGTAAAAATGTAGTGTTATTTCAATTAGAACAACCACTTTGTTTTTATTGTTGATAACAAAAAAAGAATACTAATTCATGTATCCTGAATTTCTGATTGAAACTTGCTCCTAACAGAAGATTCACTTTGCATAAATTAAAGCTAGACGCTTAGAGAGAGTAAATATAAACAGTAAAATACTTTCTGTGGTGTTTCATATTGCCTACAAAGGCTGCGAATATTGCAGAAGAGTTGCTGTAAACCAACTTTTATTCGCGTGCAAGAAGTTTTCGCGGGTTTCGCGAGAGCGTTTTTGTAGCGAAGATATCTCGCCGCTAACCGTTTCTTGCCATTTAGGTGTAACAGTAACATGGTTGTAGATAAGGCTTGATCGCGATAATTAGTCGCCACGACCGAGTTTATCTCAGGTTATTCGCGAAATAAAGTTGTCGCAAATAAACTTTGGTTTACAGTGTGTGTCCCAATGACGCAGGTCTTTTTCAGCAGTGCTCTCAACCTTTGTGCCCACATGAACCGCCACAGAAAGAAATTTATTGTTTTATTGGTCGTGTACATGAATATACAGATGGCATGCGTTCCTTAAACTTTTTAATATCAGCATTCAAACACATTTTTAAGCAGTGTTGAGTTCATAAAGTGACAACGTTTATTCAATTACCTATATCATTTAATATGCAAATGGCATATGAAGGGAGCGATCATTGTAAAAAAATAAAATACTTGTATTTTATATTTATCTTAGTTTATTTTTTTTTGCATTGCTCGCTATGGGACACCAAAAAAGCATTCTCTTGTTTAAATGAATGCGGTATGTAGAATGAAACCACTTGTAAAATATGATGGCTTCTTTTTTTGTAAATGAAAACAGGCAGCAAAGATTTATTCGTAGCTTGATTAAAATCACTTGAGATAACATTTAATCTTTGCATTATATTTATAAACTTGCCAATGTGTTTTATTAGAGTAAAGCTAGTTTCATATTGCAATATACATGTACTTGGTTCATATTATACATTTATTGCATGATGGTGAGGGAGATGCGAATATTTATTCTCCTAAGAAAAATCGTATTTCCCGAAGGCAACACCCGTGGGAAAGATGATTTTTCTTGGGGTATGAATCTTCATATTTTCCAAACATTCATGCAATAAATTGTCTATTATATTAAACTACATACGCTAGTACAAAATTCGTCGTTCCAACTCTAAAGATGGCAATAAGTCGTTAATGTTTGAAATTCTAAACCAATTTTTCCTATTTCTTTCATAAAGATTTATTTATAGTTGAATTTGTTTTCTGATGTAAGAAGATTTTAAAAAAATTAAATATTTTAGATGTAACTAAGTTTATTTACTTCGTATGCTCATCTCGACTTTTTTATAACAACGGAATAAAAAAAAAAACCCGAGACTTCTGAAGAGGTGGATATGATATTTATTCCCCGGGAAACGCGCTGTTTTGTTCGCCCTCTCACGAGCTGCAGGTCTGTAGATTTTTTGGAAAGCCAACCCGAATTTTCCGGTAGTGCGACAGATATGTAGCATATTTTAGCTCGGGCGAGCAAAGTGACACATTGACCTCTTATCATATTTTCCAAACAATCTAGTGTGCAGATGTCAAATGCGTTTACCTTGAAATACTTTACGTAATTTAATTATAAGGCTTCCAAATTTAGAATGTTGTTATACTGAGCTCACTAATGCAAGACGTTTATAAGAATTGTAAATCTGTAGTAAAGTTGTGTAAAACTGTTCCACAAGCACATAAATGTATTTATTATCGATTCAAATCCAAACCGTCCTCAAAATATGGGTTGGGGGATGTCACTATGGCCCGGGGGGGGGGGGGGGGGGGTCACTTTATAAACCATATGACTCGCTATCTCAATGTGTTCGAACGACGGGTACGGGTCAATAGTTTTACGTTCTGACAAACTACATGTATTTATTCTTAATTAAAAAAAATCACAACAATAAATTGATATTCTTTCTGTTATCAGTTCGAGGAAGTGTCTCATTAATTTTCAAACAGCCTATGATATCATTTCTCGTTGTTACGAAATTAAAATTATTTTATCTATATGCATGGCACTATTAGTCTTTCGTAGTTTACATCATATATAAATGAATGTCCCTCCCCTACTTTTTTGGACAGTGTTAAAAACTTTATGGGAGACTTAAAGTATTTGATAAAATATCAAGAATTTCAGGTTTCGACGTACTCCCCATCCCCCACCACATCGATGTTGGTTTTGGGAGAGTTTTTGTTTTTGCTTGTCACGATTTGGGGTAGGTCTGCACCCCCCCCCCCCCCCCTTACACACCCCCTTGCGAGTTCGTTATTGCTTTAAAAAGTTATTCGTTAAAAATGCATGACTCATCAAGTAAATATTAACAAAATTCCAAATAAATTTTAAATGGAAGCCTTTTTCATCCATTAATGACCTGACGACAAGGAGTGGACCTCAAGATAATGAGGTTATTATAAATTAGCGCAAAATTTATCAACATATGAATCTCCCAATAATCTCTCTCTCTCTCTCTCTCTCTCTCTCTCTCTCTCTCTCTCTCTCTTGTTTACATTTTGAATGTTGAAGTGAAAATTCCAGTCTTTGACCTAAAATGAATGTATTAATCGTTATAAACTGTTTATTGATGCTTAAAATGAATAAGAATATAGACAAATCAGCTTGAAAATGATATTTTACTGGTATATTGAACCTATGTAAACAAAAACAGGGCACGAGCCTTGTTTACATGACAAAGAATTGTTAGCACTGTATCTTGCATATAACTCTACGAATGACTCTCAAATTTCATTTGATCATTAGAAATGCATTCCTAAAGCGTTGTAAATAATAAAAAAAGAAAAATAGAATTTGACCAAAATCGTGACCATGCCCCTTTAAATGCGCAAATACATCTTGGAACCACTACAATATTTAGAGATACAGGTTGGTTAAAAAACGCTTTTGTAATGGACTGACAGTTGCGTAACTGCTGTCATTTTCCATGCAGTTTTATAATTTTTAAACTATTATTTATAAAACGTATTGTGCATGCTGAAAGATTACAACCTGACTTTACTTTTTTATGTAGCTGTGACACAATAGGGCATTTTTCACTAATCAGGTATAGGGAGATTTTAAAAGACAATCTTCTAATTAGCAGAGAGTTGTTGGACAAAACCACAGAATAAATTTACAAAAGAAAGGCTCCTTTATATGTTTTCCTGAACAGAGATACTGAAGAGACAATTTTTGCATACAAATTGCATTTGTATAACAACGGTTTCTAAAATTATAAAATCTGAATTTAAAAACATTTTTATATATATTCATGATAGTGGAAAAAATGAAATTTTATAAAATATTTTTTTCCAGTGCTTTCCATAATTTTATACAGCACATGCATAAATTTTAACCATATTTTGTGAATATTGTAGCTTATGGGAGGGAACGTTGTTGATATTTGTTACCTTATCAAATTACGAATTATATGGCTGGTTTTAACTAATGGAAATGGGCGAATAAAACGGGTAAAATGCCTGAAGTAAGACGTGTCAAAAACTGAAAATGAAAACGTCATCATTTCAAACATTCTATCAAATATCCGTTCTAAATACCTATGTCGATATATCATTTTAATCGGTTTCAAATAGCAATTGAAAAAAAAATTATGAAAAATGGTGTATGCATGGCGTCGTAGGTTTTTTTTTTGGGGGGGGGGAGGGTGGGGGTTGGGGTTGGGGGAGGGGGGGGGGGGGTTAGAAATTCACTTCCGATTATAATAGAGTGTGTCCCCCTTTCTATTATTGTCAATAGTCTGATGAGAAAAGAACGGACATCAGTCAATGAATTCTTGGAGCTACATGTACATGTATGTCACACTTTACATTGAAAATGTAATATTTTGTAACACAACATTGGAACGTTTCAAGAAAATAATAGCTCATACATTCTTCCTCAAAATATCAAGTTATATATCATGATATCATTTGATATATAGTTGTGTCATGGAGAGGTCAGTGGTAAGAGTATTAGACGTACCGGGTACGTCGAATTAAAGAATTCAGATTTTTAAGATGGGGGTTCAATCCCGACAAAATATTTCTTTGTTTTAATTTTGTTAAAAACAACGACTTTAATTTGAAATACTTTTGCATGCTTTATCACATTGTAGAACAACTAACCGAACACATTTTTATAAGATTTAATAATACTGTATTTGAAGAAAAAATAGACACTATCTTATTTACCCATTTCATTTGACTCGAATCAAAGACATTCAGTTTTTTAAGCATGGAGGACCGTTTTTCCTTCCATGGGAAAACAGATCAAAATAAATAGCCAAAAGATAAAGGTCAGTAAGTAGACAAAGAAATTATCTAATTGTTGTTCAAGCTTGGTCAATTATATTGCATCTCTTGAAACACCACAGATACACGTAGTATATTAATATTAATAAGGTATTTTTATTATTATTTTTTATTATTTATTTTATTATTTTTTTTTTACAAGAGGTATTTTTAACGTATAATTTTAAAAACTGAATTTCGATAAAATTAGATAATTTAATTGATTAACAACCCCAGCCGGAACTACTTTATTTGTGAATTCAAATTTTATGCAAAAATGAATAATTTCTATCTTTAACAATTGATTTTTTTATCTTGTATTTAAATTATAAGGAATGTTTTTAATTTTTGCCCAGATTATCCAATATAACTTGGTTTGAGGCAGTGCACACTTTTTTATAATCCACTTCGCGGATTTCTAGTATAAAGCGTGCACTGCCTCAAACCAGGTTATATCGGATAATCTAGGCAAAATTTAAAAACATTCCTTAAATAAATTGAATATTAATAAAGAATTATTATTTAATGAAAAAAATATTATATAGGTTAAGTCGATGAACTGGTCAATTATTTATTTTAGCCTAATATTGGAAGAATTAAACCGGTTGTGGGTGTTTTAGAAATATTTTCTTTATATACATATGGCACGCCAAATTCACAAAAATAAGCTAAACATAGTTTCAAAGTCGATAAACTAGGTTTATCGGTTGTAAAATGTACATGTAGTGTACGGACAGCAAATTATTTATAGTTAACGAGGTTAATCTATATTTCACATCTTTAAACCTTGATAGTTAATGCGACAATCTATGTTTTAGAAGTGTAAACTATAATTAACACCGAAAACAATAATTTGCGATTGCAAAGCATAGTCTATCCGAAAAATATAGTTTCACGATTTGTGAAACTATGATTAACAATTTAACTCAGTTAACGAATGTAATTTATAGTTTACAAATGTGAATCTATGTTTATCAGCAAAATGTATCGTTAACGTTTATTTACAGACAGACTTAGATTAGCATCCGTAAACTATAATTTACAATCGTTAAATAAGGTTTTACAGATGAAAACTATAATTAACGATTCGTTAAAAATATTTTACGGTTCGTAAACCAAAGTTTACAGTCGATAAACGAAGTTTATCAAAATAAAATATTAATGTGAAACTTTGTGTTTAACTTTTTTTTAGTGAATTTAGCGTGCCATACATATACGTATGTCCATTAATCTGGATTGGGACATAATGGAAGCTCAAAGTTCAGTGTAGAAATGATTGCAGAATATTCAAAAACTTCTTCTCCAGAACTTGAATTCTAAATTTTGTGAATTTATTGGGAAAGAAGCTAATAATTACAATAAATACCTTTGGATTGCATCGCAATATCTGGGGATCAAATTCTGTCAGCGATGAAGATTCCAGTTTTTACCTACTGTAGAAGATATCCAGTATATAAAAAAAAATCTGAAGATAGAGAAAATTCTTTGGAAGAAAGCATGTATGAAAAAGGTTCAGGTTGTAATATATTTGTAAGAAATAAGCTAAGTTATTGAAATTTGAAGTTTGGTCAAACCATAACCCTAAGAGCCAAGAAGTGGCTAAAAATAATGAAGGGTAAAAATTGAAATAAAAATATAAATATTTTGAATGATTCGGAGGTAATTATTTATTAAATTAGCACAGAGCGTCGACGGGGGACGAAGCATAAAAAGAATGCAGGATTTACAATTAAGCAATCAAATGCTTAGTTTGTGGTTTGTCATTTGGATGTTTAGGCTGTGTTGCAGAAAAATACTTAACTGTCATTAGCAGGTTGTGTATTTTTGGACAATGATCGCAAACGTTACGCTTCTTATGAAAATGAGGTATAAAAATACTCAAGAAATATCACATAGATTCACACGAAACAATTAGAACATCATCAATATAATTACGCATGGTATCATTATGTAAATGAAGACATATGTAAAAAAAAAAAAAGTTAGGTAATTTTTTATTGCACTGTCGCAACCTTTACTTTTTTTTAATCGGTTTCCAAAGGAAAAATCCGGTTATTGAAATGGTGAAAATGGCGGGCGGTCGGCTGCCAAAAGGGTACCCTTATTGTACGGATAACTCCTCCTACAGTTTTCAAGATAGGAAGTTGTTCGCTTGCAGATCAATTGTACATATATCAGAGGTGTGCATATTGCTAGGATTTTGATTTCTGATTATTTATGAAAAAATACCAGCTGTTGAACTTAGTCATTATTTGGCAAAAATATTGCATATAGAGTATCCCATTTCTCTGGATAGGTAGTGTTCATCAATTTAGGGTTGACAAATTGATTATGGGTACTGTTCACACAAAAGAAAACCCGGTTTGCTGTCACATTGACATCTTTTCTCTTGTTTCAAGACATTAAGCGGAAATGCAACGAGTCTCAAGATAGCAAGCATTCCACAAATTCCTATGTTTTGAATTGTTGTCCCTTTAACTTTGTATTTGTGACCTTAAAATTCAATGTGTAGGATTAATCTACCCCTGTATAGAGTATACCAGTGAACCACGTTTGATAGGTCTACCAAATAAAGAACTGAAGGCAATATCTTGCTAATATCCAAAGTAAGAGTAGTTAAAACTTTCACTTTTTAGCATGTGAGCTTTAATCCAACAATGTTCAACTGCTCTCACGGGTTACAAGAGTACCAAGTATATATGATGCCTCCAACAAAGGGTGGCCGACCGTCCTGCATAAAAACGATATTCATCCTTTGTTTCAACAGTGGACCCGAAAAGGGTTTTATAGTTTGTGTTAACATCTCTTGTTGAATTTCTTAAATTATTCGGGCACATGAGAGTCTCTTAAACTCTTTAAATTCAAATTCTGCATGTTAAACGAAATAGGTTCCTAATATATCAAAAGTCTAAAATTTGCTTGCTAAAATGTCAAATAAATTGTATTAATGTATTAAAATCAGATGCTTATTATGCTCCCGACTGACGATTTGTCGCAAAAAAAAAATCGTATATGCTCTGGTTCCGACTAACGATATGGGAAGCGGCATGTCGTAAATTGGAGCATCAAAGATCTGATTTTAATCAGATTGGAATCTACAGCATATTAAAATTTAAAAATTAAACATTTTTTTCCCCCTAGAATATCTTCTGCATGGAAAATCAGTTCCCTGTAAAACCTTTTGGTATAATATTTACACCCACTGAGTATTTTCTCCTCTGTTAGGCAAACTGAGTGTGATTCATAGCTCTATAGAAACTGACAGGGCTGAAATTCACACGATCCAGTTCTAACCAGTTTATCGATCGGTCGAAATCTTCAGCAACCTGAAAAAATTACGGACTGCATAATCAAGTTGATGTCAAACTCAAATGCCCATATAAGAATAATTGGCTATTTCTTCTTTCTAACGTACTGATGTAGATTGATAGTAGTAATAGTAGTAGTTTATTGGTGTATACATTACATACATTGTCATTGATAATGGTTTAGTTACTTTTACTTACTCTATATGATCAATTCAACATTTAAAAAAAAAGGAAAGAAAAATAAAGATATAACAATGAAATGCTTTCTTTAATGATACATGTGGGCTATGAAGGTAGCGGTCATTGCAGAAAAAATATAACATACCCGCATGAATCACCCAAGAAAGTATTTTATTGTTTAATTGAATTTTAAGAATGGTTTTCTATATGAAATTTGTACAATTATGAAATAATGTTTTCTGCACTGATCAAATAAATACATTATTACTAATTTTACAAACCTGATAATGTGCGCTACGAACTTAATACTAGTACTAAATTTACAAACTCGATTAAGTGCGCTATGAATTAAAATGTGACAAGATATATACCTGAAACAATGGGTGCTGTTTATGTAAAATCGGAAATTAATGCAACCAATTCGTTATCACGCAATACCACATTAGCCACACTATAAACAATTAGTAAAGCATCAATATTATTATACAAGATACCATTATGTAAATGAGACAGAATTTGAAATCTTAAGTAAAAACAAATTCCACATGCATGTATGTCATATTTCATGGTGATTTTTTTTTTACGTTACAACAGCGGTAAACGCAGCATTCTCATATAAGACACCGTGGTATAAATTCAGGGCAGATCTCGCCGAATCGTCCAGAAACCACCAATGTCATTGTGAGACAGATGAGCACGTAGAGAATTCGGCGTTGTACATTTCTTTTTTCCAAAATGCGTGCCCCGATTCTGCTTGTGATTTTTCCGTGTTTGATATTCGTGGAAGCGCAAGTCCCGCCAACTAATGTGCACCTGGAGAAGATTTCAACATTGTACGTTCCGTCGCGGTACAATTCTCACGATTATCCGGAATTTAAGCTTGGAAAGTATGCCGCCGAACAGCTTGCTTACGATCCTGCACATAAAATCTTATATGTGACAGGTAAGATTATTTTGTTTTATTTTTTTTTTTTTGATTTACAAATCGTTCATTTTTATTTTTTTTCTGCTGTTTTATACTTGAGATTGTATTTGCTTTAAATCTATTGTTGATCGCTTTACTTGGGTCTTGGGTAATTAAAAAATAGGAGATACCAGTTTAATGTACTAGTCTCTGACTTTTGATAGACTTGCTTGACTATCAAAAGCAAATCGGAAGTCTTGTTCGTATATTTTTTTTGCTCAAAAGGAGCAACATAATAAATATTTATTTGTCCGTTTTTCATTACAAGTATATAGCAACATTTTAAAAAAATAAATATTATAAGAAAGTTTGATTCTTTTGAATTTTGAAATATATCATTTTGTTATTTGTGACCTCGTAACGTTTGTGAAAAGATGAACATATCATTAGTTTTTCATCAATTGTATTGTTATGAAGTAGAAGGAACTTGGGCCTTGACCTCGCCCCAAGGACTAATTTCTCTGCTTAGGTTAGACCTACCCTATAACCTTCGCTTGTTTTTTTTTCAAAACTTTAAATGCCGTAGAGGTTTGAAAGGCAAATGGGGAATCGAACACACGTTTCATCATGTGTCCCAACACAGGTCAACTGGTACATGTATGTTGATGAACTATTGAAGCTCATTGGAAGTTTGTCTTTTCTTTAAAGGCGAAGAAAGGCTGAACGTGGTTGATCTTTCCAACCCATCAGATCCGATAATGCTGTACAGGAAACAGTTTGACAAAATAGATCCAACAGATGTAGAGTACTGCGGAAATCACGTGTTTGTTTCTCTTGCTAACGACGAGAAACCGGAAGAGGGAAAAGTATTGGTGTTCCGGAAGTATAACAGACGACATAACACGATGCCCATTGTGCTCGAGGTTGTCGGTAAGGTTATTAACAATAGGCATAGAAAAACTTTGCCGGAAAACACCAGTCTTGGAAATTTAATAAAGAAATTTATAATTATTTTGTATAATATATTTGCCCGTTTAGCCGTTTCCCTTACAAATTGTGACACCTGGACAGAACCAACGTCTCATAAAATGAATGATATGTCAAATTATGAAATATGTCAAGCAATTTTTTTTCTGTCGACAAATTATACTACAAAGAAAACATAGACAATTTAATTATAAGAACATAAATGAGTTAGAACAGAGGACGTTTTTGACAGCAATGAAATTGTCAAGCATTCCTTGTCATTTATCGCAATACCACAAAATAATTTTCTCTCGTAATATTATGTAAATATGAAGCTCTTTTTTTGCTGAGGCTACATCTTATTCATTTTTAATGAATAAAAATCGTCGTCTTTTAAAAATTAATTTTGACAATAAGCCTGAATTAATTACCGTTGCACCACCCACTTGTCTTTAAAACTTATATGTGCTTAAGCATGCTGAAGATAATTGTTGAAATGAATAATAAAACAGGCATACTCCTACGTTTACGTTTATACAAAGTCTGTTGTTTTTCGTTTAAGAGGACTGGGTGGTTGTGGCCATTTTCAGACTTTATTAATCTCATCAAGAAGAAGAGCTCTGTATAAAAACATAGAAAAATATTTAGTTTTAAAGCTTAAAATGTATGCAATATTTCTTTAATAAATATTACCGTAATTTTTAGCTTAAATCATATTTTAAACAAAAGTTAAGACAGATATGACGGCTAATTTGTTGACCAACCAGCCTCCTTAAGAATGAAGGATTTAACTTTTAGCGTTATTTGTTATATTTTGAAACATTGTTTTTTAGTCCAGATGTTTCCAAGCACTAAATAATTAAAATTCCAGGAAAATATAGCGATTTGTCACATGGTGCAACACAATAAATTATATTCAAACGTCCGTTAAGCGCCATTTACATGTATTTGTTTGATGTATCACCATGTAACATGTATATTTTACTGGTTGATAATATTATCATAATATTATTATTTTTTTTAGTCGAGATGTTTCCAAGCACTAAATAATTAAAATTCCAGGAAAATATAGCGATTTGTCACATGGTGCAACACAATAAATTGTATTCAAACGTCCGTTAAGCACCATTTACATGTATTTGTTTGATGTATCACCATGTAACATGTATATTTTACTGGTTGATAATATTATCACCATGTAAAACGTAAATTTTACATGTTAATCTTTGATTAACCATAAATTCTCTGTTACTGTGTATTCTACCATGTATTTCATATTTGCAGTTGGACCATCTCCAAATATGCTGCTCCCAACCACGAACTGTCAGAAGGTACTTGTCGCCCTAGAAGGGGAGCCTTTCGCCAGGGGCGGGAATCTGCTCAACCCAGAAGGCGCCATTGGTCTCCTCAAATTCCCTTCCAGTTACATATCCGACACAACGTACAGCTACAAAGTGTTAGATTTCCGCAGCTTTAATGACAAGTAATGAATATATACTTTGTATTGCAACTGTATAGGGAATACTTGATGATATCACATAATACCTATGGTTTACTACATTTTGCAATATCCAATCTTTTTTTTTTTAAATGACCTGAAAATGATCTATTCTTCTTCCACTATATACATAATTATTTTCTTTTCCTTATCGTGTTAAATTCATTCCTGCAGTATTATCTCGTGCAAATTTATGCATGCGACTGGCAGTGAAACAAAAGGAGAACCCCACCACGGTCGAATGTCATTCTGTGCGTTCTGAATTTTGCCAAAAATCATTTTACAAAAGTAAAGAAGTAATTGCCATTACCGTGTATTAGAACTGCCATTTGCAACAAAGATTCTGATTGGCTCATTTTTATAGACCCACTATTTAATCAAATGCATGTTGACAACCTGATGCCGAACACGTGGAAATTATTATATCGTATATATATGTATTGTTCGTCACACACATTTATTTTTTTTTTCTTATGGGTATTCATTGTCTGGTTTTCATTCAGTTTTTAAATACATTTACACTATAACCGTTCAAGATCAAATGACCTGCCATGCTATCATATCGTTTTTGATATGTTGATACTAATTTTGGGGAAAATGAATAAAAGTAAAATACCTTATTTTTCTTAATTTACGAAAAAATATTCAAACTAACTCATAAAGATCATACAGAATCAATAATATTATCTATTAAGAAATTTTGATAAGATGAACGTTTTTATTTATTTCATAAGATACCCAATACTAGCAAGGAGTGGCGTGCGCTATATCTACAAAGAAAATGGATATACCCTTGCACAGGATTTGGAACCAGAACACATTACATTCAGTGCAGATGAAAAGAAGGCTTACATCAGTTTGCAGGTATAACATAATTGAAGGTACAGCCAGATTAGACCAGACAAATAGTTTTAGCCCAAGTGACATTTCCAATGTTGTAAAGCAAGCTCCTTTGCTTTATAATTATGATGGATGTTCAGCCCTATAAACTTCATCACTTTTTACAAGTAAAACCACAGTGGTATAATATATTGTTTCCGCATGAAGAGGATTTATAATTTATGTTTCAGAAAGCGCATATGTCGGAGTGACATTGATGTCTTGTTAAGACATTTAGGCTGATGTTGAATTCATTTTTACCCACTGAATGAAAAATAAAAACCTGCTTAAAATTTCACTCAGCAGTAAGATTATGTAACGCATGCTTCGTAAAAATTATGAAATGAAGATTAATATATTTTGCAAGATTTGTATTTTTAGAAATACAGCATGACTTTTGCAACATAATCTTATGTTTGGGGTTCCAATTATGCATATTAACTTCCTCTTGTATCAGAGAAAAGTTTAACATTGTTTTAGTGGAGATTATTAATTTATCACTGACTGTATTGGTTTACAACTAGATTGTTCTTAGTAAATACGCAAAAAAGCACCCTAAACTATAACTTTGCAAGGTATGATTCATCAAAAAAATAAACTTCTATAAAATTAATTGCCGTAAGAGATTGTGTAATCTTTGCATTAGTACTATAATGTATTGTTAGATAACATGATTATAGTGGGTTTTTAAAAATCAAAGTATTAAAAATAATATATTGAATAGAAATGTATAAATTATTTTTTCACAGAATATCTATTAAGAAATTAAAGTTTTCTTGTTTTTAAAGAATCAATGTAAGGTTTTTTTTTCTTTGTAAAGCACACGGAAACTCAATCTCGACGTTTGCCGTTTGGACGATTAAAAATCTCTTATAATTAAGGGTAAAATTCAAAGATCTTATTAATATTAAGGTGGAATAACACATCATCACAAAATGGCTGGCCTCTGATCGAAACGACATTTCGTTTTATTAAAAGGATTTTATCGACGGCAACATGTAACTTACCTCATAGCAGAGTGGATAAAGTGTCGGGCTTGTGATCCATACATTCCGCAGGGGCTTTTGATGTTACTTACTGAATTGAATTTTTTAGATGTTCAATTTTTATCCCCAAACTGCTTTTTTTTTTTCGCTTATTTGACATATGTACAGTTTATTTATCATTATATCTTTCATAATCAAATAATTTACTGTTAATTTGAGGGACTTTTTCCAGGTGTGTTTTTCCACCATGAAACAAACTGTTATGAGACATTTAACGATCTCCGATCCTCAGCAATGTTCGATAATTCTAAATTATCCGGATTTTTTTTATTCCTACCATAAATCTGCCTTTTATATAGTCACATTTAATTAGTCTTTTAGTGTTAATATTACACGTACATATTTAACGAAATGCTTGGCTTAGTGGCTCCAAGGAGACCTACCCCATAAAGGTAATGAGGTTCGAGCTACCGATGCACCACTACAACGTTTTTTTTTTCTTCCTAATTTGAATATTAATTCCATTATATATCCATCGTGGCCAAAATTGCAGTAAAATGCATGGATACCATCAAAAACTTTCTTTCTATATCATTTGATTTACAAAGTTTGAAGGATAAATAAACATTTTTATGATGAAAACAATACTTTGAGGCTCAGGATCGGAGAACCTTAAAGTTAAAATACAAACTGGCAATATTTTCAACCCGTTTTTGTTATAGGAAAACAATGCAATTGCTGAAGTCGACATGGTATTAGAAACTATTACCGAACTTCGTGGACTTGGCTTCAAAGATTGGAAAAACTACAAACTGGACCCCAGCGACAGTGATGGGGGTAATAATTGAGGTTTAAAAAAAATCAAAGACAAATATATTATATATCTATCCAATTATGATAAATAAGAAATTACAAGATGACAGTTCGTAAATACACGAAAATTGATGCCCACCAATGTCTTTAACCCTGGATAAAATAAAAAAGCACCCCCTCCCCTCCCCTTAATATGCAAAAAGTGTATCTTCCATTCTTAATCTGTCTTTTAACTGAAAATACTGCAGTTGGAAATACTTAAGTCATTGACAAGATTAACCAATGTAATATTCATGTAATTAATAATTATATTATAGGTATCAATATCTACCCCTATCCTGTATACGGTATGTATCAACCTGACGCCATTCGAACGGTAACTATTGGTGGGAGGGAGTATATTGTAACAGCTGATGAGGGAGACAGCAAGGACTATTCTGGACTGAAACTGACAACTCCGGGATTCGACGAGACTAAACGCGTCAGGGATATCAAGCTGGCTAGTACGTATTAAACATAACAGTAAAAATCTTCTACCCAGACACCATTGCTAGAAAGACATCAAACTTTAAAAAATTCCTGTTTGAGATTGCTTGTAATTTTTTTTTCTGTTTAAACGAACAATGCTTTAAAATGTATTAGTTTTGTAGGCTTAGCTTACTATAGTATATTCTATCGTTAGGAGTGGTTCTTATTGCTGTATATTTTGGTCTAAAATTAACCGTATTTTTCATATCATTTTTCCACCAGACAATTCTGAAGTTTCCCAATGGGCCAGAGAGCGAAAGATACCAAGCATCCAACATGACGCTTTGTTAGGTGTGTATTTTGTTTTCACTCTGAAATTTCAAGAACTAAATACAAATAGAACCACATGTATTTCAATCGTCACAGATCGTAATAACGGTTCAGTTGTTTTATTTTATTTGAAATAGGCAAACTTTCCGTTTCAACACAAGATGGACGTCGAAGGGATGGCACGTATGACAAGCTGTACTCCTATGGTGGGCGTGGTTTTTCTGTCCTACGATCTGACACTATGGAACGTATTTATGACAGCGGGTCGACCGTGGAAGAATCCATTGCGATGCAATATCCCAAAATGTTCAACTCTTACGCCAAATCATCCGCAAATATTACAGACACACTTGACAGTCGGTCTGACAGCAAGGTTGGATGATATTTTCATAAATTGAATTCCCATCTCCCTGTAAGAACTGTTACAAATAGCCAATTCAAAAGATATTCGTTAAAGTTTGTTTCAAGTTGAGAGAAATGTCGTTTAACAACGTGGAGGTTTTCTTCATTTAAGGCAATATTCATCTTTTATTTTATATTCTAAAAATGTATGTAATACATTATGTTGTTTATTGAGTAACTGCAAAATTAACTGTATTTCTTAGGGACCGGAGTGCGAAAATTTAGCGGTAGCTTACTCTGGAACTAGAGTAATCGTGTTTGTCGGCTGCGAACGTCCCGGCTCCATAAGTATCTACTCCTTCAACAGTAACATGACTGATGGTACATTGGAGAGCATATACAGTGGCGCCAAGACCACCCTGGGAACATGGGGAGAGGCATTTGCTGTGGGATTATTAACGGATATGGATACGGATGATATTAAGTGCGTATAAACTTCTCTCCATTTGCTTAAAGATTAAATAATTATTGAAGATAATTGTCCTTGCATGTACGTTTTAATTATACTGCTTGCCTAAGGTTTTATACGTTTTGGGAGATATGCAAAAGTTCTGAAGTTCTACCTAGCACTTGGTATTGAATATAGTTTTTTTGTTGTTTAATATCCAATCGAGATTAATCCACTTTAAATAAAATATCAGGAATGCCAATAACATTTTTTTCAACGTAGACCAGCAATATTAATCTGTCTACTCTCATTGAACAGAAATGATCCCCATTTTGAAAAGACTTCAGCCGAAAACTCGGCACTGTCATTTTCGATTATAATATATCAAGTTTATGTGAAGAGTCTATTTTTTACGCCAATAGATACCTCCCTCCATTCCAAAGCCCCACGGGTCAGCCATTGTTGTTGGTTACGGGGTCAGACACCGGAACTGTGTCGCTCTTCCACGTGCGTGGGTTGGACAATCGTAAGTTTGCTGGAATCTATAATTACCTAGTTTTTTTATATACTCTAGTACCAATCACACTTCTATCTTAATATTTAATGATTACAACGCAGTCATAAAGTCTTAGAAAAACGTGACTAGAATATCTAATGCCTTTTCGCTTACTAATGAAATTAAGATGGCTGGATGGTCCTGGCCATATTAACCTCCTTTAGACGAAGAACTGTGTATAAAGATAAAGGAAAATGTTAAAATCTAAACGCTTGGGATTTATATTGTTTTTTTTTCCTTCACTAAATAATAGTTTGTGGCGAAACATATCATTTTTGAAAGTGTAAGGCGGATCTGATTGGTAATGTTAGGACCACCCAGCTTCCTTGATTAAAACTTTATATCTACATGTAATTTATTTTCAAATCTCGATAGTTTTATAAGACTTCTTGAAGTGTATCTAGAAAGAAACTTCAAGAATTTTCTTTTCAATTTATAAGCTTTACCAAATCCACGAGTCAATTCTAGGGTTCCAGTCAAACCTCTTCAAAGCTCACGTAAGTCATTTTAAACACATTTAACACAATAATAGGGAGTGGTTATACCTGTACCACGTCTTGCAGATGGGGTTTTTTAAATAAAGATATTTACAAACGTTTAAGTTTTTTCTATAAGAAAGTACTCCACATTCTCACTATTTATGCAATGTTAGTGTTAACACCAATTACCGTGAACTAACTTTTATTTGCGTTCGAAAACGCATGCATGTTGGCCTTGATATCCTGGTAATTCCTTATTATTAGTGAAAACTGACTTTTGTCAATTCAAAACTACAACATGGAATCTAATCGGGCAGATAAAATGTTAAGGAGGCTGGATGGCTGTGGTTCTTTTTAGGTTTTTTTTTTTACCTCATTTAGACAAAACTTTAAGCCAAAATATTGGGATTTTTTCTTTACTAATTAATAGTTGTTGGCCAAAATTATCAATAAAAAGTTCAAGGCAGATCTGATGGGTTAGTCCTTGACCACCGAGCCTCCTTAAGATTTGGCATTATATATAAAGTTTAATGTAGCTAACAAAAAGTTGATTTCTTTTATTTCGCGCGAGATGTTTCACGCGAATCTATGAGAATATAGATTTTTGGTTTAGATTACATGTATTTGAAATCTAGAGTATTAAAAATTTTGCTACAATCTATGTTGACATTAATATATTTATATACATGCGTCAATCGCAAAATTTGTCACAATCCACTCAATCAAGTGTGATTGGCGAATTAAAGAACTTGGAAATAAAAGTTAGTTTACAATGTACTGATATTTACGTAGATATAGTTTTAACTGATGGAAAGGGATCTTTGTTTATAAAAAAAATGCACTTATATTTAGGAATGTTTGCACTAAATATGCATTGCCGTTATCACATATTACAGAAAGCACCCCAATTCACAATACCATAGTTTGGCATGCACATTCAAATATGAGATTTTATGCTTTGATAGTTCTTAAAAATTACTTTATCTGTACTATACAGGTATAGTGAGTAAGAAATTTTAATTTGGAGCTTTTATTTTAGCCCTCGCAGAATCAACCACTAAATCTACAACAAAAGCCCGTCCAGCAACCCCCGGTAAAAGTCGAGGTTTGTTTTTGTTTTTATTGTTGATATTTTCGATTTTATCTGCAAATGAACAGTACCTGGTGTCCTCAACTACAACCATTCATTTAAAAGCGCTGGTAAATTGATGAAAGGGTTCAAAGCATTTGATTGTTTAGGAATTTATTATTCAATACTGATATGCTACGAAATTTCCGGAAATGTTAATAAATGGGTATTTATTGAAAGTAACTTTCACACAGAATATTTAAGAAGCATGGCAGAAGGCGTCTATTATATTTTAATGCCTGAGGGAATGGACTCCTCTGTACATATAAATGCAGGTTACGAACTTCAGTGTGTGCAAACTTGAGTACTACTGAGAATCAATGTTTATCTTCATTGTAGATAAAGAGTCATCCAAAAAATTCTTAAATTTTAATCTTTAGTCGATGTACTATATCATGTGTGGAGGTAATATAATGCAGGTATGTACATGTGTTTCATGTGCTATAATGTTGTATTTCTTCAGGAAAGAACCGTCGTGGCAGAAAACAAACCAAACCAAGAAAAAACAAACTCAACAAAAGTAATAAAAAAAGAAACAATAGAATTAAAGCCAGCCAGAAAAGCAAACAGAAAAACAAGCAGAACAAACAGACCATCAAAAAGAAAACCGGTCTTCCTAGGAAGGCCAAAGGACGTCCAAAAAGAAACAAAGCGGTCAAAAAAACAACCAAAACAAAAGCAGGCAAAAAACCAAAAGCAAAACCAAGCAAACGGAAGAGCAAAGTGGCCAAAGGGAAGGGGCAAAAGTCAAGTAAAGCAACGAAATCAAAGAAGGGGAAGAAATCGAAAACCAAATCCAAAAAAGTCTAAGAGTAAAGTGTGATTGCTTCAATAGACAAACGGTGGTTTCAAAATGAAAATAATAACTTCTCAGAGATCTTTTGTCATTATGTATTTTGCTTGTGTTGAATGTACGTTTTGGAGTGAGTATATAAATTTACTGTTTTACATTCATGCGTTTCTTCCTATTCTGGTTCAGGTTTTCATTCGCACTTCATTACATATCGTTCTTAAATATACTATGTCAATGGCCACGGTGCAGAGAAAACATCGTGTTGTAAGCAATTATACAGTGAAACTTGTGTATTTACTTTTTGGCGATTTTGTTCTGTCGTCAAACCAGAAATTTTTACATTTGTCACGTTTACTGTACATAGGAATACAGAAAATACTCATTGAAAACGAGTTATTAGTGACTTACAAGACCAGAAATATCACAATAAGTTGCATTTTTTAACTCAATATGCCTCATTTTAATAATGTTTAAAATGCGGCAAATGTTAATAGGCAAATGTGAGACGTCAACAAAAGTCATGGCACAAAGTTATTGTTGCTCTGGTAGCAATCATGTATTTACAGTAAAGCGCGTACTGTCAAATAATAATTCTGTTCTCACATTCTTTACCCCTTTTCAAGCCGGGCGAATGCTTACGATATCTTGGCAATGAGTTTTAACGTTACGCAGAATGTAATTGATAATTGTAACTGAATTTTAAGGATGGACATCGAATAAGAAGATGTGGGAATTAGACAGCGCAAATGCCCATTTGGTTAGGTCGTAAAATACAAGTTAGAATTCAATTTTTCCAATGAATATATCTGATAATGTTATAATACAAGTTTACATAAGGACAGTTTATAACTTTATTCAGTTTTTAATAATTTAACAAGCGATAAGAAAAGATATAAAACTTAAGGGTTTTGGTGGTATCGAACCCACAACCTAAAAACCCTAGTCCTATAAGGTGCTCTAACCACTGAGCCATTTCAGTCACAACAAAGTGCGTTGTTTAAATTCTGGATGCAACTTTGGCCAGGAATTTATGGACTTGTATTATTTTTCTAAATCGTTCAATTGTTGGGATACAAAATGGCATTTTTAAAGTATAGTGGGCCATTTCTCCACGTTTTATTTATTGCAATCGGTTCGATTTCCATTAAACCTTATTTAGACTATGGCAAAAATATGGAGCAAAGACCCACTCTATAAAAGAAAAGGCATTGAAGTTTTAAAAATGACACTTATTGGAGGTTTTCAACAATCTAAAAAAAAAATCAGATTTATTGATACAATGTATTTTAATTTTACAGTATCGTATCTATCCTCATATAGGCATTTTACGCGCTTTATTTACCCATCTTTTATTATCAAATGATGAACCCTTTTCCATTCATTTTAAAACTATAAGTACGTTGATTGGTTTCTTCACGCAGTAAACTTTCCGGTGCAAGAATACATGAAAATAATTATACCCCCGCTCCGAAGGGGGTATACTGTTTTACTATATATTTGTGTGTCTCTCTGTTCGTAACAATTTTCCGTCACATTTTTCTCGGCAACTATTAAACTCATGCTTGAAATTTTATCACACTCTTATTTTTTAGGTATTCCATATGATGGAATTCATTTTCGTACCGATCAGACGTCAACTTCGTGTTAAATGACAACGTTGTTTATTTTTAGCCTATAGAAGATAGATGAATAAGAAAGCACAAATGCCCATTTGGTTTAGTCGTAAAATACGATTTTAATATAATTTTTCAAATTAAGTCTATTTGAACGTGCTGTAACACAAGTTTGGAAAAGCACAATTTCTAACTATATTGAGTTTTGAATATTTTAACAAACATAAGAAAAAAAAAGTTTTGGTGATATCGAACCCACATCCTATAAAGCCTAGTTCTGTAAGGTTACCTAATGTATAGTGCTCCAACCACTGATCTATTTCAGTCACAAGAAAGTGCGTTAATTAAATTCTGGATGCAACTTGGCCACGAATTTACTTTATTTTTCTAAAATGTTCAATTTTTTGGATACAAAATAATATTATTAATGCATAGTGGGTCATCTCTCCACGTTTTTGTTGATTGAAATCGGTTTAATCTCCATTAGACCTTATTTAGACTATGGCAAAAATATGGAGCACAGACCAACTCTATAAAAGAAAAGTAATTGAAGTTCTAAAATTAAAAAATGACACTATTTGGAGGTTTTGATAGGTACATGTATACGCCAGTTTAAATCAATATATTCTAAGTATTTAACATATTTAAGGGTTACAAATCGAATATATGTTAAACATGCATTCTTTCAAATGATTTTTAAGAAAAATTATCAGATTTGATGTATTTTGATTTTTTTTAGCAACTTATGCGTCCTTATATAGACATTTTACATGCCTTATCCACCCATCTTCTTTTCCAACAATTTTTGTCAAAGATTTCTCAGCATCTATTAATCCCAGATGCCCGAAATTTTAACATACTCCTTGTCCAGGCATGCCATATGGCGGGATTCTTTTTTTTTTTTTTTTTTTTTTACAAATTTAAAGTCAACTTCCTGTTAAATACCGATTAATGTAGTAATAGAAAAAGGTCTTTTTGCCACAAAATAACACAAAATAACATAACAACCGTCAAAAGACATGACGACTGCAAGATAAATCCTCTATTCAAAGGTGACTTCCAGTTGTCTCGCCTCGTCTTGGAATATTTTTCATTGTTTCATTTATTTGTTTGTTGGGAAGATAAATAATTCACTTAACCTTGAAAAGGACATGGTACATGTCATACGAGGTGTTTAAAATGAATAAGGTTTCTTGAACCCCTTTCGTACCAGGTATAGATTACTTCAAGCTACTTGATTCATGGTTCAACTATTAAAGTCATGCGACCCAGTTTTACGGTTCAAAACCGTATTAGGTCTGCACTAGTATCTATAAAAATTATAAATTTGTTATTAAAAAAAATATTTCATGTTAAAACATATAATCAAATTTATACAAATTTGTCTAAACACATTGCTAATTTGTTATAACAAAAAATTGATTTGATTTACCAATTTAGCAGATTGTTACAACAAATAAATTATTTACAATAACGAATTAATAATTCGATTTCACAAATTATGTTCTAACAAATAACCAATTTTATATAACAAATTAGTAACATGTTATAACACATTAACAATTTGTTGTAACAGTCTTGTTATTTGTTACAACATATTTGTAATTTATCCTAACAAAAATCATGTTTTAAAAGGTCAATTAGATATTCCCAATTAACCAATGTTTTATAGTGTCATATCTTCACATTACAGAAAATGTCTATAACAATAATTTTGCTATTAGCAATCAATGCCCAATAGTTCTGTATTTATGACGTTATAAAATGGAAAAATTCTCGCAATTTCACAAGCAAGCCCCCCCCCCCCCCCAAAAAAAAAATAAAAATTGTCGTTATCCTTCATATTCCCCTTTTTAAAACAACATGGCTTCTTAAGTACATGTACCATATTGAGATAGGATATTGTTCATATAATTATACACAATTATAGTAATAATGGCACTTGAGCAACCGTACGTGCGCTCGATGTTTTCTAGTCGAAAATCAGACGGGAAAATACCTAATTTTTGCTCCAAAATATCGTGTTTAAAAAATTTGATAATGTTAGTTAGATTTCCTCGCATTGCTTTTGACATTAAAATTTTCAGTTAAATATGTGTTTTTTGTAAACTAAGTAGCCATGTCGTATACTTTATTTATTAGAATGAATTATATCGGAAAGGACACTAGTATATCTCTCTTGAGCGACGTGGTTAATTGAACATATATGTAAAAAACATATATAAAAATTTAAAATGGAAATACCTGAAATTTAAAAATTTAATTAAAAAATACCTGAAATGCTAGATGACGTTCTACCATGAAAGGATATGTCCTAGATCAAAAGCTTTATTGCATATTATGAAAATTCATCGGAAGAAAACTAATTTAAAGCCTTTTTCGGGGAAAAAGGCAGCCCAGATAAATGCAGCGAGGTTATATATGAGTAAATGCATTGCAAATAAAAGTCACGCATCTGTAAACTTTGCCTGTATGTTTAAGAAACTTTTTTGAAAATTATATAAATAATGCCAACAGTCATAAATGTTCAGATTCAACTTTATTTTAAAACATGCAATAACAATTTATGTTTGCTGTTTCGATAAACAAGTTTCCCCTCGAAAAGACGATTAAGAAAACTCCCGTAATAAGACCGAGTATATACATGTAGCTGTTAAACTCCCGTAATAAGACCGAGTATATACATGTAGCTGTTAAAAAAAAACCTTACCTTTTTTTGTTTAAATTAGCTTGCATCCCATCATTAACATTTAAATGACTACGTCAATGACCTGCTTTCAGGGTTATTAAACTCGGAATATTTCTTGAAAATCCCCCTAAAATTTACAAGATGACCAGGATGTACTTAATCAGCAAATCATCAAAAGAAATAAAATCCCTTTTAAAAAAGAAATATAGGCACATTAGGATAGTGTTGTTACACAAAAATAAAACAGCTTGTTTTTTTTAATTACAAACTTTAGAATTCTTGAAGTTTGCATTTTTCTTGTCAATTTAAACTTAATTTTACAAATGAATTGGACTTTTCACAATTCATGGTCCGGGTTTTTTTGTGCCTCTTATTGTCTTCGAATTAAAAATGCTTATATAGTTATGATTATTTCCTTTCTTTCTGCTGTTGACATCCTTTATAGGTCAAAGAAAAACATAAAGTATTATAACTTTTTGTTGCTGCATACTAGTATATGTTCCAAATGCAAAAATTATTTCAGTTTGTATTGATACATGTATTAATAATTATAAAGACGTTATGCGTGTTTGAGCAATTTATCACTCAAAAGTATTGTGCAACACCGCACTCTGCTTGTGTCAACTTAATCCTTACGTCTAATCTACCGCCAGTATTGTTTTTAGTTCCAAATTGTGCAATCAAAGTACGCCTCTTGTAATGGTATTATTAATACTGTGGAATCATTAGAATTCGTGGTGGCTTAATTTTCGTGGTATTTGTGGGTAGCCCTCACCCATGAATTTTCATCCTCTGCGAAAACTAATTATAAAAGATTTAGTTTTCCTACTGAAAATGAAAACCGACGCATCCACGAAATCACATCCCCACGAATATGCAAAAAACCCACAATCCACGAAAATTGCCCCCCCCCCCAAAAAAAAAAAAAACGAAATTAAATGATTCCATAGTAAGTTTTAAAATATCCCTTTTTCATACTAAATTTAAGTCTTGCAGATAAAAAAAAAATACTACAATGGCGATTTGCCTTAAATTGTAATATGTGATTAGTAATATCAAATTTCTACTTAATATACTTAAGGATATAGAATTTTATCATCTGGTTTTTATTATCAAGGGTGATCTCAAAATATAAAAATGCACCAAATTTTGCTATATATTTGGAGTATCACAAATGTAGATTGGTACAATGGATTCATCCAAAAATTTTAGAAAATAAATTCTAAGGATATCATAATTCTGTGTGTAAAATTTCCAAGGTGCACACCTTTTACTTTTTCTTTCGTGTAATTTCTTATACAAAGCTTTATTTTATCATAACGTCATAAAAGCAAACTGGCAACGCTCACCTAACTGAACAACAAAACATCGTTTAAGAAATAAAAATTTTCTTTAAAAAATCTAATAATTTTTATATATGTGTTTTTTAATATGTTCAATATCATTATTGGTATCGAAAAAAATTCTTAAAAGCTATATGTACCCTATATTTTACTAGACTGCGCAAAAATATGCGCAATGCAATCTAAAATCGGCCACTAAACTTTAACAAGGCAACATTATATAAATAATTTTGCTAGTTCTCGACGTAGAAATATTGCATAACATGTGAAGCATAGTTTTTCTTATCCAATTAAACTAGCATTTGGGTCAACTGTATTAATTAAACTCGACAAGATCCTGTTTGTTAACATTAAGTGAAGGCCAATAAAAACACAATCACAGCACAACTAGAAACAGACCGGTCGTGTACATTCAAGGGCAATTCATGAGCAGCAACTGAAGATACATTGTCTTGCGAAATAGAACAAGTATGTTGAGGAAACTTTTTCAGTTTGTTCTGTCTATAGCCTATGTTGGATGCAGTGTCATCCAACTGAAAAAGATTTCCAGCTTGTATGTTCCATCCTCCTACTCGGACACAGGAACACCACTGTTTTTTCCAAAAACTGGGTCAGCCGAACAGTTGGCTTATGACCCAGGGAGTAAATTGGTCTACGTTGTTGGTAAGTGTTCGCACCTTTTTACTTTTTTATCAACCTGGTGTAACGAGTTTGAATAACGAAAAGTTTTTAGAAGAAAATTACCATTATTCTATAATCGCTATATTTAGCAAATGAACCTGCCTTTGAACATGCAAGTTCTTGTAATGTAGTATTGCTTAAATATTAAAGTTTTAAAATTGAGGTTGATATTTATAAAAAGAGGATCGCGTGTTTTGTTGTAATTTGTATGGGGCAGGGGGGGGGGGGTTGCTATATTTCACTAGCATGTATTGCCTTTCACAAACACCTAATCTAAAATATTACCTAAAAATATAGGATCATCAAAAGTAAACGTCATAGACATCAACGATGTTGAAAACCCTCGATTAATCTACCACAAGCTGATGGGGGACTTTGATCCGACTGATGTGGAGTTCTGTGGAGATCACGTCTTTATCACACTGGACGATAATCAAGACAGAGAAAGAGGTCGGGTTGTTGTTTTCAAAAAGTTTGAACCTAAAAAGAATACAATGGAGACTGTTCTCAATATCACAGGTACTAAACTTGTTAATCATAATTATCTAAATTATTAAGTTAGAGAGGATAGTCAACTATGAGTAGTTTTCATACTAAATATTCTCTGTTGCAAAATAAAATTGATTTTCGTTGTCGTCGATAAATTATTCCGAATGAATTATAACAAAAGATGCGGAACTTTAAATTCCTGGAAACTTTTTCTTCGTTTACTTTTATATTTTTTCTGTTTCTTTCGTGCGTCTAAAATCCATAAGCTTAAATCACTCAAAATATTTGTGTTTTAGTGGGTCCTCTTCCGGATATGATTCAACCTTCTTCAGACTGTAGAACTGTGTTGATAGCCTTAGAGGGGAAAGCATATTCCAGGAATGGTGAATTGATTGATCCGGAGGGAGGAGTCGGACTGCTCAAGTTCCAGGATTTGAATATATCCGCGCCCAATTACTCATATAAAAGGCTAGATTTCACCCGTTATAATGATAGGTATGATCTATGTCCTTTGCCCTTTGATATTCTTGTACTAAAGAAAAAATTCATAAACTTCTCTGATAATCTATATTAGGTCTACTTTTGGGGACAAATAACTAAGTTATATATTTTTTCATGTTTATATACTTTCGCCATTTATTTTTGAATTAGATATGCAGCATCGCCTGTCATATGCATTATTCAAAGATTTAAAAAAAAAATGTGTTCTGACACATCTGACAAATAAATCTCCATCGATTTTTTTCATGGAGGCAAACTAAAATCTCAAATTATCATGTTGCAGGTGGAAAATTTTGTCTGAGACTGGCGTGCGTTATATTTATAAAGAACAAAACAACACATTTTCCCAAGATTTAGAGCCAGAATATGTCTCATTTAGCAAAGATGAAAAGAAGGCCTATATCTGTCTTCAGGTAAGAATTTCTTTGGATCTTTTTATGAAGTGTGGAATCAATCTTGAACATATCGGTCTTAAACCGGGTATTACCACTGCATGATGGCTTTCTTCTTTCTGGATGTTTCAAGTGTTCACCGCATATTCATCTTAGTGTCTTTGTCACAACCGTTAATGACACAATGCCGCTGAATACTATAAATTATTGTATTAACAGTTGAAATAATTTATGGCATTATGCGTTGCAACTGCAACGCTTAATGATATTTATATCATTAAGCGACGTTATAACTCGACGGAAACACTTAATGAAAAAACGTTTGTATCATTAGCCGGTGAGGGTGGAGATATCTGCTTGTTTCATTAAACGTTAGGGTTGTTGTGCATTTGTGACGCATAATAAAAAAATTCTATCATTAGGCGGCGATTTGTCATAAGCGGTTGGAGATGTCAACTGTTAATGCCATTATTTATTATTTATGGTATTAGGCGTTGCAACTGCAATGCTTAATGATATTTATATCATTAAGCAGAGTTATAACGGTTGTTACATGTATCTTTTCAAGACATTTTCATTTGAAAAATCTTTTGAATCTTTAAAGTATTAAACACTGTGTAGTTTTACAACTCTTTGTACCTTTAACACAGTAAATTAGAACTTTTCTTCAGGAAAATAACGCCATAGCCGTGGTAGACTTGAGAACAGAAAACATCACGGCTATACATGGACTTGGCTTCAAGAACTGGGAAAATTCTAAGCTAGATGCAAGCGATAAAGACGGAGGTAATCGAGACTGGATTTTTTTTCTAACAGTCAGGATTTTTAATCCAATAAAATCCAATATCAAATTATATATTCTGTTCAGTTTGATTTTAATGAAAATCGTCTTTAACTTTTATTACAACAAGCAAGTTGATATTTGGAATAGGGATAAATATCAGATCGCTCCCTGTGTATGGTATGTACCAACCCGATGCAATCCATGTAATAGAAGTGAACGGTGAGGAATACCTTGTTACATCCAACGAAGGAAGTGGCAAAGACTACTCTGACCTTAAACTAAACGCTACCGGCTTCTCTGAAGAAATCCGGGCGAGAGATGCATCTATATCAGGTACGCGGGCGTAGTGAGAAAAAGTCATGAGAAAGGGAGAGCGGGGGATTAACAACCTATAAACAAAATTAATGATTTGTATTGCTAATATTCGATAATTTTGTTTATTTTCATCCTGTATATCAAAATATAGAAAGCATAATACTGTTTTTATGTTATTTCTGTATTTTTTGTTAGAAAACTCTGAAATTAATCGATGGATGCTGCTGAACAATATAAGTAATGTACTGGATGATTCAATATTAGGTATATTAATTTCTGTATTTAATCGAATTAATTTTTTAATCATGGAATTTCTTTCAATCTCCTGTAAAGATACTGGAAATTTGTCTCTATAATACATTTTTTATATCATTTAATAAGGAAGGTTAGTGATAACAACGGAAACGGGGAGATTACCAAACGGGTCTTTTGACAAATTATACACGTTTGGAGGAAGAGGATTTTCTATTTGGAAAGTGGACACAATGTCTTTAGTATATGACAGCGGAAGTGACGTAGAAGATACCCATTCACAGGCAAGACCGGACCTTTTTAACGCACAACTAAAATCCGGCAAAAAAATCAAGAAAACAATAGATCTCCGTTCTGACAACAAGGTATATATATATATATATATATATATATATATATATATATATATATATATATATATATATATGAGAGAGAGAGAGAGAGAGAGAGAGAGAGAGAGAGAGAGAGAGAGTTTAATGGTTCATTTTTTAAAAAGTTTACATATGTGAATTGATGTATTACATTTTGTATGCTGCTTAAAATTTTAACTCAAAATGATATTTGTGGAAACAATTTATTCATTAATTAGAGAATGATAATGCATATGGGTATTATTGTTTTGTTTATTATTCATTGTATTAAATCAAATTGATTACTATCCTGTTTTGACTTGTTTCCAGCATTGCATGGTTAAAAAATAACAATGTTCCAAATATTAATCATTAACAACAGGGTCCTGAAAGCGAGAGTCTTGCTATCGGTCATGATGGACAGAAAGTCCTAATTTTCATTGGACACGAACGCCCAGGATCTATCAGTGTGTACTCAGTGGATGGCGACATCTCTTCTCCCAAGTTCGAAAGTGTGTTTTGGGATATTCCAAACTCAGAACAAACCTGGACTCAAGCTTATGAACAGAGAAACATAAGTGTTATAGATCCAGAAGACCTAAAGTAAGGGGAGTTAGGAGAAATATTATTGTTCTGTGTTATTTGCTTTGTGTTATAATGATTCTTTCTAATGTTGGTACGTACTGTTTAGGTACATAACACCGCAAGAAAGTCCAAATGGCCGCCCTCTTCTGTTGGTAGCAGGTTCAGTCAGTGGAACTCTGTCGATTCTAGAGGTCACAGGAGTCAACGTGGGTAAATATTAGTATTTAAACCACTGTATTGAAACAAAGTTTTGAATAAGAACGTAGATATATGGGAGAATTCCAGAACGGTACGTTTTTACTATGCGCTGGGTCTCTAAGATATATATACTGGGTATGATAGAAAATATAACTGATACCTTGATTTATTTAAAAGTATATACGGTGAATTAAGAGCAGCAGTTGAAAAATAAGTTGAAACTTGATGGACTATGCATTAAGAGGCTATCAATTTTCAATTTTTGTAAAGTAACATTAACTATACTGACAATACACATACATGTACAATGTATAAGTAAAGCAAGTATTTACATTTCTTGACTTTCTTTTTTGTGGTTTTTGTTTTTCCTAATACCAAGTATTTGAAAATTTTACACATTATCTACTAAGAGTAGAACTAATCAAATCAAGTTACAGAAAACAAATAGATAGCAAATATAGCAGAAAATAATATGAAAAGTGATAAAAGTTATACCTTTTTCAAAATCTAAGTGGAATTCATTCTTTACATTCTGTTTATTACAAAACAGATAATTTACAGGTCTTGATTTAATTATTTCAATTCAGTTGCAGCACCAGCGTCTAAAATAGTAGGATAAGGCGACTAAGTAAGTCCTTAAGGGTAAGTCCCAAAGAAATATTGCCTCCGACATAAGAAAGAATTTCTCGGAGACTAGCCTTTGAAGAATACTTGGCAAATTCAATCATTCATCGAGTTGCAACTTTATTAACCTTTTGCACAACTTTCAAATTGTTTTATCGCTTTATATTACTTTAACGGTTAATATGTTACCACTGAATTTAATTTAATTATTTCCTGTGTCTTTAAGCAGATGTGGATATATATTGGATAGCGGTTATTCAGCTCGGCAAAGTATGAGGCACATGCTTTTCCAAGTCCTACTAATAGGGAAATACTACGTTCTATTCAAAATCATTATTGGAATATATCAAAACACGTTTTACAAAGAAAATTGAACAAAATCAAATAAATATTTATACAATATATTCGATGTTTGTTTTACATTTAGGTTTAACATTATTTTAAAAATCAAAATGTTTTCTGTTAGACGCCTTTTAATTCAATGTGAGAGGAAAAAAATAAAATTATCATGCGTTATATATATTTTCATCGTTATAATGTTACATCAATAGATTATGGGATTTGTTTTCACAACTCGCCAGATTTAGTCTTAATTTCAGTCATTCTTGAAATTCTTGTCTATTAAAGAGTAACACTTAGATTTTGTAAACAATATAATATAGATACAATATTCAGTATTTCACTTTTTTGATTCTCTTGAATCAAGTAGACTCACTTAAAAGTTGATCAGATAAATAACAGTTTTGTTTGCATTTATATAATAGGTACAGTTTGATTTGAAATTTAAAAAAATGAATATCAAGAATTTTATCAGAATAACCCAGCTTGCCTAGATATATATTCAGTTTTATTTTGACATAATAAAACATGGGTGTCAGATATAGATTTAGATATAGGGCTTTAAAGGGAAAATTCTCGCAATGTTTGGCTTTAAAAAATCAGGACATTTTCTATATATTTGCATGATTTTATGCTAAACGTCTATCACACTCTCACGATTTTTTTGTGTACATGTCACACAGAACCTATAGAATATGTTACAAACCTATCAAATGTTAAAAATATGCGTAATGAATAAAGTATAATAAAAAGAAAAGTATATTGAAAATTCATAAATTGCTTGTATCTGTCATCTCCGTCTAAAAAACCTTCCGCAGGAAAAAACAGTTCCCCCAAAAATGTGTTTGTTTATTGAATTCAAATAGATTTTCTTTATGAATGTTGTGTAATTATGAAATAATAAATTAAATTAAATCACATTCATTGTAAATATAATGATCATATGCGCAGTGAAATCAAAACATGAGGAGTGAGATACCTTAAATTTATCGCAGATTACGATAAACAACAATGAAAAAAGAAAGTGAATAGATTCTTTGTATGCACACATGGACATACCACCAACGGACTGGCAAAACAATATCTTTCATATAGACCTTTGACAACTTTGTTGGCACAATTGTAAAGATGGTATGGGTGTATCCTATAAAAAGAAATTAAAATAAAAAATTATATTTTCTAAAACAAAATAAGGTCTTTATGTAGACCTTTGTCAACTTTGTTGGCACAATTGTAAGATGATAACCTGGGAAAGATTAAACAAGTAGAAAAAAAGCTTTCTTTGCAATGGTATGGGTGTATCCTATAAAAAGAAATTGAAATAAAAAAATTATATTTTCTAAAAAAAAAAATAAGGTCTATATATAGACCTTTGTCAACTTTGTTGGCACAATTGTAAAGATGATAACCTGGGAAAGATTAAACAAGTAGAAAAAAAGGCTTTCTTTGCAATGGTATGGGTGTATCCTATAAAAAGAAATTAAAATAAAAAATCATATTTTCTATAAAAAAAAACATCAATGTCATAAAGTTAAAACCACAGGTCAATTTAGGACGGACAGCATGGTCACCGAATGGCATTCAGTAGAATAAGACGTGCCAAACGAATGACCTCGAGTTGTTGGAAACACGCTCTACTTTTAAGGACATATAAGGCGTCTATAATGATATCATGCACCATTGTATCTGGAACTTTATTTTTGCCTCTTTTCCAATAAAAGTCTAGACAGTGAGAAACCTATGTTATCTCTAACCTGAAATAAATCATCTGAACATTTGAAGATTTTGAAGATCAATGAAATTTATTATTACATCTGATGTGAAAACAACAATTTTAACATTCTTTATTGGATTTGCAAATTTAGATGATTTTTTATCATCAGATTCAAAACAAGATTTTGTTTTAATCCAACGTCTTTGCGAGGGAATAGAAAACGTGAAGAAATCGATAAGAATCATATTCGTCATATATTATGAAATATTCTTTTTGAAATATTATCTTATGCTTTCATCTCTTATTTTAACCATATACAGTCTAAAATTCTACCAACGTATCTGCTTTCTATCCAATTTGGAATTTATTTGAACTGCTACAAGTTGTATTTTATTTTGACATAATTCTACTAACGTTATTATGCTTGATATTGTTACTAATGAAGAGGGAATTGACTACAATGCATAAAGATCATACTAAAATCCAATTGATGTATTTTCATGAATAAAAGAATCATTGACATATAATATTTAATAAGTTGATTGCTTTGGTCTCAAATGGATATGGGGAATTCATGTGTGTATATGTGAAAAAATGACAATAACAAACCGTCAACCATCTCAAAAATCCATAAAACGAAATACAAATTCAAAGCAGAGCAATACAGACCTCCAAAAAGATAGAGGTAGGATCAGGTACATAGGAGGAGTGAGCATCCTCTGCTGACCGGTCACACCCGCCGTGTGCTCTTTGTCGTAATCGGGAAAAAACGGAAAAGTTCGTAGACAATTAGGTGATAAATTATGGTCTAACAATTAGTATGAAAAACGTCAGTCAGCATGCGACCCAGTGGATGATTGTATTTGCTGACAAGGTCGTTGTATCGACCATAGAACGTACGAAAAGATGACTTCAAACGAGCCTGTTGATAGTCCTGTTTTATCAACTTGTTTGTCATTATGTGTAAGAAAAAGAGAGAAGAAGGGAAAGAAAGAGAAATATTAATCAGTGTAGCAATTAATGCTTAGCTTAACATCGTCTTCTTGGCAAACAAAATAATAGGAAATTTTCATTACTAAAACATAAAATGTACCTCCTTAAAATAAATAGCAATGAATGAAAGCAATACTTAATTACTTTTAAAGAAATAAAACAGAATTAGACAGGACAATATCAGACATATCTTATTTTAAATTTGGGGACGAACGCTTATCACTGTCCCTCACATGCATACCCGGTATCGTAGTTGATTATTGTAAACTAGTGTTTATTTGGATATTCAACTTTTACCAGTTAAGTCTTCGAATGACAAAATAATAACATAAATCATGTTTAAGCATTTCGTTAGTATCATTTATCTTTAGTCTCTTTAATATAGGTCTGGGAAGTACATTTTGTGTGTGGCCTCTTTGTCTTCTAAACCATGAATTAAAACAAGTTGTATTTTCGAAAGTTGTGCTTGTTGGTATTAAACAATCTATTAAGCATTCAAGTTTAGTGTATGATTATATTTTTAAACATTGTTGATTAAAAAGATATGATTTTAAACAATATTGATTTGTGAAGTATATGCAAGTAATTGAAGAGCATACCGAGTTCTATTTTAAGGTCTCTCCATTTCATTTGGAAATCACTTAATGGTACATGGACCAAATGTTTCACAATAGCCTGAAATGAACTCAAATTGATATTACTTCAAAATATTTTCAAATTTGAAGACTCAAAATATTATCTTTGTGAAGGGATTGCCTAAAGGTCATTCAATGCAAATACAATGTGTGTCATATGCTTAGTGGGAACGAGAACATTGGATTCACAAATCGACGGCAGACTTATCTTGACCGAACTGAGGATTCTCAAATATGATCTTCTTTAGATAACTTCCTACGTTGATATGAAAAGTGTATAATTGAAGCCAAATAAACTGTACAATTCTTTTTTTTAAAGTTAAATGATAAATTTCTGGTTTTCTGTACAAGAACCCAAATATTGGATCCTACAAGATATCCTTTTTGATTAAAAAATATCAACTGTCTACAATGATTTTTTCCTATTATTACTTTTAATCATAATTATGAAGCCTTTTTTGATTTCCATATATATTCTGTATTCAAATTGTATGAAGATGGCCGAGTGGTTAGCGTTGTGGCCACTCACTGCTAGGAGAGTGGGTTTCATAGTTCGTGAGTTCAAGCCTCGGTCGGGGCGGAGGTGGAGCTCCAATAAAGTGAATTTCCTTGTGCTTTTTGTATTTGTGAATTCTTCACTATAGGTAGGTATATGTCAATTTGAGAGTTATGGCAATGCTTGTGCTTATATATATATATATATATATATATATATATATATATATATCTTGTTATAACCATATATATATATATATATATATATATATATATATATATATATATATATATTCATGGTTATAACGAGAGATTAAAAAAAAGCACTAAAATAACCAGCGAAACTAACAATAAGTAAAATATTGTCAAATTTTCAGGACGACCCGTCCTTCTTCAGGACAATTAAAATAAATAAAATAAAAACTTCACAAGGAAGACAAAAACTAGAACTTTATTGTCCTACACAGACCGTCCACTGCGTCAGACGTGGGTTTTAATTTTTGGGCTTTTGATCCTTTATACAAAGATTTAGTTGCCACGTTTAAATTCAGTGTATCGATATCATATAGGTTAAAGTTAAGTGCTAGTTTTGTAGATGTTTTTCTCTGTCCTTATGTAATTTTTATTTTATTTATTTTTTTACCCGAAATTTTGACAATATTTTACTTTAATGTTAGTGTCGTTTGTTAACTGTAGTGCATTTCACTAGTGCAGTCGCTGTCCTTGAATTGTCAAGAAATAAGGACATGAAAGCGAACGGGAATGAGTGTATCACGCACAGACACTTAATACTTAACATGTGATAATCATGTGACCATTGAAATACTAAATATAAAAGGACTGGTTTACAGAAGAAAGCGTAGAATGTGTTCGATAAGTACCCTAGGACTAAATATGATATTAATAAATTATACTTCTCTATTTTTCTTTATTTTTAATCTGTATTCTATCCAATGTGAGAAAATTCACTTGGAGAAAATATCTTCATTGTATATTCCTTCTTCTTACACATCGACTGGATCGCCTGTTTATTCCTTAGAAGGTGGTGCTGCTGAGCAGTCGGCATATGATACAACATTAAAAACTTGTTTACATCGTTGGTGAGTTGTTTCAGCCAATTGTAATAAATATTTTGTCGGCAAGGTAATCTTAAATGCGCTCTTCCGTAAATACTCTGAATTAGATCTGAAATTTTTGGTAAAAACAAATTTGGAAAAAAGTAAAATTAAATAAAACGTGAGATAAGGATTATCATTGCACTCTGGCGACATTATAGATGTATTCTTGGTGGTTTATTCTAAGGCCTAAACATGGCAGTTATGCTTTAATTTTATGTCAGTATCTAAAATTCTAAAAATAAATTAAATCACGAATTAACACTGTTTATACTTGTTCAAGTCGTCTTTTAACTTTTCTACTGTGCCATAAGTCATATTAAAGGTTCTACATTTTTCTTCACGGCGTTAGAGTTTTCCTCCTTGATTTTCCCTTACCATCTCCAAGCGTTAGATTTTTAATTTATTTTAACGATCTCCGATCCTCAGCAGTATTCGATAACTCTAAATTATCTGGGTTTCTTTTATTCGTACCATAAATCTTTCTTTATACAGACAATTTTAATTCGTATTCAAGTGTTGATATTACCATTTGTCACACAACTACACGCCTGGCGTCGTGGATACACGAAGAACTACTATTCAATTACTTGTTGATAAAGAGTTCGTGCCATCGATGCACCGGTCTTTTTTTTCAAACTCAGCTTGTTTATTTTTTCCATTATATCCATCAAAGGCAAATTTGAAATAACTTTGTAAAATGCATGGACACCATCAAAAAATTTCATTTTATTTCATTTCATTGATAAAGTTTGAGAGAAAAATAACATTTTTATTATGAAAAAATACTTTGAGGCTGAGGATCGGAGAATCTTAAACAGTGTATGACTTTTACTAAACATTAGATTGCATTTTAAGGATATTTCTTATTCACTGTCTAAAACTATAATTATGATTTATAGATGATTAACAGTATCTCTACCTGTGGGTTCAATCCCAACAATTAATCACTCAAATCTTTCTCATGTGTTGGTTGACGAGTTAGGAATAATTTGTGATTTTGTGCTCTTTTGTTAAATAACTTCCATTGATATATTTTGATTTGAATTAGTCAAAACTTTACATTATCGATGACACTATGTGGTTACCTATGTGTAGTATTCAGAATATCTGTATTATTAAATATCTTTATTAAATTACAATGAAATTGCCATTACAATTTTGCATATATTCAGAGTTTTTATTGAAATTCTGTTACATCACGTTTGGACTAATCAAGTACAAACAAATACCAAATTTGACATATAAGCAATATTTTGAAGAAACTTAAAATTCATTTTCAAAATAAAATTGTTTTGGAATTTTTTTTTATCGAAAGACATATTGGTATTTTTTTACATGCACAGGGGCAGCTAAAATAAACGTTATCGACATATTTCAAATGATAACCCTAGAATTGTATTCCACCAATACATTGGGCGTCTTTGACCCGACAGACGTGGAATTTTGTGGAGGTCACGTCTTCGTTACAATAATCGGGATAGGGAGAAAGGGAAACTTGTTGTTTTCCAAAAATATGAAAGGCTAACACTCTGAAATCCGTTCTTAATATCACAGGTAGGATTTTCGTGTTTAAAAAACAATAAAAAAGGAGTACAATTAGCCTGATATGATTCATTTGGGATTTTATCTTTAATGGGTTTTATTTTTTACACTTAATGGCAATTTTCTTTCTTTTTATTTGATTAATATCTCTTTCTTTTTGGGGTCAGTTGGTCCTCTTCCAGACATGATTCTACCCACCTCAGACTGTAGGACTATTTTGATAGCCCTAGAGGCGGAGGCTTTTGCAAGGAATGGTACTTTGATAGATCCGCAGGGCGGGGTGGGTCTACTCAAGTTCCAAAGTTCAAATATCTCAACTACTAACTACTCATGCAAACGACTGAATTTTCACAGCTTCGACAATAGGTATGGAACAGAAAGACATTGCGTAAAACACTTCAAATATCACATTGTATATTTTGGCTAAGCCAGATTTTTTATAATCATAGAGCAAAAGCCAATTAGATACACTTTTTTTGCTCAAAATTCATCAGTCAAAACCGATGTGGATAGAGAACTTCGGTGGACCAGGCAACCATTTATGAAATATGTGATATGTTGTTATTTTAACAAATTCATGAACGAATTTCATCCAACAGAAAAAAACCACGAAACAGTACTAATTTTTTTTTTAAATCGCATATTTTCTTTTAAGTAATAATATTTTTGCATTAGATTTAATATTGTAGGTGGAACGAACTTTCTAAATCTGGAGTTCGCTTTGTCAATAAGGGCCACGGCAATACATTTTCGCAGGATGTAGAACCCGAGTATATATCCTATAGTACAGATGAAAGAAAAGCATATATTTGTCTTCATGATCAGGTAAAAAGAATGAATAATTATCAAAATAACTGGTAGTTAATAAGAAACTGGCCATTTTGTGTGGTTTTTTGTGTAATACAGGGCTTTGGATTTTTCTTACTTAGGAAAACAATGCCATCGCCGTGGTTGATTTACAGACAGAAAACATAACATCTATTCATGGCCTTGGGTTCAAAGACTGGAGCCAGCTACGTATGGATCCCAGTGACAAAGATGGGGTAAAATTTTAAGTTAATAGATTCCAGAGCATCTATACTATTCTCTTTCGTATCAAAGTAAAATAGCAATTTTACAACTTTTAGCTTCAGACAGAAAATTAAGCGTAACCCGTAGTACATGTACATTTATATAGGCCAGTTCTTTTAGTGACATGGGACGTTTTATATGTTATTGTAATAATATACTTGTAGATTACACTATGGTAATTTAAATCGGTATGCTTTTACTATCATCATGCTATACTATCATCTTTATCATGAAGGAGTTCATTTACAAGGCTGGCCTGTGTACGGCATGTTTCAACCAGATTCAATCCATGTGGTGCACGTTAGTCACGAAGAATACATTATAACAGCAAATGAAGGAGACATCAAAGATTACTCAGAACTTACGCTTCATGCAACTGGATTTTCCGAAGGGATACGTGTCCACGATCTTGCTCTTTCTGGTACCACTTTTCAGAGCAATCAATTCTTTAATTAATTGTGCACCAAGAGAAAAGAATTTTCATTTCAACATTGCATATGATTTCCTTTTAAGCTAACTCCGAAATTCTTAGATGGGCTGCTGCCAAAAACATATCAGATATTCAGAAAAATTCGAAATTAAGTAAGAAAGCCAAACTGATTATGTCAGTGTAAATGTTTATTGATTGGAATTTCCAATTCTACTTTCAATGTATACATGAAAAGCAATAAGAACTTTTTTTAGGTAGACTAACAGTCACGACAGAAAATGGAAAGCTTTCAGATGGGACATACGACAAACTTTACACGTTTGGTGGTCGAAGTTTCTCCGTAATACGAACAAACACAATGGCGCGTGTTTACGACAGCGGAAGTGACATCGAGGACACCCATGCGCGATTGCGACCTGGAATATTCAACGCTGACATTAAGATTAACCATATCATTCACCAAACTGCCGACCATCGTTCAGATAACAAGGCACGTGTTACGAAGATTAATCATTACATAATTCATTTATACAACCACTTTGATAGGAGAGACTTGGTTTCGTGTTCGAATGAATAATTCCTCATGATATAACTTAATCCGTAAATATAACTGTTTTAACGATTATATATGTGTTTTTGCGCTCCGCGTATATGCACATCGTTGCTTGACAAGTCTTGCCAAAATTTCAAAGCTATAGGAATGTTTATATTAGCTATGTTGACCCTATTTTCTTCATTTTGTTCAGGGCCCAGAGACAGAGACCTCAGCTGTCATTCACGACGGAAACAAAATAGTAGTTTTCATTGGAAACGAAAGACCTGGCTCTATCAGCATATACTCGTTTCATGGAGACATGACTAGTGCCACGTTTGAAAGTATATATTGGGATATTCCCAACACAGTAGAAACCTTGCAACAAGCCTTCGATCAAAGATCTATTACTACTATAGATCCCGAGGACATAAGGTATTTCTATCAAGGATGATATAACTTGCAATAAATCTGTTTTGAAATTTGGGTTTAGCGACACACATAATGCATTTTACAATCGAAATATAATCCGTTTGATAATGTATTTCCGATATCATTTTATTATCAGCATAAGTGTAACCTGATACTCGTTTTTTTCTATCGCGTAAAGATTTGTACAAATTATGTAGAGAAAATATAAAACTACAAGCGGATGATTTGCGCTTTTATTTCATAATGCATTTCTTTCAAAGTTTTGTTATTTATTGCAGCACCAGCGTCAAGTGTTGTAGGATAAACAGATCAATCACATAAAAAAATGGTACGTCCATCATAAATATTGCAGCCAGGATTAGATGGTTAACCTGGGGGGAGGGGGAAGTAAAGTTGGAGGCCACATTTCTAGACATGTACATTTTGAACTCTAAAAGGCATTCACATTTTTCATTCATCTCCAAATATTGATTTAAGTTTGCCTGTACTGCCATTTTAATACAATTATATATATATTATGCAGATGTGGACACCGTCTGAATAAACTTCTAAGGTTATTCCAAACGATCATTATCTTCTTTGCAAACTCAACATGTAAGGTGTGATTGATTATTCAAATGTTGTCAATTGGTTCAACAACGACAGAATCACATTTCGTTCCAACATTCTGACAGAGAATAATGAACAAAAGAAATATATATTTATTGTCATTGTAATATAACATTATTATTCATAAGATCAGTTAGTGATAAATTGTATGGTTTGTTTTGATTAAATCAATGCATATTTTTTATATAAGCAATGAAAACAATGGAATAAAAAATAAATTCATTGATTTGTGTTATTTATAGGGTTGGTTTTTTTTTTTGTTTTTTTTTTTTTTTTTTTTTACCTTTTTTCTTATTATTAAAAGACTTTCATATTCACAATTACATTAGATCTATGGAATTGTTCAGAGAAATTAATAGAAAATAGAATGTGAGAGTGAAAGAAATCAAAGAAAGCGAACAGAGCATGTTATTATCAAACTTATATAATTGATATAATTTCGGTCGGAGTGTGATCAAATTTATCAAAAAGTTATTCGGGCTTAATTGGATTTGACCACGCCACGGCCAAAATTATCACCTCATAATACTCAAACAATTATTTTTTAATGATACTTGTAAATTGTTATGCTTATGTGCTTAATTTACTTATTTATGAGTTCTAACTGGTATTTTTAAATTTTCTATCTTGTGTAAATTTTCATTAACAATATTTTTACAAAGAGAATTGATTGTCTATCAAAACGATTTTTTCTTTACTAAATAATAGTTTATAGCTAAACAAATCATATTTTAAAATTCCATGTAGATCTGATGGTTAATTTGTTGACCATCCCGCCTCCTTCACTTCATACCAGACATCTTTAACAAGAAAATATTTAACATAAAAATGGGTTCTGTCCAAGACACGATGTTGTATCGATGATATCGACAATATCGTATCGATATCAATTCACCATCGTCGAACATCTTTCCAATGAATTAAAACGTTATTTGCAACCATGTTGTTTTATATTGGTTCTGATATCGACAAAATCGTATGGATATTGATTTGCAAATGTCAACACGTGTAGTTATTGAGAGATTTAACATTTAAGGTATCTTTAAGTATATCAACAACCTCGACGATATCGTATAAATTTTGATTCGCCAATGTTAACAACTGTAGCTGTTAACATATCTATTCTTTGTTTCGATATCGACACCATTCATCGTCGTGAAACTCCATAATCAAATTTTGCATAAATGCTAACCTTGATAACCTCAATGTCGATATCGTAGTATTGTGTACGATATCTTCGATATCGACATAATAAATGTAACGCAACCTATTTCAGGTTCGATGTCGATATTGTTATTTTGTGTACTGTATCGTCGATATCGACATTAATGTAATGCAACTTATCAGGTTTTATATCGATGTCGAAATCGTCATTTTGTGTACGATCTCGTCGGTATCGACATCATAGTTGGTGTTCTTGGATATGAATGAACAAAATGACTGATAGTCTCAAAATCCTTCTTTCAAAATGTGCTGACAGGAGAACCGACCGTTTAAATTCTATACAGATAGTAGTTACTCGAATAAATTTTATGTAGTATTTGAAACTTAAGACACCGCAACTCAGAATCGTGTGTTGTTTTAAAAAGAAGTTTATATATGCATGTAGTTTTTCATTCTGTCTCTGAGAAGTCACCCTTTGTCTCTTCCCAATTTGGTATAGACAAAATATTAGTTATTTCACAACGTACATTGTATCAATTACATATACATATCTTTTCAGTCTTTTTCGTCATAATCTAGTAGTAAGAATGAAAGGCGGGATCGGTTTTGCAATTCTTGTACATCAGTCAGATGCAAGTTTCCGTTCATTAAAACAAATCTCGGGCTCATTTCAGGGGTTTGTATCTCACTTGAGTTTGATCACAAGAACTAGGAAACACTAGGATTAAGTAGAGGAGCTCAAGAGGTATTCATAATAAGCATTAGAGGGCGCCTATGACCCCTTAAAGGTCTAGTTAGCTCACCCGAACTAAGGCATTTTTAGCATTTCACAATGATATAGGGGTAAAAAGTGGTCTATTATCTCCCTTATCTTTGAAGTGTAGGGGACCCATAGTTTGAGACCGGAAAATGATAGCCCTATGGGTCCCCTACACTGCCCTGGTATCCGTTTGATGCACATTTCAAAGATAAGGGAGATAATGGACCACTTTTTACCCCTATATCATTGTGAAATGCTAAAAAATGCCGTAGTTCGGGTGAGCTAACTGGACCTTTAAGGGGTCATAGGCGCCCTCTAATGCTTATTATGAATACCTCTTGAACTCCTCTACTTAATTCTAGTGTTTCCTAGTTCTTGTGATCAAACTCAAGTGAGATATAAACCCCTGAAATGAGCCCGAACCCCTGGGAGCCACTTGGTGGTACCCTACAGCCCAAATTTGAGACCAGGAAATAATAGCCCTATGGGTCCCCTACACTGCCCTGGTATCCGTTTGATGCACACTTCAAGGATAAGGGAGATAATGGACCACTTTTTACCCCTATATCATTGTGAAATGCTAAAAAATGCCATAGTTCGGGTGAGCTAAATACTCTCTTACATATATATTTTTCTCGAAGGTTCACGTTAAAACATGGCGGACATAAAATAATCCCAAAATTCACCTTTGGATTTCTGTTGTTTTGGTTTGCTACAGAGGAAAATTGTTTAATGAGAATAAAATCACAATGTAAGATGTCTAATCGTCCCATTTTTGTAATAATACGAGGACTTTTTATTTTCGATGCATTTTATTTCCGGGCAAAAGTAAACAGACTCGGGGGTCAAATTTAAGTATACGTATAGAGAAATATCAACATTTAACTGAATTTCATTAGACACAAACGCATTTATAATTCTTATCCAGACGAGCTTTACTGCCTCCGAAGTTGCAAATGCTCATAAAAATTATTCAAGCATAAATCTTCTTGATATTAATTAAAATATGCCGATGATAAAGTAAAGTATAATTTTCTGTTCGAGTACTTACAGTACTTTAATGATTTTCCTTATTGGCTGCTAGCTTCTTCGGGCTTAGTGGCTGCTAGCTTCAGCCTGGTAAAAAGCTATTGTGAAACAGAGGCAGTGTTGATTCTATGTTGAGAGTTTTACAAGCATTCTAAATTCCCTAAGCAATAAAATTCTAATGCACTTTCACTCCGAAAAATGACATTTTTTTTCTTTTATAAATTTAGAACTTAAAAGGGTAATGTATATCCAAATATATTGTTAGCCGTATGTAAATTAAAGGTAAGTTTGTGTCCAATGTAAAAATATAGAACGCAATGTCCTTTTATCATCTATATATAAAGCAGAACCATAGAGCCATAACAAACCACAGCCAATCACTAAACGGCCCTCTACATGCAAATTAAGTGCACCCGGACAATATAAGACACAACTTGCCTTAAGAATAGGCTAACTCCACCAAAATGTTGCGCAGGTTTTTATATTTTTTATTGATGTTGTTCTTAAGTTATGTTGAATGTGAACCCGTCCATCTAAAGAAGATTTCCAGCTTGTACGTTCCATCTTCTTACTCGGACACAGGGACACCACTGTTTTCTCTACTTAGTGGGTCAGCCGAACAGTTGGCTTATGACCCAGGGAGTAAATATGTCTACGTTGTTGGTAAGTGAAAACTGTATTCTTACTTTCTTTCATTTTTTTTTTCTTTCTGGTAGCTTTTTGTTTTAAGCTGGTAGTAGAAACTTTTATCTAATATTTCTCAAATAAAATATCCCATTAATTGATAAACGTTACTTAAAGTACCTGCATGGCGGAAATGAAAGTAAAAAAACCAAACATGGAATGTTGCTTAAACTAAATGTGTTATACAAGACACTTATGTGCAATTACCCAAGTCCCGATGTCGTGTATGAACAATACAAAAATATTTTTAACGTTAAACCTTCTTATGCAATATCCAAATCTCGTTTTCTTTTTTTTCTTCCTCCTTGTTTTTTTGTTTTTGTTTTGTTTTGTTTTATTTGTTTGTTTGTTTGTTTGTTTGTTTGTTTTTTATTTGGTTGTTTTAATGGGTTTTTAAGGCGTCGAGCTAATGCTCGGCAGCCTTCTAGCGATCGTCTGGATTGGCAATCGTCCAAAATTCACGCGCTGCACCGCCTTTTAAATGCGCATTATTAAGAAATAAGTTCCTAAAAGTATTAAACGTATTACAAGATTTTTTTCCATTTATTCAACTAAATTGTGTACAAAAAACCCAACTTTGCCTCCCTGGTGATTGACAACTCATTGCATAAGAATAAATTTGCTTAATCAAGAAATGGCGGATGAATACAATCAGGCCTAAGTGTAAAGATTCACTAGATATTATTTTAGTTTATCGCTTACATTTTAATTGGAGACAGTGCCCGATAGAAATAACATTTCAGATGTAAATTTATTTGTTATCGGGCACGGTCTCCAAAATAAATGTAAGCGATAAACGTATCTAGTAATTTCGTTGCAAAAAATAAACTCGATAATGCAGTTAGTTTGGTCGAGCATTTTAGATAGCACGTGTTGTGGATTTGTTTGTAAACAACCATACCATAGGAAATCTTGTTTCAAACGGGAATTGAAATAAATAAATGTATGTTTTATTATTATAATTAGGGACACACTGTTAATGTATTCAAATTATGAACCTGTGAAAGTTGTTCAAAGACTGTTTGAAGCAGAAAGAAACAAATTATTTTTGAACTTTGGAATTTCTTCGATTTTTGCAATTATGATGAGTTATTGTATTAAAAAAGCACCACTACCTATTTTATAAGAAAATATACTGATTTTTGTTTTTAAAGCAGCAGAAAACATAATTCATATACTTTCTATTCTAAGTCTAATATCATTTGATATGACTATTAGTACAGAAATTCAAATTATTGGTATCATTCTATATAAAAGAAAAAAATGTCAGCTCGACGCCTTTGTGGCCGTTCCGGCCTTTGATTTTCCTTTTGGGAGAGTGTGATTTTTTGCATGGTTTATATGTTGCTCTCATAAACCTACAGACATTCTGAAACCTAAGTTTGAACATATATTTTGAATTTAAAAAAACAGGATCATCGAAAATCAACGTCATAGACATAAACGATGTTGAAAACCCTCGATTAATCTACCACAAGCTGATGGGGGACTTTGATCCGACTGATGTGGAGTTCTGTGGAGATCACGTCTTTATCACACTGGACGATAATCAAGACAGAGAAAGAGGTCGGGTTGTTGTGTTCAAAAAGTTTGACCCTAAGTACAGTACAATGGAGACTGTTCTTAATATCACAGGTACTGAGCTTGAGTGCTGTTTTTATTATAATTACATGTAGTAAAAAATAGAAAATCTAAATATTGTTAAATCATTTCGAAATGTTCAGGTCATACCTGGAATGTGTAACAGAATTCTTCTATATTGATTCGTGCACTGTTTACTTCAATTTTATTCAAATTATTTTTTTTCCCTTCCAATATTAGTTTAAGAATCCAAGGGCTCAAGCTTCTCTTAGTTACTCAAACCAATTACTACTTTCTGCCTCCAGTTGGTCCTCTCCCAGATATGCTACAGCCATCGTTAGACTGTAGAACTATTTTGATAGCCCTAGAGGCGGAGGCATTTGCTAGAAATGGTACTTTGGTCGACCCAGAGGGCGGTGTAGGACTTCTAAAATTCCAGGATAAAAACATTTCTTCCTCCAATTACACTTATAAAAGGCTAAATTTCACCCTGTATAACGATAGGTAAGATGTCTATCCTCTGAGTTTTTTTAACTCAAAGACAAAATACAGAAATTTGATAATTATCTTAATGTAAACGTTTGTAACGGGTACTAATAACTTTTTTGTGATTATTATTTTGTCATTATCACACCGTTGATGAAGCTTAAAATCTAACTGCACGTAGTCAACTTATCATCTTATACATGCATAACTTATCAACCTATGAAGAGGTTTAGTAGGTTTTTACTATGTACCTGTACAGTTTTAACTAAACGAGAATCATGTACTAGTAATTGACATCAATGGACAAACTCATTTCCGATTACTTTTATTGCAGATGGAAAGATTTGTCACAGTCTGGAGTGCGATTTATTTATAAAGGACAAAATAACAGTTTTTCCCAAGATTTAGAGCCAGAATATGTCACATTCAGCAAAGATGAAAAGACGGCATATATTTGTCTCCAGGTAAGAGGTTTTTTGATATTGATACAATCGTGAACATTTTATTTGACTAACCAGTGCTTTATGATACCTGGTGTACCTCTCAAATATCGAGTTCACAATATTAAGCGATCGCAATATTCGTTATAAGTTTTTTCCTTCCAATGATTTTACATTAATGCGTCGTTATGCTTTTTTTTAAATCAGTCATTTTTTTAAGTTGAACACGTTTGAATATCATACTGGTAATTATTATTCTATCAATGCCGTATTGTGTTTGTTTGCGAAACTTATACCAAATGGTGGAAATGTCTTTAAAAGCAACCAATAATAATTATTATCAGTTACAATATTGTAACGGTACTCATCAATGATTTTATAATTCCCTGATTTTGAAACTGGTTGCCACCGTTCAGACCAAGTACTAGTAACTGATTAACCGGTTAGCAATTTATTTTTGTATTTCTTTTTACTTTTCAATACGATGCAAAGAAATACAGCTAGTAAAACATCTAAATTCAGGAAAATAATGCCATAGCCGTGGTAGACTTGGATACAGAGAATATTACGGCTATACACGGACTTGGTTTCAAGAACTGGGGAAATTCTAAGCTAGATGCGAGCGACAAAGATGGTGGTAACCAATTCTGTTCTTTTATTTTTAAATCTTGTATCAAATCTGATAATTAAACTTTAACAAAATGTATTTCTCACGTTTCTAATAACATGCATGCAAGTTGATATTTGGAATAGGGATAAATATCAGATCGCTCCCTGTGTATGGTATGTACCAACCCGATGCAATCCATGTAATAAAAGTGAACGGTGAGGAATACCTTGTTACATCCAATGAAGGAGACAGTAAAGACTACTCGCGCTACGCACTAAATACAAGCGGCTTCTCTGAAGAAATCCGAGCCAAAAATGCATCTTTATCAGGTATATACTTATTATACATGTATTTATATATCTGCATGATTGTACATCCGGATGCAAGTTCATGCAATTCGTTCTTCATTCAATGAAAACATTTGTAAAATTGTATTTCTAATGTTTTTGACCTGTTTTGTTTAAATCATAAGAAAAATTATGTGTAGTTATTTAGATGAGTTTTGTTGAATGTGTTTATACCACCATATCTTAGATGTTTCATTTTCGTCAGGAAATTCCGAAATAAACGAATGGATGGTGCAGAACAACATTAGCAATATCATGGATGATTCAATATTAGGTAAATTTATTATTAAAATTTCTGTCTTTTTTCTTCGCTCTGTAAATATGCAGAGACAATTCGAAAGACTACAGCATAATTATATTTTGATTCTTAAGGAAGATTGATGATAACAACGGAAACTGGGAGACTTCCTAACGGATCTTATGACAAATTATACTCTTTTGGCGGGAGGGGATTTTCTATTTGGAAATTAGACACAATGTCTTTAGTATATGACAGTGGAGGTGACGTAGAAGATACCCATTCACAGGCAAGACCTGATCTTTTTAACGCACACACAGACTATGGTGTCAAAATAAAAGATACAGTAGACTCCCGGTCCGACAACAAGGTATATGAACGTGTAAACAAACCAGAATTGTGGTGTCTCTCTGCTCACGACCCACGCGTGATTAAAAGTCACCAAAATTAAAAATAAAGATATTCTTGGAACGAATCAAGTTACGTTATAGAGAAAATGCATAAGTTCCTATGAAATTAATTGTATGGTTTGTCGATTGAATAAAAGGTGAAAAAATAATAATCTAATCTCGAATTTTTACAGCATTTCGTGTTTAAGGTCAGAGGACACGTTCCTCAAGCATCTTTTTTGTATCTCCTTGTAATAAAGAGTTCCAATAAAAAATAATCCTGGCTTTCATCCCTTTCTGTGCTCTTCTACGATTGGAGAAAAAATTGTAATTTGTTTATGTAAAAAGTCGCAGTAAAATTGGAAAGAGTTATATAATATTGAGGAACGTGTCGTCTGACCTTAAGTAATCTACAGTGTGTTAGTTCCTTCCTATATGAAAATAGGGCCCTGAAAGCGAGAGCCTTGCTATCGGTCATGATGGAGATAAAGTCCTAATTTTCATTGGACACGAACGCCCAGGATCTATCAGTGTGTACTCAGTGGATGGTGATATCTCTTCTCCTAAGTTCGAAAGTGTGTTTTGGGATATTCCAAACTCAGAACAAACATGGACTCAATCTTTTGATCAAAGAAGCATAAGTAGTTTAGACCCAGAAGACTTAAGGTAATACGAAAACGTGAAATATTAAGGTAATACGTGCAATATTGTATTTGTTGTTACATGTAAAGCATAATGAAGTACTGATTCTGTCTCATTGGTATGTACTGTATAGGTACATATCTCCCCAGGAAAGTCCAAATGGCCGCCCTCTTCTGTTGGTAGCAGGTTCAGTCAGTGGAACTCTGTCGATTCTGGAGGTCAAAGGAGTCAGCTTAGGTATATATTGTACTAGTATTTGTGTACTTTTAAAATTACTACCGTATACAGGGATATATTCGCCCACTTTTTATTTTTGCCCTTTCGTCCTCGTTGTCAGCGGACGAATTTAAGACAGGGCGAATTTCAATGTCTCAAATTATCTCTCTTCGAACAAAACTGTGTCTTGGCGAATTGAAAACGGGGCGAAAAACTGTTTACAAGTGGGAAAAGGGCGAAAATTACACGGGGCGAAAATATCCCTGTTTACAGTAGTTATTTTTTGTAAGTGTGACAAGTTACAACAAGTAAGCGGTGCTCAATAAAATAATTTCAGCTCAAACTGGATAGTATAAAAACTTTGATATTTCTGTCATATTCTTCAGATAGTTCATCTAACGCTGGATCTCACATATATCTACTAGGTATGTTTTGAATTGTTCACGTGTTTTAAAAACCTGAAATTCATCATCATAATAAAGTTGTCGAAACGATATTGTGATAATTTTTCATTTTTTTTTTCAGACAAGACTTCCATTTATATGTTGCTAGCAGTATTCTGCCATTTTGTAGTTTAAAAAATATTTTATTCAAAAATATACATATAAGTATATAAGTGAATGGGGATTGAACAGCAGGCAAAAATAGCCTATATTAGCTCTCTCCATCTGAGATCAAGGTATAAATATTTATAATACTAATAGTGTGTACTTTTCCAAGTTTTACATGGACATTTTACTAACTTATAAAGAATATAGTAATAAAGGATTTAGTTAAATAACAAGATAATGACAGAAAGAAAAAACAAAAGAGAAAATAGAAATATATATATATATATACATATATAGTAGTTATAATAAAATAGGCTCAATAATTATTACTGGTATATGTAAAGTACATTTAGCACAGTGTTACTCATTGTTAATTTACATTCTAAAATCTTTTACTGTTTTTTTTTTGATAAATTTATGAACTTGGTCAAAAAATGACATATTTTCTGAGAGAGATAGACAATCATAACCATGTAATACAATATTAATATCTTTTGGTATGTCATGATCAGAGTTTTTCTGAGGATTATAACATTGACAATGAAAGAAAAAATGAAATGAATCTTCATAGGAGTACCCACATCTTAAACATTTTGATGATTCAACTAAATTATGATTATACAAATCTGCATTAAGGTTACTTGAAAAATTTCTTAACTAGCAATGGAGTATATTTAAATTTCTTTGTCCATGGTTGTATAATTTAGATTTTGTTTTGTCTACAAGATAATTGCAGGCCTTGCTTAAATTTGGCTATACTTGTTGCAGATTTTAAACTGTTTGGCAAAGTGTTCCATAATTTAACTGTTGACGGTAAAAAACTATTATACTATGCAACAGTTCTGGTAATTGGAATGTGAAACAAGTTATTACGTAATGAATAATTATGTGAGACTGGGAGACACTGTTCAACCATATCATACAAATATTTGGGTGTATAATTATTAAGTATTTTATACATGAGTGTAACTTTATGTTTTTTTTCTTCTATCACTTAACGTTTCCCACCCTAATTCTTTATATAAGTTTTGTCTTGAGGAAGTGCGCCTTAGTCCTGTAATTTTCTATTTAGGTTATAATGTGCATGTTAGAATTAATAGATCTGTATGCTATTTCCAATTAAACAGATTTATAATTTAAAACTTAAACTGATAGTAAAGGTTTATCGATAATTCATATCGATAAAATTGAGTTTCAGTTTTTTTCAATAATTAAGATTGGACAAATCATATTTTAAAAACATGATTTTAGACCTTCAGAATATGTATACCTCTTATATAGTTTTTGCAGCACATGAATATGAACAGACTACTATCATCTTTCCTTTTCAAAAGATAAAAAAATATTTGAAAACACAATATCTAAAACATTTTAAATGTTGTATAATTATGAATGCATTTAATTTCAAATTTCAAAGTTCTTTCACATACAGGTCAATGCATTTTTCTACTTTTATTTTCAAATTTTATATTTGACTATTATGTTCATTTATTTGTACTTTTTAAACATTTAATAAATTCCACTCTTGTTATATATGTAATGTCTCCTTTATTTCAAAGTATTCTAGAACATTTGATAAAACCTGTATTTACTTTTAAACGACGGGGAAATTTACGATGTCGATTTGGACCTCTTGAACATTTTAGTATTTTATTCTTTGCCAAAACCAACACTCTCGTAATTCAGTTAAATATTGAAGGTTAGGTCAGCAAATGTGAATCTGTCCATAAGTGAACCATGAGTGACCCATTTTTAAGCTATGTAGGAGAGTTGTGTTCAAATAGTTCGATCTCGTTATTGCTTTCAATTTACGAGCTCATGATATGAACATAACTTTGGATTCGTTTCGAAGAGATGATATCTTTATACTCATATTTAGATCACCCAGGCATGAGCCCCTCTATTTCCTATGGAAATTGATTGTAATTCACAGAGGCGGATCCAGCAATATGGAAAATCAATACATGGAAAATTCAGTGATATTTTCAGCTTTTATTCGTCAAAAAAGACTTTTTGAACATGGGTCAAATTTAACACTTATCTCGTCAATATCTTTTTCAACATCAGAGTGCATATGCGTTAAGGCAAGTCCTGCCAATTTTTATTTACCCATTGTTGAGCGTTTGGGTTTTGGTGAGGATGATTTCCTTAATTTCTAACCTTAATAAACAAGTCTCCAGCAATGAGAACGTCGGTCTAAGCTTAATAGTAAAGGTCGTCTAAGAAACAAATATATATTGACTTATTAAATTACGAGAAGCTAAGATAATAATGGATTTTTTTTGGTATATTTTTTATCTCTTTGAAATTTTTATTCGGAATTATTTTTCAATTTTGATATTCAACCCTTTTCCCTGTTAAATGAAGGTCTATATGATCGGATATGACAAAAAGTTGGGATATATTAATAGACGGTAGATGTGTACAATCGTACACCAATTGTTGTCCCCTGGAACTTGATGTGACCTCTTGAATGGGTGCACTACATCATCCGACACTAGTGTGCAGATGCAAGATCATATACAGGAAAGTTTTGAAAAAGTTGTACATTTTCATCATGGTTTATATATACTAACATTTTAACGGTATTCTTGTTACATAATTTCCGATTCTTGCAAACATTTAAACAACGTTTGATGTTTCAAGCGGGTATGAGGGTATGTAGCATTGCACAAAAGTACATAACCCGCAAAAACGTGTTATGAATATTTCTTTCTGCAATGTTGCCACCTTCACTGCCCTTATGAAAAACCAAAGAAAGCATTTTACTGTTTATATTTACATCTGCCTCTGAAACATTTCATCGATTATCCAAAAAGAGTTATTAAAATACGTAAATTATCAATATTGTCGACCAGAACGTAACACAGAGGGAACAGCTGATCTCTCCGTATATGTGAAGGTCACCATAGTACATATTAATACTACTTATATTCTCCCTTACTTCGTTCGTCCGAATATAAAATAATTAGTCTCTATTATAGTATGAATATGCTGAACCAATTGAAAAATAACAAACTCATTAATATGGATTGCTGTTCGTTAGAGCGTCTATATAGTATATTTCATTACAAAAAAAAACCCCACACACACCAACACCATAGTAATGAACTCACATGTCACATCTAATTATAATATCAATTTACTGGTAGCCATCACAATCCTACACTACGTCCTAACGAGCGGTAGAATGACCATAAAGCCCACACAATTACTATTTATATGACCATGTCACGTGACCTCAAAACACACAGATCCTCCCCTATACCACACAGCACACAGAAATATACCTAAAACGAACATAATTTTGATACTTGAAAGGTCTAGCCGTCAGTCCGTTTAAGTCCGCTGAGTTCGTACTCTCAATGTAGCTTTAGTTTTGATCGGTCAAGAAATAATCCATGCAAAGTCAACACAAAAATACACAGAAGACATCATACCGTATGATGTCTTCTTTGTATTTTTCGTTTAATACGAAGTAAAACATATCTTTTATTATAGGTGAAATTTAATAAGCTAAACAATACATTTAAAAGCAGCTTTTAAAAAGTAACGAATGTGTATATACTATCGTCGTTTTATAAGATTGAGTATATTTCTGGCTTGTCAGTTCAAAACTGTATGAACGAATATCGCTTTTCTTAGAAAAAAAGAAGAAAATACCTAGTAGATGATAATATAAATATGGGATTTGACCAATGCTGCTTTATGTAAATTTTTATCTATTAAAAAGGCGATTTTAAAGCATTTATTTGGGTAATTATAGTATATAAGTTATAATGGGGAAAAATCGCCTTTAAATAAGAAATTTAAGTCTTTAAAAAATCCATATGTCTCAATGAAAGGGTTGCCAACCCCCGGAACCCACCCTCTGGATCATCTCGTAGAAATTAACAAGACTGGAATCAACACGTCAATTTATCGACCTTCATCGACCTAAGAAAAATCACAACTACACGAAATAATCATGATGATGTCAGACTCAAATTCACATAGAAAACGATTTGGCTTCTAACTTACTAATGTACATTAACAATAATTTAGTTAATAGTACCTAATTTTTACGATCAATTTATTAATTTGTTAAAAGAAAGATTATTTATATAAAAATGAAATGCTCTCTTTGATGATTCATGCGGGCTGTGAAGGTAGCAATCATGCAGACATTTTTTTTAATAAATCGCTTACGCGGGTCATTTTATTTTCTGCAACGTCGGCTAGAAAAAAGAAAGCATTTTATTGTTTTAATACCTGCATTCTACATTAACTTCATTTCTTTTGAGCACACTAGAGCCATATAGGTTCATATTAGCTTTTGGGATCAGAAACCTGTCGTAATCGTTGTCGCATACTTTAACCGTTTTTAATCTTCTCCAAAACCACAATTGTTTTATTAATATTCATGAAAAATAGATGAGAGCTTTTTATAAAATTGATCAGAATGCAAGGTGTATGAGCACAGGCATCTGGCGGTATATACTTTAAACAAGCATGTAGGTTATATGGCTTTACAGATAAAGTCACTTCAACAACTTTTGATGGCACCTCCTTTCTCTCTGTGTATAGTCGCATAATACCAATTTTCGGCGCGGTGATATCAAAATCATTTAAATGTGTTGTTATTAAATAGTAAATGGTTTTACTGAATATTTTTTCCACGGCGACAATTGATTGTAACTTAAAACTTGACATTCCTTATCTGAACCAAATACAGGGCATGAGGGAACGGCATACTCTAAAACCTGGCCTGGCCTGGCCTGGCCCCATTGGTCTGGCCTAGCCTCAAAGTTGGCCTGACTTCACTTTTGGCCTCAAATTTGGCTTGGCCCCAAATTTTGGCCTGGCCTCAAAAATTGGTCTGGCCTCAAATTTGGCCTCTACTAAAATTTTTGGCCTCAGTTTTATTTTTTTATTTTCTTTACACATATGTTGATTGTATTGATTTTTTATTGATTTATGTTTAATACACTTACAACATCACACTAAATGGCTTTTAGTGTCTTATAGTGATAGTTCTTTTGAAACATACATGTATATATGACTACAGGTATGAGTGATTTATTCTGATTTTTTTTCAGATTTTGAAACAGTCTGTTTTTAAATTCCAAAGTACTTTAAGAATCTAATACTGCCATTGTATTCCACCATGGCATGTTTTTATTCAATGTACTTAATTAACTTAAACTGCTATCAGGATCGGACAATACCTATATCAAATACTTGTGTGAGAAAAAAAATAATGACAGAGACCAATTTGTTTATTCTAACCAACATTAAAGGTCACAACATGTTATGCTGTGTTCAAATTCTGATATCGAAGTTACCCTATAGGGGAAAAATTGTTTCCTAAATATACAAACAACACATGCATGAAACTACTCTAATATAGGGGTGATGATTAATGATCATCACTGAATCAAGTAATCGGAGGATGCAATGTTGCAGTCATTCACAAATGACATTAATTAAATTAGACCGTGTGAAATGTTGAACCGCAGTGCAGGCAATTAATCTGACCCCAATAAAGCGATAGAGGCGGCTGATATCGAATTTCTACTGGAATTTGGGTTTGATTGGTGTTGACAGGTAATGTAAGCAAACTGACATTTTTAAAGTGCATTTCATGTGGGTAGAGATTTGATGTTATGAATCAGTTTACAATGTTTGAGATATTTATTTATCGTTCAAACAGGTCGGTCTCTTTTAAAATGATGTTTTACTTTATTATTCTGATATCTTGAAGTGGGGAAGGGGGTTGCGTCTCTGAATATTAATGCCGATAGCTTCAGTATTTGGGCATAATCCATTCCTTGGCAATAAAAGAGCAGTGTTTCACATGCATATCATATGTATTTGTGTGTGCAAACTTGAATAAAATCAATTTAAACTCAATCAGCTAGGTCACTTGTTATATATTTTTTTCTCTTTAACATTTAAAAATCAATAAAAATTCAATGAAAACTCTTTGAAAATGTGAGAATTTTTTTTTACTATGAGGCCAAAATTTTTGAAGAGGCCAAACTTGGGGCCAGGCCAAAATTTGAGGCCAGGCCAAAATTTGGGGCTAGGCCAAATTTGAAGCCAAAAGTGAGGCCAGGCCAACTTTGAGGCCAGGCCAGGCCAATGGGGCAAGGCCAGGCCAGGCCAGGTTTTAGAGTATGCCATGAGGGAACAGCTTATAACATGATATCCTTTCCCGACACAAACTAGTATAACAATCATTAGTGTAAATATTTTTTAAACGCAGATATTGCTTGAGCAGCCATGCAAGTTGTCCCCAATCATTTTGTCAATGTATGATATGTTTTATATTACACGATCATTAGGTTGCTTATTGCACGTGACCAACATTACAATAGTTATGTAATGTATATGTACAAATATCTAATGGAAAAGAGGATCCTGTTGTAAACATACTTAGACCCTGAATCTAACATGTAACTTTCATTTGCAGTATGTTGATAAACGGAAATTCAATATCCCTCTATGAATAATGAGCACGTGTTATTGAAAAAATCAAACAATATGAGTATTGTACATACATTTTTGGCTAGGAACAGGGGGACGAGTGTACATGGAGATATTTCTGTATCTATAGCTGTCTACACGTTCTTATAACTAGCCAGTGATGCAGTTCTCGATTCGTGGAAATCAAAGTTATGATACCTTGTCCAGCTCTAAAGAAAGTTCCAGGTTAAAGAGCAAAGAGCCAGAGGTAAGAAATTGGCTGTTTGGATGGATGTAAAGGGGGGGGGGGGGGGGGGGCTAATATTCTTTGGTATGTAATAACGAATATCAAACGCTTGTCAGGTTGATCCGTATATCAGCTGTCAAGTTGATATTTCATTTGGTGATTTTTCAAACAGATTTTTGTCAATTCGCTACCAAAATAAACAAAAACTACAGCATTTTAGCTCACCTGTGTGAATAAGTGATTGTACGTCGTATTTATTGATTCTAAGCTGTTTTATATGGAAACCACTGAACAAATTTCAAACATTTTTTCTTCTTCGAATAAAAAAGAACAGGAGGCTACAATATTTGAATTTATTAAGAAAAATAATTTTATGTCTTTTCAAAGTTTTTTTTTATTTGTACCATATATTGGGTCAAAAAGGGGCTGTAGGTTAGTACATGTACCTGTATAACAAATTTTATTCTTCCATTTTTAATGAGAATGATATACATAGGGATTTTGAACGACTGATCAAAAATTAAATGTTAGAAGTTAAGTTACGATCAAAATACAAGTATATACAGAAGATAACATTTTATTGCTATGTTTAAAAGGAAAGCTTAATTGTGCCTTGGTTTTGTTTACAAATAATGTACTGTGAAGAAATTACCATATCTTCAACATAATGAATCGTGAAAAACAAGATGAACTAATTCCAAGCTTTCATAAATAATATTGTCATCTATTGAAGAGCAATATTTAATTCAAAATTGATTTTAAATCTTGCATAGGTCCCTTTTAAGAATTTTCAATTCTTTTTTCTGGTATACCTCTACATACCCAGAAAAATCTACAATTTTGTTCAATATATATCATGAATATATAATATAAGGAATATGATAGAGAATACAAACAATGTGGGCCGATAATGATATGAGATAAAACTCAAGTACTGAAAGTACTGAGAAGCGGTAAGCTTGGTATGTGCATAGGCAGTACTGTATGGTGCCGATTGATATGAGTGAAAAAAAAATCAAAACTATTACAAATAGCTAAATGGCTCTGATCTGATGACTTGTGTAATCTGTGGAAGCCCCAATAAGCGCTTAAATTGAAACAAACTACTGAAGGATGAACATATTATTTTTATTTTCTGAGATAAATAATGCATTTGCATGAAATATGAATATACACATGTTTTTAATTGTACTGATATAGTAATATTTGTATCTATTGGGATTTATTGCTCTGGTGAGCAATTTGGTCCTCTGGCCTCTTGTGAAAATCTTGACACTTTGGTCATCATTGATATAATAGTAGTAGTATTTCTAGTTATGCTATGAAAATACATATAATGGAGGATGATTTTAGGCAGGAATAGCAGACCAGTTTGGTTATATCCTGACAGCACCCAAAGATTACAGAGCAGAAGCAGTATTAGCAACAATCTTCTGTTTCTTTCCGCTAGGATTAGTAGCCATATTTTATTCCACCAGGGTAAATCTTCTTTATGCATTTCAATAATATATACATGTATGTCAATTTATGTTCAACAGTAATGATCATCCTTTTTGAAATCAATAAATCACTATCATTCAAAATATTGAAATAATCAGTACCGATTTATTGATCAAATTTATTGTCTATCTAGACATTTATCATTGCTATAAGTTACCCGTAAAATGTTCATTACATTTGGTCCATAACTCTGACCAAGGTTATTTCATTTATTTATTAGAAATGCAGGTTTTTGTAACATGACATCAAAATAGAAATGACACTTAGTCAAAAAGGGGAGGCCTCACAGAATCATATTTACCGGTATGTGTTGCTGTTTTACAGGTGAAATATCATTACAAGAATAACAGACTGATTGCTGCATACTCCTCATCTAAGGTTGCTCAAGTTCTGAGTATTGTGGCTACCATCATTGGATTGATTCTGTGGTTCGGTGGAACTATTTTTTACTTGACACAGAGATAATTAAAATGTGCTCCAGATATACAGTTCCAACCTTTATATGATGCAAGATGTGTATGTGTTCATGAAATGTTACGAGCTTTTGATGTACACAAATTTAAATAAATGTGTTTGTGACTAAAATAAAAATAAACTACATTCGAAATGAAAAGTATTTTAGTATATTACATGTTAATATATATAAGAATTAAATGTGAGGTGGGTTTTTCAACTGTATTTTTAAGTTTAAAAATACCCCACCTTTACATAAATACATTCACATTAAAAACAGCCCTCGTGCAAATAAAAATACATGTATACACATGTACATCTAGACAAGTATAATGCTAAATTATGGGTCTTCATTCTTTTCCGGGTAAAAAGAAAAGACGTGTATGAAAGTGGAAATTTTTGGATTAAAAAGATATCGATTTGAACTGTTCTAGCTGATAGGTTGTGTATTTATTATGAAAATCACCGAAAAAGGATGAAAATAAAAACCTGGGCCAAGAGTGTAGATATGATACATAAATATATCTGACGTGTACAATGAACTTAAAAGTCATTTAAATATAACTTACTTTTTACGATCAATTTAATTTGTTAAAAGAAAGATGTTAATATATAAACAATAAAATGCTTTCTTTGATGATTCATGCGGGTTATGTAGGTAGCGATCATGCAGTAAAAATTTACACAACTCGCTAACGCGGTTTGTTTGTTGTTGTTGTTTTGTGTGTTTTGTTTTGCAATGTCGTCACCTTCATAACACGCATGGATCACCGAAGAACGTATTGCATTGTTTAAATACCTGCATTCTACATTAACTTCATTTCTTCTGAGCACACTGGAGCCTTAGGCTCACGTTCGCTTTTGGGATCAGAAACCTGTCCACTCAACTGTTTACCAGCTTATAGAAACATATGATCATATTTTAAAAGCAATTGATCAAGGCCAATCATGTTGCATGATATTTTGTGACTTGTCAAAAGCGTTTGACCGCGTCTGGCATAAAGGTTTATTGTCTAAACTCCATACTTATGGTATCACTGGGAATCTGTTTAAATGGTTTAATAGTTATCTTGTTAATAGAAAGCAAAAGGTTATGTATCGAGAAGTGTTGTCGTCTACAAAGCCTGTGAATGCCGGAGTGCCTCAAAGCTCTGTCCTTGGGCCATTGTTATTTCTTATTTATGTAAATGATATAGCAGATAATATGTTAACATTCTGTAGACTTTTTGCAGATGATAATCAAGATCTTTCAAATCTGGAAATTTGGTATAAGAAATGGCTTTTGAGCTTCAATCCTTCAAAAACCAAAGCAGTTCATTTTAATATTAAAAAAAATACTGTAAATCCCTTGTTAAAATTTCAAGATCGTGATTTGGAATTCGTGTCTTCTCACAAACATTTAGGCGTTATTTTTTCTGAGGATCTTTCATGGACAGTTTATATCAACTCTATTATAGCAAATGCTCAAAAGAAATTGGGACTAATGAAAAAACTCAAATTCAAACTTAATAGAAAGTCACTATCATTGTTATATACTTCATTTATAAGACCTCAGTTAGAATATGCATCTGATGTATGGGGCGGGTGCACTTTCACTGATTCCGAAAGGTTAGAACAAATACAATTGATTGCAGCAAGAATCGTCACGGGATTAACTATTTTTGCTTCTAGGGATTCTCTTTATTTCGAAACAGGGTGGGAAACACTTGATAGTAGAAGGAAAATGTCCAGGCTGAAAACCATGTATAAAATTGATAGAAACTTTTTACCCAATTATGTAATGGACATTTTCCCAAATAAACGTGTTAATGCATCCAATTATTTTACAAGAAATGCACAAAACTATATTATACCAAAATGTCATTTACAATTGTATAAACACTGTTGTTAACGAATGGAATGCGCTTTCAAAGGATGTCCGTGAAAGCGACTCCATTCGCATTTTCAAAGAAAAAATACATGTTTCTATCATAAATCAGAATGATATTACCTGTCGAACAAAACCTGATTTTTTTACTTATGGTGACAGATTTTTGAATATTATTCATACTAGACTTCGTCATAATTGTGTACTAAATAGTGATCTTTTTCGTTGTAATATTATTAATAGTCCACTCTGTTCGTGTGGCAAGCTCGGAGACACTTATCATTATTTTTTCACTTGTAATAAATATAAAGAGGCCAGAAATATTATGCTTAATGAAATTTTCAATATTGTAAATTTAAATATTGTTAATACTCATGTCCTACTTTGGGGCGACAACGCAATCAGTGTCAGCGAAAACAAACATTTATTTTCTCTAGTTTATCGTTATATCAAAGGTACAAAAAGATTTAGTTGATGTTTGTACACCATTGAAAATTTATATATAACTGTCATATGATCTGTTGACCTTACATGTTGTGCATACATTATTTTTACTGTATTATATACTTGTATTGGGAGAGGGCGGTCTAAGTTTTTGAACTTGTGCCCAATCCCTGTTGTAATTTTGTACAATAAAAATATGTTCAAATCAAACCTGTCGTAATCGTTGTCGCATACTTTAACCGTTTTTAATCTTCTCCAAAACCACAATTGTTTTAATAATAATCATGAAATATAGATGAAACCTTGTTATGAAATTGATCTGAATGCAAGGTGGTATGAGCACAGGCATCTGGCGTTATATACTTTAAACAAGCATGTAGGTTATTGGCTTTGCAGAAAAAGTCACTTCAATTTGAATCACTAACAACTTTTGATGCTACCTCATTCCTTTCTGTATAGTGGCCCAATACCAATTTTCGGCAGTGATATCTTAATCATTTACATTTGTTGTTATAAAATAAAACAAAAGGCCCATGGGCCACATTGCTCAACTGAGCAACAATACTATTAGCCATAATGAAATTAGATTTATGGAGTTATACACAAAATATCTGGACAATGTTGTAGAATAAAGATAAAAATATAAAAAGATTTTTCTTCAGATATTTTATGTTGAACATTGAGTCACTTTTGAACAGGATGATTTCAAAGTCACATCACATAATGAGTATTATTACAGTTCTCAATAACATCTTACACAAATATCTATAAACCTACATCAAACTTTGAGTGGCCCCATGGGGCCCAAAAATTGTCCAGGTTCTAAGCAATTGAGAATCAATAATATGTCGAGATGCTCGCATTTAAGTAAAACCATGTATTAAAACATTTAAATTTACAAGAATATTTTTTTCCTATGTAAAAATTGCCCCTTCCCAAATTGTGGCCCCACCCTACCCCCGGGATCATGATTAGAACAAACTTGAATCTATCCTACATGAGAATGCTTCCACGCACGTTACAGCTTTTCTGGCCAATTGCTTTTAAAGAAGAAGAATTTTAAAGATTTTTTCTCTATATATTCCTATGTAAAAATTCGACCCCCAATTGTGGCCCAACCCTACCCCCGGGGATCATGATTTGAACAAACTTGAATCTACCCTACCTGAGGATGCTTCCACACCAGTTACAGCTTTTCTGGCCAATTGATTTTGGAGAAGATTTTTAAAGATTTTTCTCAATATATTCCTAATTAAAAATACGACCCCCAATGTGGCCCACCCTACCCCCAGGGGTCACGATTTGAACAAACTTGAATGTACCCCCCCCCCCCCCCCCCCCCCCCCCCAGAATGCTTCCACTCAAGTTACAGCTTTTCTTGCCAATTGTGGTTTTTATGCCCCCTATCCCCAAAAATCATGATTTGCACAAACTTGAATCTAATCTACCTGAGGATGCTTCCACACAAGTAAAATGTAATTTTCATGTGCAGTATGTTGATAAACGGAAATTCAATATCCCTCTATGAATAATGAGCACGTGTTATTGAAAAAATCAAACAATATGAGTATTTTACATACATTTTTGTCTAGGAACAGGGGGACGAGTGTACATGTAGATATTTCTGTATCTATAGCTGTCTACACGTTCCTATAACTAGCCAGTGATGCATTTCTCAATTCGTGGAAATCAAAATTATGATGCTTTGTCCAGCTCTAAAGAAAGTTCCAGGTTAAAGAGCAAAGAGCCAGAGGTAAGAAATTGGTTGTTTGGATGGATGTAAGGGGGGGGGGGGGGGGGGGGGTAATAGTCTTTGGCATGCAATAAACACCAAACACTTGTCAAGTTCATCCGTATAACTATCACCGGGGAAAATAAGGTGTTTCTTTATATCCGGCGATAATGAGACTAAAATGTTCTAGATGGCAAAAAACACTTTATTTAAACATTAGGTCGGTATAAGTGATTTCCGGGAAACCAAAACCTACACCCGAACAGTCCGAAACCTAATTCCTCTCTGTCGACAATGGTGTATATCACAATATAAATAAGAAATAAAAACAATAGAAAATAGCACTTAAGCACGAGTGACACGTGACATAGAGTAAAACTTCAATTTGAGTGAGACAATTAAATCAAAGGTGAGGTGTAAAAGTTAATAAAATAAATAAGCAATTATAATTAAAGTAAATTATTGTCTTGTACTGAGGGAAAGGTACAATTATGAATTCTTTTGAAAATATATAATAGTATAAGTAAGTCAAATTTCACGCAAATGTCTTCAACATGAATTTATCAATTTTTCACTCCATGATATATCGACTGTCAAGTTGATATTTCATTTAGTAATTTTTCAAATAGATTTTTATCAATTCACTACCAAAATAAACAAAAACTAAAGCATTTTAGCTCACCTGTGTGAATAGGTGATTGTACGTCGTATTGATTGATTCTAAGCTGTTTTTTATGGAAACCACTGAACAAATTTCAAACATTTTTTTTCTTCTTCGAAAAAAAAGAACATGATGCGACAATATTTGAATTTATTAATGAAAATAATATAATGTTTTTTCAACGTTTTTTTTTTTATTTGTATATATCTTGGGTCAAAAAGAGGCCGCAATTTGGTACATGTGCCTGTATAACAAATTTTATTTTTCAAATTTTAATGAGAAATAATTACATAGGCATTTTGAATGACTGATCAAAATTTAAATGTCAGAAGTTAAGTTACCATCGAGATATATACAAAAGTTAAAATGTTTTTGTTATGTTTAAAAAGAAAGCTAATTGTGCCTTGGTTTTGTTTACAAATAATGTACTGTGGAGACATTACCATACCTTCAACAAAATGAATCGTGAAAAACAAGATAAATTAATTCCATGCATTCATAAATAATGTTTTCATCTATTAGAGAGCAATATTTTATTCAAAATTGATTTTAAATCATGGCACTAAATACTTTAGTTATTACATGAAAATCATTAATAATATAATAGTATGAATATTTGTAATTTACTGTGAAAATACATATACTAGTATTGGAGGATGATTTAAGGCAGGAATAGCAGACCAGTTTGGTTATATCCTAACAGCACCCAAAGATTACAGAGCAGGGGAAGTATTAGCGACAATCTTCTGTTTCTTTCTGCTGGGATTAGTAGCCCTATTCTATTCCACCAGAGTAAGTATTTTATTTATGTTCAATAGTAAATAATTATCCTTTTTAAAATGAGTAAATCAATATCATTTTAGATATTTTTAAAATGGCATTGTGGATTCCTTGACCTATCTAAAGGTTCGTTAGCGGTAATGATGTTCACTCCATTTGTAATTACAAAGTTCTGGCCAAGGTTATTTGATAAATTGAATAAAACGTTTTGTAATATATTAATTAACATTAAAAAAGAAGTCTCTTAAGAATAACACGTACTTTGTCTATGAATTTAAAAAGAGGGTCTTATAGAGTCATCTTTAGTTTTATTATACTGCTTTACAGGTGAAATATCATTACAAGAATAACAGACTGATTGCTGCATACTCCTCGTCTAAGGTTGCTCAAGTTCTGAGTATTGTGGCTACCATCATTGGATTGATTCTGTGGTTCGGTGGAACTCTTTTTTACTTGACACGGAGATAACCAAAATGTGCTCCAGATATACTGTTCCAACCTTTATATGATGCAAGATGTGTGTATGTTCATGGAATGTTATGTGCTTTTGATATACACAAATGTAAATATATGTGTTTGTGAATAAAATTAAATAAACTACATTTGATATGAAAAGTATTTTAGTATGATTATATGTTTATATTATTTAAAAATTAAATAAGGTGGGGTTTTTCAACTGTACTTTTTAGTTTAAAAATACCCCACCTTTACATAAATACATTCACAATAAAAACAGCCCTCGCAAAAATAAAAATACATGTACATGTATACACAAGGCATGTACATCTAGACAAGTATAATGCTAAATTATGAAGAAAAGACATGTGAAAGTAGAAATTTTGAATTAAAAAAGATATAGATTTGAACTGTTCTTGCTGATAGGTTGTGTATTTATTATGAAAATCACCAAAAAAAGGATGAAAATAGTAACTTAGGGCAATAGTATATATAAGATACATAAATATATATAACGTTTATAATGAACTTAAAAGTCATTTAAAATACACTAGTTGTTCCAAAATAAAAACAAATGTTTTTTATATGTGACATCACAGCAACAGCTATATATAAGTTCAAAAAACAGATTGTACATACATGTAGTATATTAATGGGTGCTAAGAAATTATTGTTATAATTATTGCACTTATAATGACAAGTATCTGACCAATTATTGTTTAGGTAGTTCATGTTACTGCATGTACACATTCTTCATGTTAGTGATGATAAAGATCAAAATGCACTGTACAAGTATTTATATTTACTGTACCTCTCAAGTAGATTCATCTCTTTTCTCAGAGGGACATATACAAAACATTTTAACACCCTTTAAAGACTAAAAGTGCATACTGGATAGAAAAAAAATCATATTCCAGAAAAAGGTGGATACAGAGTTGTCTCCCTTTTCATTTTCATTAAGAGTATCTTGTCTCTTTGTTGCAATTTTTATGAATATGTTTTATTTTATGATGTATTTTTTCAACTCTTTTTTTATCTCTTTACTGTTAGATGCCCATAAAAATATTGTTGGCACTTGGAATGATATCCTTCTATGAAGAATGTTGGCTCTGTTGTCTTTTGTCTATTGATGAGGATACAATACAATGCATATCACAGTTTGGAATTCACATGTCTCTATTATCTTAACAAGTGTAACGAGACTTATCTCCCTTGACACCATGCTGATCTTTTATAATGGATTGAGACAGAGTTAACCCAAAGATGAAACTTCCCAAAACAATGAAGGCACAAGCACCTACTGTAATGACCTTTAACCTAGTGGTCCAGTGACCTTGTTGCCATACTCTCTTCTGCACTGCTGAGACCACACACATACCTACAAATAACAAGACAAAACAATCTTAGGTCCTATTCAAATTCTATCGAGACAATTAAGTATATATTGAAGTACATGTATATGACATTTATGATATTTTATTTTATGCATGATGGCTCGCTCATAGTTATATAGTGCTCCACATCTTTTTAAAATTTAATAAGAAAATAAAACTACCGGTGTCATATAATATTTTGAGCCCCGCGATATATTGAACACGGGTTCAAAATATCGCTGCGATATATTGAACCCCCCAATAAAATATTGAACCCCGGTGTCACCGGTATGAAGAATCGCACACCAAAAAGGTGAAATTACTCTCTATTCTTTCAAAATGGAGTTGTCTTTTGTCAAAATTTAAATAATTACAGATCAAGGTATTAAGAAATAGATGTACAAAATACATATTTAAAAAAATATCATTGCTATAGTAGATGGTGAAATTTTAGCTACATAAGTACCTGGGAAAATAAAAATAAAAATGGCAGCAAATGCTCCTAGAATCTGTATAACAACGCCGATGTTTGGTATAAACACAGCCAGAGCCAGCGTTAGAACAAACCAGGTAATGGTGACAGACACACGACGCTTGAACTCAGTCTGTTCAATTCTGTCAGGGCTCATGTTGAAAATGTCTGTCCACAGACAGTCAAGAGCAGCTCTGAAAAAAAAACAAACAGAAATTTATACTCAAAGACGGGTAATTTATTTCATCGGATTATGAGAATTGTTGGCCAGGAGTGTCATGGGTTTTATAAATGAAAGTATTTTGTTCTGACATTAATACATGTACAATTTATATTTCTTCCTAAAACACAATTGTAGCTGTATACCGGTATATAGTAATTGTACAAGCAGCTACACTATATACGGTAATTTTTGCGATGCTCTAATTTTCGCTTTTTTCGTGATCACTTTTCATTGCAAAATATTCAATACCCAGAAATTTTATCTGGTATTGTTTTCTGTAAGAAGCTTTTTAAATCGCAAAAAATGACTCACACAATTAAAAAAGTTGAACATTTTCCCTATTTTCACAAATTTTGTGACACGTGAAAAAAAAACGCATATATAGTATATCCTACCTGCCACAGAAGAGAAGAATAGGATAAGTTGTGTAGGTCTTAATGGCAATCAACAATACTGCTATGATAACCCATCCATCTGGATCATATGACAACAAAATATCAGTTGTGATCAGATTGCCGAAAGTAAGATATCCAAAGGCTGCCGTCCCTGTGTAGTTAAGGACACACAGAAACATGGCCACCGCCACAGTCTTAGAGAATTCTTTCAGGCATCGATTCTCCATGCATGAATATATAGGAATGATGCTGACATGGCACTAAAATAAAATGAAAATAACTATGTACATTTATGTGGAAAATTCTGGGAATAAATCATTTACATATTCTTTACTACGTGAATTCAAGTTGCAGCTGATTAGAGGTTTAAATGATGAAAAGATGAGAATAAACAGCATAAATGGTAATTCACAAGATTATAGAAATAATTCAATACACTGTAGTTGTTTTTAGAATACCTGATAGGAAAAGCAAATGGTTGGAACGACCAGAAAAACATCCTCCCAATGAAGAGGTCTGATAAAATTCAAAATGCAAGGTTACTGAGATGACATTTGACAAAAATGTGCTTTGAATGCTTTGATTACCTTCAACTTAGATTTAATATTTATAAAAAGCAGCTTCATGCAGATATAGTTTTTTTTACCAGCATTTAAATTTGCCATTCAAGAATTATGAAGGAGATTGAAGACATAAACTAGCCAATGACATCTTACTTTTGAATATATCCACATTATATTAATGCAATGCCAAAGAGCTCAATGTCTATGAGCATATAAGAATAAAGTTTGGAAAAATGAAAACAGACAATTAATAGAATGACAGACTGCTGAGCTGGAGTGCTATGAAGCAAAATTAATTTTTGTTTTTAGGATTATTGTTGCTTTAGTAATGAATACCTAGAAATGATTCTAATATATTGTACATCCCTCAGCTTGGTTTGACCACTCTTAAATCCAAGAATTATGTTTTTGTTAATTAGCTTTATCTTTGAAAATCATATGTAGCAGTCTAATAGTATTCTAAACTATTTGATTTGAATTTTAGATTTGTTTAATATGAGATACATTTTTCAGCAGGATAACAACATTTTGAAAATTAATGGGTGGGAGTCTTAAGAGTTTTCATGAATGAGTGCTCAAATACATGTTGTATATACCTGACAGCAATGGGCCCTGGCTCTGGATGAGGCAAAATATACTTGATTGTGACTAGAGCTACTACGTAGAGTATACCCAAGACTCCAATAAAGCTAAAAAAAAAAAAAATGATGAAATTATCTTTACTTTGCTTTAAATAGTGAGAATACTGTTGCTTATTTTTATTTCTAGAGATCTTATTTTTAAATGATAAATTAAAAAATCTGCTATGTTTTCTTCACAAAACAATTTCGGAAAAATCTATGATCAATGCAAGTCACAGATTGTATGTGTTAAAGTCAAGTTGTATGATACTAAAGTTATTTCATGAAAATAGGTAATTGAAATCTACAGGTCTCTGTTTTGTTTATCATCTTTCTCAACCACTGAATTGCAATTCTTAATAACACCAACTAAATGCAAATACAGACCTAGCATATTTCAGAAAGTCAATTCTCTTTGGGAAACACAATGGGAGTATGAGGAACACTGAGGAAACACAAATTGTTGTGACACGGTCCATGTACCAAGGATTGTGTGTGCAGTACCAGTCATGAGCCGCAAACAAGAAGACTGAAATTAAAGTAAAAAAAATCACATTCAATGCAATTTTGGAATTAAAGTTTTCATCTGAAATCTCATCTTTTTTTAATAATTAAATTTTTAAACAATGATCAATATTTTTTTTTATGCCAGATATTAAATATAGTTTTTTTTTTATATCCAATTAAGAACACATATAGTCTGACAGCTTTATATATCACCAAACACCTCAAAAACTTTTGTTATACTTATATATTTTTGGGCCATTTTATTACATGTACAAGAGATCAAAAGCATAGTTACACTCTTCCCATTGGTCCCCAATGATGATCAGAAATGTTATGCAAGTCCCAAAACAGTAGGTCATGATGGTAAATGCACACAGCCTCTGAGCATTCTTTCCACAGACGGACGCGACCACATCTTGGTAGGTGAGACTCTTGTTGATATCGGAGCAGTACGCTAGGATCATGATGGCAAACACCACAAACACAAGCAGAACCTGAAGACAGAAAGAAATATTAAAGGTTATAGTCATACAAAGAATTGTGATTCATCCTATGCTTCCACTGATCTTTTTGTTAAAAGATGACATACCATATAATATATGATAGAACATGTACACGTATCAATAAAATTTCAGTAATGTATGTGCCACCTCAGTTTTGAAATTTCTATAGAAATTACATCACATATCTATAGATAGATGTATAATCTAAGGTAAACTCATAAATGTTTGTGTGTTTTATTAGTTTTAGCTGGTTGAAACACATGAATAACACAATTGTAGTCATGCAAAAATATATGATATGATGATTTAGATAAGTTGAAATCTAAACAACAGGGCTTTGAAACGAAGCGTGGAGTTTGATCTGATGATCCACACCTGGCAACGAGATGTGATCCTACTCCTTGGATCAAGTTACTATATAATGATGATAAACTTATTACATACCCTAGCTTCCACTAAAACATAAAGACACAAAACTATCTTTGTTTAATTGATTCTACATTGTTTACCTTTTGAACTTAATTAACCATCTTTAAATGTACTCTTTAAATTATTCTATTAATGTGTACTACGTCATCAGTTTCAGAGAGTGGTAATATGGATTCAGAAACCCACCGTGTGGTGATCCGGAAAATCAGATCACACTCAGTAAAATTAACAGTATCAACATGATAAAGAATGGAATTAAAATTGATGGGTATATAAAATAAAGGTCAATATTCAATGATTTGCACATATTATCATTGCACATAATACATGTTTAGTATGATATTTTTTCAATAGATTAGAAGGGATTAATTAATAATAGTTGCCACAATGTATTTACTCTTTATTGGTTCCAGGGCATAAATTCTATCATAACTAGTTGCATGCATGAGGCCACTCCACCTGAGTCCGTCATGAAGGAATTTCAGCCAATAAACCCTCTTAAATTTTTGCTTATCAATATGATGGCTTTGATTAGAATTAATACTAGTGTATAGTGGGCAGAGATGTTGTGTTTTTTTCTTAGTTTTGTTTAGCATTATGCTTATGTTTTTTTCTTAGTTTTGTTTAGCATTATGCTTTGTACAATCCCCTGTAAATTAATGACAAGTTGTCATTTATAGTAAGTGCTTACAGCCTGAATGAGTACTGCAATGAGAACCCCACCAGCTTGTTGATAGGCATCTGGAAAGTTCAGAAGTCCTGCTCCAAGTGCAGCATTTACAACCAGGAATACCGAAGAAAACCATGATGAACCTATGTAATTTCAAATAATAAAAGATTAAAATATATTTGCAAGATTTGTTCTATCTAATTTCTAATAATTTTACCACTTTGCCCCACTTATAGTTTACTTGTGCATAACAATATTATTTCCATGAATAAATCAACTTCTTAACCATTCATTAATTAACAAGTGTTTATAATCAGGAGATCGAAGAATTTGTGTTAATTACAAATTTGGGGTAATCAAGAAAATAAATTTTTCCTCTCCTTTACAGATACAATGTAGGGAACACAAAATATTTGATTGTCATTTGTGTCGAAATGTACCTTTTCTGGGTTCACTAATAATAAACTCTTTTGTCAGTAAAGGGGAATCCTCGCTTATAGTACTACTGTCTTGTAGTGTTTCATTGCTTTGAATAGACATTGTTATAAGGGACACCACAAATTACTTCTTTCTTCGTTTCCTATTCCATTGTGCTCCCTCAAGTGATTTCTGTTTTCAAACGATCAGCTGTTCCGCCATTATGGTATCATGTGACTGTCTAAAATGTCTTCGATAAAATCTTTTTCCCCGAAATGAAGTCAGCACAAAGTCAATTAATAAATCTACAATGCCCTGATTTTTATAAAAACAATTTTCATTTTCTAAAAAATCATGTCTCATAGTAAGAAAACAAATTTATTGATTTATGAAACGTTTTTGTTGTGTCACATGACCGCTTTGTTGGTTCCATGACGCAAATAAGGAAGATACCAACATGGCGGACCACAATGTTAGTCAGGATTAACATGAAAACAAAGCATGAAAGAACAGTTTAGATGGAGAGATTTCAAAAAGTGAGATGTTCGTTTTATAGTGTATTGTCAGATATCTTATACAGCTAGTCATGGGCACCAAACAAAGTACTCCATCTCAGAGACCACGGACATTTTCAGGAAGTGGTCCCGTGCCCGGGGGCTCTGGGGCAGACGTTGCTGTGGGTTCTAGTGGGGCTTCTAACACCCGACTACGAGCCCGCAGTTTGGGACATTTCAGTACATCTTCCCCAACGGGGCTAGTGATACCACCGGGTGCCACTGCCAATGGTGACAGGCGGGGTACCAGGTCGCCTGACTCGGACTCAAGTACCCCAGAAGAAGGCCCATCATTTGGCAGACAGTTTGCGCATTCTTTACCTTTACACCTTTTTGCACTTCAAGGTAAGGGAAAACAACGTCCATGTTATCAAAAAGTGTGTTCGGTCTACTTTCATTTTGAAAGCAATAATGGATTTGGTATTGACAAAACAGCCCCATGAGTACTACTATTGTAAGCACAACCATTGATATTTTCAATAGAAAAAAAATAGGGGTATCACATTCTGTCACACTAATTGACTGATTTAACCATTCTTAACTATAACAAAAAGGTGCCTTCCTTTTGATGGAACTGTATGGTTTTTTATGCTTAATATCCATAAAAGGGAGCACTAAGTCCTGTCTTTAGCCCATCTGTAGCACTTTTCAATTATAGCTTAGTCTTAAGTTCAGTGTCAAAGAAACGCTTCAAGATTTTTTTCACCAAACTTCAAAGAAAGCTAGATCAATGAATGAGTGAAATAAACTGTCATAATGTCTGACCTTGACCTTTTCACATGACCTTGATGTTGACTTAATTTTGCCAATCAGCTAAATTAATTAGTAATTAAGATCTACTAACTGGCAGGATTTTTTCATAAAATTTCAAACTTAGATATATATGTTTGAAACAGTTTGACTCTATTAAGTATTATAAATTTCTGACCTTCACCTTTCCTATGACCAAAGCTTCATTTTATCTTAGCTAAGTTTCTAAGACACTCCAAAATTTTTTCATCAAACTTCAATAAAAATGCATAAATGTTGAGAGAAATTCAGCTGCAAAGATTCTAAGACACTGTTCAGAATTTTTTTCATCAAACTTCAAAAGAATCTATATTATGGGCAAGAGAAATACAAGTGTATCATTATTTTTTTTTTTACCTTGATCTTCCCTTTGATGTTGACTTAACTTAACTTATTCCTTATTTTACATTTAGATTAGCTTTTTAAGAACCTATTGAATATTATATTTTATAAAACTTTTTGGATAAAACATGACCCTTACAATGACCTTGACTTTACTTATCTCTTATTTTGAATTTACCTTAGTTTGAAAAAATCGTAAACTTTATATCAAATTATAAAAAAAATATAAATGACTCTGTTGCCATGTTTTACTGTCAACATGGTCAACTCAGATGTTTCGTCTATTGGTCCCATGAAATGTGATCACTTTTAGGTTTATAATCATTACTCATTTTTGTTGAGATAATAGATCAATTGTTGCAGAGCAGATGCTGTATTCTGTAAATAAGTGGAGGCTTAAAAGACAACAATTGTCTTGAATGTGTGTTACTTAAGAATTTAAATTTGATAAGAAAAGGTGAAATGTTATGTTAACTTTTGATGTACACAATTTGATCAACTAAGGATATATGTTTAGTTGTTATATATAATTTAAATGATGTATGAGTGAGAGTGCATGCTAGCTGTGTGTTCAGATTCATGGCTTTCTTAAATTACATATTTGTCAATGTCAACCATTCAGGCTCATAAGGTAAAGGTCATCTATTCAAACTTCAAGGGAAATGGCCCAACTTAATTGTAGGGTTAACATGAATTATCTGGGATTGTTATGTTACTGCCCATGTTTGTGTCATTATGAATTTATCTAAGTCAGATAGAGAGTCATACCATACTCAATACATTGAAAAATTGACAACAGGGGCTATATATAGCAGTAAATATACTAGTATTTATATAGGCATATATGTGTAAAGGTGACCTATGTTACAATTAGACATGCTCTCAGTGAGTGTACATATATATTATATCTTTGGAAAAGTGTACATCAATTAAGTGTTATTTAGTGAACCATTTTACTTAGAACAGTCAAGAACTCATGGTCATATATCTACACATACACCTTGTGTTTGGACATTGAGACATTGCCAAGTTTACATTTAAAGTTTACTTAAATGAAAGTTTTACACTTGAATATTTTTTTAGTATAGACGGGACATGTATATTCTGTGTAAACTAAAGGTCATGCAGACTAGACAACATTGGTAATGATATATATATATATATATATATATATATATATATATATATATATATATATATATATATATATAAAAAGATACCAACAAGTACATTTGCTAGTAACCCGTTGGGGGGGGGGGGGGGGGGGGGGGGGGGGGTAATTCAGAACTGGAGAATTCAAATATATTAAATTCACTTACCAGTAGTAAACAATTTCTCAAAAATAGGCCTCGGCTTAATGAAAGTTAACACTAGAAGGATGTGTTCACTCCAGATTTATATGTCATAACTCAAGTTTTCTGCAAGGCTTAGTAAAGAACAGTGTTTTATATACTTGATACTGGTAAACAGTGATGATAAATGGGCATTGGTAACGCATTTCAAGTTCAAATAAACAAGTGTTAACATTCCTTTGAGAATGTGTGATCAAAATGTGAAATTTATGCATTTATTATTCCTACAGGTATTCAATCAAGATATGATCAAACAACAAATAATTTTGGACTTAAATAAATCTAAGACTATTACATGTACATTAAAATTTAAAAATAATTCATAAAGGTAACATTTAACATTTAACCAAAAAAATCTGCAATCATATAACATTGTGTGTAAACATTATATTAGCCATATTAGAGATATAAAAGCTATCAAGTGTCTGCTGTTCACTTTATAATGCTCTTGTCAAATCGGAAGAACTTGTTTTCATACACAGCTGCAATTATATTTGTTAGTTCACATATGTTTATAAATAGTTTGTATTTATTAAGGAATAAGGAATCATACTTTGAGTATTATGAGGTGATCAAATACGGTCAGGGGTGATCAAATCCAAGAAAGCCCGCCCGACGGTATTTGATCACCTTATAGTATTCAAAGTATGATTCCTTTTTACTTATATTTATATAATTTTCAGCAATTGTACAATTAGATATTAAAATAATCATTGACGAAATGTATTGGACTATACATTAAAAAACCTATTTGTAGTGTTATCACAGACAAAGGCACTTGAAAATGTAAATATATAGATATACAAGTAATAGCTGCAGGTCTGTAGCTCCTAGCTGGTCTGAAAAAATTCGGATGGACGACCTGCCTCTGATATTCTTTTAAACACCATCACCAGCCCCGTAAAGTGAAGTGGTGCAGTTTGTTTATATGGGAAAATGGCGACTCTTGATCTCAACGTTAATTAATATAATTCATTTTTCGAGGTCGGTTAGCATGTTTAAGAGAAAGTCTGAGGCAAGTAAAGTGACGATATCAGTAGTAAATTTCCTGAAAAATTTACTGGTACTAATTGTTTTCACAGAATTTGTGTGGAAATAAGGTTAATCAGTCCAAAACTATCGCCGTTTTTTGTGCGCCGTAAATCGCAGGTTTTTACTATGGGAGGCACTGTAGCTCCCAGGTCGTCCATCCAAATTTTTTAAGACCGGGAGCTACAGACCTGCAGCTATACAAGTAAATGCATAAATCTGTATCAAAAGAAAGCCCAGACATATTTCTAATTCACAAGTGGTTTTAATGAAATGTCAGATACATGTACAGGTACCCAGTCTATGATCAATATAGCTGGACATTTCCAATAACTGTTAAATCCAACAATCTAATCTTTTCATTGATTTTAAAAATCTCAGTATAGTTAAATCATTTATGCATTGCAAGATGTAGTACAGAGGATTATCAATACTTATTGATTTTATAGACAGTAAATTCATTTTTGAACTTGACATGGCAAACCAGCGGGTATTCAGCTGCTCCAATGTAAAACAAAAATGTTTTGAAGTTTATGCTTACATAAATTATTTGACTAATCATTATTTTAATGGTGTAGGCTTCTGAAGTTTGGTTCGTTTAGTTTAAATGTCGGGATACTATGCTTGGATATCTTGGAAGATGTTTTTAAATGTAATTGTGTAATACAAGTGTTGAGGCCACACATGACGTTTTTCCCATTGCACAATATTTCTATATCAATAGGGACAAAGAGTCAATACACACCACGTCCAATTGTATTAAAACTTTGTGTTATAAATATTGAAAATTGCAGGTACATGAATACATGTTATACTGTTGCTATGGAATATACAAAAGAAAATTGAAAACATTATATTTTAAAGGCCATGACTCTGGGAATTGAGTCTTTCATGTACATTCTTAATTATACATAACATGTATGTGTGTATATGTATTTATAGATACTTATCTATGTGCATGTATGTATCACATATTACTTACATTTTGATCAATAATGTATTTCAATTAATAGTAAAAAGTGTGCTTAGGACAGAATGAAATTAGAATGATTTAATGTTTTTAGAATATGTACTTTAGGAGATATTTGTAACCTGGCTTTTCGTTGGGTAAGTTAAAGTACATTTATGTATACATACTTATAGTTATTTCTAACCCTTTTGCTAGGTTTAGACAGGCATGTCAGGAGTTTAATGAGGTATTTACTTAATCTTTATTCTTTTTTTCTTTCTTTATTTACAGGCATTAAATGTCCGGTGTGTGCCAAGTTTATACCTCCCGAAGAAATCGAGTGTCACTTAGTGATATGCTTGACCAAACCTAGAATCAGTTACAATGGTAATTTTTTATGATATTTTAAATATTTTTTTTCTTATGGTTCTTTGTGATAAAATAAAAATATCTGTGTCTAGATTGTCGCATAACCTGAGGCAAAAATCAAAACAAAAGCAAAAGTAATATTTGTGTAGTAATCCAATTCTATACAGACAGTACAAGGTCATGGGTCGGGGGGGAAAGAAGATTTTATCTAAGTCTAAATATACATATTCTGTTAAACAGTATCTTAACGTTCAAGCCCCTTTGTCCTTGTAGATTTTCACCATATGTTGGTTTATACATCTCTCGAAGAAAAAATAGGTCTTTGCAGCACAGTATACCTGTAGATAAACTCTGTATTGTTTCATTTGACTCAGCTGGTTTTATATGTACACTGTATTATTTGTACTACTAAGCTGTGTAGTTGTGTAGGTAACCAAAAACCAAGTCAGTCAGGTTCATTTGCATTTATCCAAAGTGACAGTGTTTACCAGTGTTTACCATCAAGTACAAGCTACAGCCCTCATGTAATCTAATGATAGTCTGTATAATCATCTACCACCATACAGCATATGATAGGAACTGTGACACATGTCTTTGTTTTATTTTTTTTTTATTTTTTTTTGGTTGTTTGATTTTCAAAAATTGGCATCAGGAGTATTGTTTTTTGAAATGCACCCACTAACATTGTTCTAGAAACAAAGGTAGACTTTGTCTGAAAGCAGACAAACTTCCCTCTACAAGTGGATACATCCGCAGATGAAAATTTTTTGTAAAAGTACACCACCATAACACTGCATTAATTTGGATCGACAGTGTTGGGGGGTTATTCGTATTGAAGCTCATGTAGATAAATATGAGTGAGCTGTAAACAAACTGGCTTTTAAATAGGACATTACGCTGTATCCAAAGAAAAAAAAAATGATGAAAAGAAAATCCACATCATATTCTCTACATGAAGCAAACAGACAAATGATTCTTAATGGATTTAGACAGTGAAGAAAGATTTATGAAGTGCAATGTCTGTTGTAGTGTAAACCCTCGATATATGTTTTGGAGCACATGCCATTCTTTTGTAATTGCTTTCATTCTAACACACTTTTCTTCTTAAATTTAATAAAAAAAAAAAGAACTGGAGGTGAATTGTTAAAAATTCCTCAACTGCAAGAAACAATTTTAGGAACAAATGAAAGAATGATCATAGAAGTGACTTTTGTAAATCTCAAGTCTGCAGGGTTACACATCAGCTTGTAGTTGTGGTTTAATCAATAAGCAAGCGTGACTATTCTTTCAATATTTTATATGTTGGTTGCAAATAACTTGGTGCTTAAAAGAATTTCTTGGAATTAGTCTGCTTCATATGTTGGGGATAAACATAAAAGTTTCATTTTGTAAACGCAAAAAAAAAAAGTTCTGTCAGGTCTTATTTTCTCCAAAAGATAGAGTGAGTTCCGCTAACAGATTATGCGTGTAGACCTGTGTGGTGTATGCAGAAAGTAAGAAAGTAAGAAGTTTAACAGTTGACTGGATAGTATTGCTTTTAAGAAAGAATACTAAACTGTTCTTAAATTGGAAACTTGTAAATTATAATCAATGAATAAGTTTTTCATGTTTTCAATATACTGTATTTTCAGGGAATATAGGTCGATGCTATATATAGGTCGAACTAGCAGATTTTGGTGAAAAAATAAAAAAAATGTTTATATAGGTCGACTTTGGCATTAAGGGCGAAAATATCGCGATGTATACTGCTAATTAAGAATTTTGAACCTTTTACTTGAAAAAAATGTAACCCTCTTTCCCTCCCCAAAAAAACTTATATAGGTCGAAGCACAATATAGGTTGAGGGCCAGGTGTCGGGGGGAAAAAGTATCGATCGACCTATATTCCTAAAAATACGGTAATTGTTTACATTTTATGATGATATATGTAATGGGATTATAATATATAGGACAAAAAATTGACACCATGGACTTAAAAAGCTTCAAAACTTTATCTTGTTCTGTATTTTGACCAATTAAAAAATGCAGCTATTATATAATCATCATAACTTTATGTTATGAAATTGTTGACAGCTTGTAAAGAAGTTTCTCCAATTCTGCTTAAATGAATAGAACCTGTTTATTTATACATCCATTAATCAGCTGTTGGAGAATGACTTGTTTTTTAAACAAGGTGATACCATATATTTTACTGAAGTGTTTACGTTGTAGATTTCGAAATGATTCCAGTTTATAGACAATAAATATACATAGTGCACCCATGCAATGTCACACACTCAAGAAAATTAATTCACCATTGTGTTCACTCATTTGAGATATTTGCAGCTTAATTATCGATAAAGGTGTACAAGATATTTTTAGGAACTAGTTTATTACATTACAGTCAGGAGACTATTTAGTGCAGTATAGTAATTCAGACAGCTAAATGAGTTTAAAGTACCAGTATAAGCTAGGGTGTCATGCTTTTGAAAGTCAATATGTCAATTAAGATACATGTCAGCTAACATAAAGGACAATGGATGAGTATGAATTACATGTATACACAAATCTGAGGATCTTAAGTTTAAGCTCAAGTCATTTCCTTTCATGTATAATTGTAAATTCACTGTCACTATAACGAATTATTATACATGTTATATCAATGTTTAACTGAATTATATATCTGGACATATTAGCTCACCAGAGTTTGCTAAGTAACCATTTGGTATCCATTTTTCTTTGTCTGGTCTACACGAATTGCTTGAAAACTTTTCAGATCAAGACCATTTATCCCTATAATGAGGGTCTCTTGTATGATGACCACAACCAATGAAAAGTGTCAATGCATTGCACATTGCCCTTGGGGGTCATTTCTTCTCCTGCCCAAACTATTTCTTAAATTGTCCAACATTTGATAGTTCAGCTAAATCTTTACCTCATGCAATTATAACGTATTTTCCTTCTATGTCAGGGTAAATTGATGGATCATTGGATGACAACCTTAGAGTCATCCTATCAACGAAATTACGTCCCCACGAACCAGGAAAATTTTGGCTACCCACGAACATTGACCCCCACAAATAAAAATGATTCCACAGTACAACTTCTCAGATTAATTTATGTGTGTTTGTCAAAATCAAACATTTCAAAAGACACTCCTGCGGATGTTTTTTTTTTACTCTTTATGACAAATCTTCCTCAGATATTTCCAAATTGTTTTATTAGGTCATTGTTAAGATCTATTTATCTTAAATTAGGAAGGACATTCTTTGAACTTGTTGACTGTACTTACAAGGCTATATAAATATATATATATATGTGTGTTTAGGGGTTTTGGTTGAATCTCCACCCATCCTCCTCTTACTTGCATTTTTGAAACTATATGTGTACCTTTAATTTTAAAATACGTTCAAATTAATTAATTTATTACAGAGGATGTCTTAGTTGAAGACAAAGGAGAATGTGTGATATGTTTTGAAGAGCTGGAGAAAGGGGATACCATTGCTCGATTACCGTGTTTGTGTGTATATCATAAGGGGTAAGATGTTTACATGTATATGATACTTCTGTAATCAAATGGATCAGAGAGAATGATTAAATTTTTGATAATTGTATTTTTGAAATTATTAGAGGCAAGTAAAAAAATGTATATATATATAATGATCAACAATATGATCTTTGTTTTTACATCTGGTTTCAATTGATTGATTGCATTCTTCCCCCAAAAAGATATAGTTTCTTAAAGGAAGGAAAAAAGTTACATGATTGATGATTGAAACATGCAGTTTTGTGATTGTTTGCCTTTGACAATGATTCTTGACAAAAATCATTGATTAGTGTTTATCTAAACTTCTAAAGCAAACAAATTTTCTGGTAAACAGCAGGTGTATGAGTAAACAGAATATGGAGGGCAAAAATTGAATGAAAATTTAGATTTGTCAGTAATTGAATATCTTGATCAAAAGAATACGATAAGCTGATGAGGTTGGTTGCATATTAATGTTTCTCCCTGTTACATTTTTAGATGCATAGACAAGTGGTTTGAGAAGAATCGCTCCTGTCCGGAGCATCCCTCTGACTGAGGAGAAAAAGATGAAACCACTGTCATCAATACTCTACAGAGAAGAGGGCTGTATCTTCATGTCTTTAGCAGCGACCACATCAAGCAAATGTGTACTGATAAATATGGGCTTTCATTGCAAACTTCATTTATTCTTGAGAGTGTATGTAACTTTGATGATATTAGGTGCCAGGTCATGGAGAGAGGAGGCTTACAAATTTTGATAGCTGCGACAAAGGAAATCCCCCATTTCCCGTTCAGCAAGCGTTAGTTTAATCTATAGTCAAGCTGTAGTGCTGGTGCATGTTTTCATCAACAACAAAGGTCGTGTTTGGAAGTTCACATCCTGAGGAACGTGTGTGACAGGTTCACACACACACACACACACTCTCACACACACAGATGGATGTGACAACTGCATCTGCATATCAGAGACCAGATTTTGGCATTTTCTGTATTGAATCTGCAGTATCTATATATACTTTTCACCAACATGGCTTTTTTGTTCTTTTGTGAAACCTTTATAAAATTGCAGATGTATATGTTTCTACACTGAGAAAAGATTACTGAATCACATCTATTGTTTCATTTTATTATGAGATTACTTCATCTTTCTGATTGTTAGATTGTGATATATTAGTGAAGGTACCGCTATTGATAAGTGTTTATACTTGCAGGCAATGTACAGTGTTGATTTTGACGTCTTGTAGTCACTTTCAAGCTTTAAACCATTAAAAAATAACCAGATAATTTTTTTTTGTGTCTACCGGTAATTATTATTGTAAAATTAAGGTCCATGGTCTTAATGATGTCAAGAGGGAAAACAATAGATCATCAGTCAACTTTTCTAAGTAGGTGATATATGGTAGTAAATATTTTACAAACAAAACTAGATTACCTTATTTGTTCTCAAGGCCCTCATGCTTTCACATGTATTAATTTTTGGAAATTTTGGACGATTATATTGATTTTGTCTCCCAGATAAGTGATGAGTCCGACTATATGTCAAAATATGTGTTTCATCTGTGATCTTCAAACATTTCTAATATCAATCTATTTCTTTTGTTGGTAACATTAAACACCAGTTTCTACACAAAATATTTCTTGTGTTCATCTTCAGAAGCAAGTGCCTGTGTACCAGGGTTAGTACTTGAGACAGAAGGAGTATTTTCAGTTTAATAGTTTCCCAAATGCATGGGATATATACCTGGTATATTATAATCATGCATAGAAGCCGTGCTTTAATGTTCACAAAATTAATACACAACCCATGGTCTATGAATTTAGTTGTGGTTTGTGTAAATGTCTCTCACAGGGTAGATTTGAACTTGATTTGTTTGTATTTTGATAGAACCAGAAACTTACACTTTGGATATTTTATTAGTTGATGATTGCTTTGAAATACTAGTACATGTACATGATAACTGACAAGAAAATCTGCAAATCCATATCAGAGTATCCCACATGGCCTTCCACTTTTACCCAGTCAGATGAAAAGAGCCTCGGTTATAATGAAATGTGATATAGAATAAAATTCAATTGCATCTTTCATCTTCAAAAGATAGAAAATGTGCCATTGGAACATAATTCAAGATCTCTCATGAAATCTTACATAGCTTCAGTTCAGGTATATAGAAGGGGATGGGGGTAGAGTGGCTTTAAAATACAATATTCAGGATCTTTTTGATTATAAACTCTTTTGAAATGAGTTTTTCAGTATTAATATAAATTTTATTAATTTGTTACTTTGCGTAAAGTTAATGCATTAATACATATTTTTCACTGTTAAGTACCGTAAATTCCTAGTTAAAGACAAGGAATTTATATTTGTGTAAAATGGCAAGATGCAACCCTGTATATTTTAAACATCTCACAGTTGTAATTTTTTTTTTTAATTTTTTTTTTTTTTGTGATTTGATACAAAATTGTGGAATTTGGTACTAGCATCAAATAAGGAATTTGCAGTGATATAAACTCCTTCAGTATTCTTGTATATCCACTGTGCATTCTGCAAACCACTTCATAAAGAGAATCTACATTTCCAATATGTTCTGAACTATGATTAAATTGACATTGTGTAAGCAAAGGAAAGAGCTGAATTTTTTGTCCATGAAATTATGTGATTCTAGGAAAAATTAACAAAAAATGACCAATTTTGTGTACTGTAAAACTGATGTAAAAATAGTGGTAAATACTGGAGATGAGACCATGTTGTCTTCTTCATTTACATGAAAGGTAACCAAAGTTTTAATTTGTGACTTATTTTAAAAGCAGTTATAGGTTATTTAAATATATTTATTTTAAGAAAATCTGTTGCCTTGTTCTTGTAAAAAAATAAGTCAAAAACCTTATGATCTATCAAATGGATTTTATTGTTGTGCTTTATTTATTTTTTTAAGTTTGTTTCTTTTGTAATTAATATTATTCATTTTCGTAGTTTTAATCCCAATAGGTTTTTTTTCTGACATTGTGTTGTTCATTCAACATGCACATATAACCCCTCCCCCCCTCCACTTTTCTGTTGTTTGAATAATGTCAAAATGGTTCATAGTTTTTCTGTCCAAAATTTTTAAAATATAATGTGATGGGCAGGAAATTTATTTTTATTGTAAGATCTTTAAGGAGAATAACACAAATGTCATTTTTCTTTTAAATTTAAAATTGAAAAATTGATTATTTTTCCTTTTTTTCAAAACGGCAATAAAACAGATCAACGTGGAAGCAATGGACACCTTGTGACTGTACTATAGAATATAGAAATCAAATTTTTTTTTCGTCTGACAATTTTGGGCTTGTAACTTTTGTACTTGTCTTTCATTTTTGTGTATTAATTATTTGAAAGTCAGTCCACAAACAACAAAGTCAAGCAGAATCTAGATGTTAAGGTTTTCAGTGGTCGACTTTATACATGCACTGACTTGATCACTATATACTATATTCACAAGGGTTTCAAAAAAGTTGTATTTCATTTTTTAAAGGTTTATCATCACTCATGTACGGTAAGTCTATATATTTTTGTTTTTGTTATGTTTTTGCAATATATATGCAGATCATTTTGTAAATTTTTCATGTTTTGTGTTTTATTTGTAAATAAATTATCATTTTATATTTATGAATATTGTTTTGTTTAATAGAGGTTGGATTCTAAAGTTTGGAATAGTATACAGTTGCTCATATGGAAGTATGATTTCATTTGTGGATTGACTCAGTAGTGAAATCCACATAAAGTTGTGTATATCTTAAAGTTGCAGTGGTTGTTTATGGTGCCAAACCGGTGAAGGTTACATGCTATGAATGAAAAGTTATAGCCATTAAGTTTTTACAAATGTTCTGATTCAGAAGCATATGGGCAACATATTGAGGAAATGTAGGATTTGGTAACATGACTGGGAATTAAGTGAGGACAAAAATTACAGAAACAAAATGAACAATCTCACATGGTCATAGAATTTCAATTCGATTTTCACAAATTTTGCGTAGAGTGTCACCTCTTTCTAAACAAAAAATACTGATAATTATGTGTAGTACTTCAACAAGACTAAACTTCTGTTTGAATACCGGTAAGAATTAAGGACTTGTGTTATCAACAACAAAATCAAGCTTTGTGTATGATAATAGGTTGGAACCATTTAGTAATGTGATTAAATATCAATATTTGATGGAATCAATGAATGCTAAGTGTATGTTCTTAGAGTTATGCAGTGCATGCATGGTTCACATAGCATATCTCTAATTTATCAAATGAAATCTCTTTCAATCAGTAAAATTCTGATGCATGACCGTTCAACTCTCACTAACCCTAATTTGGCTAATAAAAATTTGCAGAAATCAATATTGGTATATATTTGAATTTTTCCAGTATTTATTTAGGTACATTTAGCAGACATAACAGACATCACTTTTCTAGAGCATATTTGTTCTCTTCCATGGCCCGGCCAATTTGGCTTGTTTTTCATTCACAGGTCAGAGTCTTTAGGTAAAAGGGTGTGTATTGACCTTAAACCAAGTGTCTCAGTCAAATACTTGCATAAAAATCAAATCCTTATATTTAAATTAACATATATTTTCTCCTTTTGACCCAATCTGACTCATACATTTACTTCACCCATAGAGTGCCTTGGGGTAAAGGATTTGCAGTGACATTGAACAAAGTTTTTAGGTCAAAGTCATATCAGACCTCTGGAAAACTCTAGCCTTGTCCAAACCACATTAAATTTCTCTGTTTGGCCCTATCTAGTTCATACTCCAAATATACATTGCTTGTGGGTAAAGGATTTGCAGTGACCTTGAACAAAGTTTCTAGGTTAAAGGTGAAGGTTATAGCAGATTTCTTTGAAGTCTTGTTTTGTACAATAATTTCACCCCCTTTGGCCCATCCTTCCTCATAATTTTCAAAAACTCTGCTTTATATAGTTAAGAGATGTAATTTAAGTTACCTTGAATCAATTTTGTATATCAATAGTCAAGGTCAGAGCAGACCCCTGTGTAAAATCCTTTTATGGAGTTCATTTTTTTAAAATTCTTTCCTTGGTCATATCTGCCTCACACTACACTTTAAAAGTGGTTGTTGGAAAAAGAATGTGCAATGTTCATAAAGTGCAGTAAATTTCTATGTCAGAGGTTAAGATGTCTAGATTAACAATTTTTCGATCATTATAGGCATTTAATTGTCACTGCAAAAGTATATACCGGTATACACTTTTGGTAGGCTAGCAGTTTCAAAAGAAGTCAAGTATACATATAAAAATTAAAACGTAGGTAAATTGCTTAAAATTGGTAAGATTAAGATTTGGTTTTGTAAGTGGCAGTATGATTTTCTTGAGAATTTGAGGAGAACTTTACTCAGATGATCAATTAAGCAATCAAGAACTTAAGTGAATGTTTGAAGCCCATTTCTCAAATTGCTGTTATAATTGAATAAAAATGAAATTTAGTTTTCAAACTTTTATTTCTGCAAAATTTCAACAATATGGCCATATATAATTTCTAGTATAAAACTAAATCATTTACATATTTATAAATGTATGAAAATATATAATATTACATTCATGCAGGCTACATTCACTTTAACTTACAATGACATAATAATACATGAAATAAAATTAAAGAAATCTCTATTTAGGAATGTTTTCTTACATTGTTCATGTCACCTTTATTTTTTTTTTTTTTTACCCTTTTTTGACCAATTGGCTAAAATAACCCACATATTTTTATTAAAAGTACGATCATCATCAATTTTTTTTTGTATTATAATTGTTTGCAGAATTATTTTTGATTTAATTCAAATAATTTATAATAAATTTTGTAAGCCAACCTCGAACAAATTATTATTCTCAATAATCTCACAAACACACAGTTGGTGGAGGGCAAACAATCTTATAAGGTGGCCTTTATTAAAGGACATTCTCCAACAATTTCACATTAATTCATGTTTCCCCTCTTTCAAATTTTTTAACTAAAGTATTTAGAAATATGAAAGACATTCAAGATAATAAAGTTGATAACTTTTCAACAGTTGCATAAATTTCCCCCAATTTTTTTCAGTACCTGGTACTTTAGAAACACTTCTTGCAAAATGTTATATAGGATACACGGTCATAAAGTATCTTGCATACAGGTTGGAAAAGAAAGGTTAATTAAAAATACAAATATCTTTCAAAAGATAAAATGCAGAAAAGAAAGTATAAAACATGTCAATTCTTAACAGTGAGGAATTAATTATAATTGTACGGTGGCTCAATTTTCGTGGCACCCCTTACCCTCAAATAAACAGGAATTTAAATGATTCCACAGTTTAAAATTTCAAAAGAAAATATTTAATCTACAAAATAATAAAGTGTACTGCATAGTCATCAATATTAACACATTTCTATTGAAATATCAAAAGATAAATACAAATTGTTCAAAAGTTTCTAAATCAGATGGAAATTAATTGAAGCATACTTCTTTTTTCTCCATACTACCATCAAAGATAAATTAATATCTCGTTCAGTACAAATATCTGTATAAAGATTTATTATGCACCTAAAAAAATCTCATCATAATCTATTTTAAGTGTAGTATAATCAATTAATACCATTCCCTTATTATTCCAAGCATCCAACTTTAAATTTCAATATGAGAATATTGCATTTACAATAAAGATAAATGATTGAATCTTTCTATTATGCTGTTGCATATGTTCATTTATATACATTTAGAAATATGGGATTAAAAAAAGTAAATTAAGTTACTGTATGCCAGTTTTTTCATAACCCAAGGGAGATAATTCATCATTGATTATTCCCCCTAGATAATAAAGTGACAATATACATGTATTTAACACAACCCATGCAATATATTTTAAAATAAATCGGAATAAGAATCTTCAAAAGTTCAGATTACTGTTTACAATAATCATTTAGAGTTAGCTCCATTTACATACAGATAAAACAGTCGTAAAGTTAAATCATTTAACAGTCAAATATACATATAAGGAAAAACGGTTTGGTCAGAACTTAAACACCCGGCCTGTTCGATAACTACACTTAAAAAACTCTCATGGCTTACATTGTACAGATGATTTAACCATGCAAATATGAGCATGTATTGCCACACAAACATTTAGTACCAGTATAAAGGCATCAGTTTAAGCTGTGAAACTTTCAAAAATCTTAATACACTAAAAAAACCCACTCAAAATAGAAAATGTAATACATGTATCAACTAATACAATTACTACTTTTTCATGTGATATGTTAAAACTTTTATCCAGGTGAGAATTCCTGATTGAGAGACAATTGAAGTACATGCATCGGTATCAATGTAACATAAGACATGAATTAAATTGGTATGGTTGTCCAAAAATTGCTGCTCATTCATATTTTTTTAAATCTCTTTTTTTTTATTTACTTGTACCTTGTACTCAGGATTTTTTTCTGTATAGGGATAATTTTTTCATTAAATATTTCAAGCTGCATGGTCTTTAAATAAGCTAAGCATCTAAATTCAAAGTTGTCCAAAATTTACTCTACAATGTAATTCCAGACTACTAATATATTTCATATGTTAGTACATGTACATTTGTCTTAGAGCAAACACAATATAAAAGAATCATTGCCTGGCATCACCCAAACTTTTTAAAAGTATATCACAGGTTAATTCAAGATTAAGTTATAAAGCACTTATAAAACATACATTTGTATACATTTCTGACAATATACTTTTTTACTATTAAAATACATATAAAATTGGAATGTTCTAACATTGGAATCTTTACAAGGGAATGTTGCATATAGTTAATGGTCTGAGATTGCTCTTGGTTTAGGCAATTCATAAAGAATTCAGGCCTAAGCTATTTTCCCGTACTCCTGGCATTGTATTTGTACTCCTGTGTCTTCTGACCCCTGTAAAATTAGTCAAATCATCATTAACTGTTTCATTATGTAAGTTTGGGATACATGTAGAAAAAAAAATACTTTCAGAATTTGATTATTTTTAACTACAAAAGAAAACTGAACGACAGCAATGAAACTTTCACAAACTGTCAAATGCTGAGTCTAGGCTAAAATCAATACTAAATATGTACTTCAAAATACAAAACAGATACATGTATTAGAAATATTTAGTGGGAATAACCAGGACACACACTATTATAGGATATGAATAGCAGGTATTAGTTGAAATTCAACATCAAAGCATTGGTGGTTAAGCAAAAATCAGCATTAGTACTGGTAGTTATAAAGATGGGAATGAGTAAATAAAACTACCACTATTAGTCTTTTACAGACTGTGAATGGCTATAATGGTAGTACATAATACTACTACTTCAAATATTTACCCTAATCATGGCAATTATCACTGACCTGAAAGTAAACAAGATGCACAGTCAGGAAAGATATATATATTTATGTGTCCGCCCCATCCCTGTCATTTGTCTTATTTTTTAAACAGAAAACTTGAAAAGTTAGTACCGGTATTCAGTTTACTTTTAATAAAAAAATTGAAATTTGAGTTTTTTTCAAAAAATCTTCAAATACCACTTTAAAGATTTCTACTCTAAAAATAGAAAGTGCAAGAGATACTTTATCATACTCAATCATAGGCAAGGCTATAAAAGACCAATATAAAATGTATGTCAGACTACAGATGTAGACAATCAGTCAAGAAAAGCATGTACCGGTACATTCACTATTAATATATCCAACTGCTTAGAGTATCTTAACACAAGCTTAACGAAACCCAATACACTTTAGCCAGAGTGTGTCTCATCAAACTGCTATCAATAAGTATACAACAGTCAAATAGAGCCACAGAGAAATGGTTGTTTGCTGTCCTAAATTGCAAACATAAGATCTGAAGAAAAGAAGCATCAGATATTTGGACTGACACTTGCAGTATCAAGGCGAGATGAATTTCCACCGAGATTACAGAAGTTATAATTGTGTTTTGTAAATCTGCACTTTTTTGGTACAGAGCGATTTCTTTATTTAGCAGTTTTTAATCCCCCGCCCCAAAAAAAATTTTAAACTCCTTCAGCTTCCTTTTCCATTTGTAAAAGAAATTTTGTAAAAGACTGGAAATGACAGTTTTGGACAAGGTGTAAAGAGTTTCAATCGGGTTGCATTTTTTTGCATCCATACATGCAGAGAAAGACCAAATTACTTACGTCGATTAAAGCTTTCATCACTGCTGTTGCCAAAGGAGACACTTCCCCGAAGCCTCCTTGCATTGGTATCCAGACGGTTATAGATATCAACAGCTTGGTATGACTTGAACAACAATAAACTTTCTCCAATGGGTTCTTGCGAACTTCAAAGAAAAATGAAAAATGCAAAAGGTTGTTACAGTATACCTTGATTCTAGTCATGAAATTAGTCCAAAGCTTGAAATGTAGCGTTGTCAGCTGTTCTTGTTCACTCACTTCAATCTGAAGTTGAATTTAGCATTCAATTAAGATATTTTCAAATAGGTTATGAATGAGTAACCATAGGTCTCCTATTATTAACTGCAGATATAAAGCTTTCTCAAAAGGCTAGTGCCTAATTTGAGATCTGCTGGACAATGTGGAGCAAGATGATGCCTCCACCTGAGGAGATAATAGCTACATTGGTGGCATGTCACACCAGTTTTTAAAAGGGGCTAATTACCACCCTAATCAGTCAATAGGGGATTAAATCATTATCATTTTATTTTCAGTAGTATTTTAAATTGTTTTGGAGCTAATACTAAGTTTACATGAGTGTTTTATAAAAAAAAAAATAATAAAAATGGCGTCCAAAATCGAAAGTTATTAACCATAAGATAGATACATGTATCTTAACTAAAACATCTCTTTTAAAATGATTGCATCTAGAAATGATAACAGAGGGGTCAAACAACGATATTTTTTTTATCTAGAATTTAGCTTTATATGTTAAAATGTGTTGATTTGATTGAGAACCTGTAGACTGATTATCCTGAAAAAGTTACCCGACTTACAAGCGGATCAACGGCAAAATCTTCAAAATAAATCTGAAATAAGGCAACCGATTTATAGATAAACAATACTTATAGGCGAGTATATACGGTATTTTATCTTACCGTCCATTTTCTATCAGCAGATTATTGTTGCGTCTCTCGAGATTCGATGTGTAACGTCTTATGCAGGAAATCTTCATACCAGCTACTTTATCTCTCTTAGTCATGTCCGTAAAAACATTGACACAGTCTGCAGTTACTTCCACTATACATTCACCATCATAATTCAAAAACATGCTTGGTATCAGAAAAGCTCGAAAATGTCCTGAAATCATAGAAATAAAATCATCTTAAACTAGAAGAAAAATTGGACACAATCCTCCTGCCAGCATTTGAGTGAAACTGAGGGAGGATTATATGTTGGAAAGATATGCAGACTCTGGACTGTGACTTGAGATGGTGTCCACACCTTTGATAAATGCAATGTATCAGTATAAAATAAGCCTCTTTATCACATGACTGATTAATTACAAGCTCTCCTATCATCTGATACAATCCAACATTCTAAAAATCATAAAACATTTCTAAAATTACTGCAGTTGGTTATCATCACCCCTGTTGTCCAATAAAATCTACGATGTGAAGTCAGCAGATGTAAACAAACCTAATTAAGATGGCAAGGATAATCTTGATTGAAGTGAATTTCGTAAACACATCTATTAATTACTCACTGAATCATACGATAAAACAAATGTTGCTGGAGTTGTTTTTTTTTTTATCAAAAATATGACTTACACTTATCTAACCTAAAAGTATAAAATTAGTCTCACTCTACAGACTTGGTTAAAATTGTACTACTCAGTTAGCTAAATTGTCAGCAGTAATTGTATATTGTCCTTCCTCCAACACTCAATCCTTTTTTTGCAAAATGTCAAACAAAATTATTTACCTGCAGGAAGAGTGTCACTTTTGCCAGCTTCTGTCTGCAACTTTTGAAGCCAATCTTCAGCATCATTAGCTATAAATAAGAAACAATTAATCTTTAAGAACAATTCTTCAGCATACTCTGTCTTTTTAAAGGTCCATATTTCAATCGGTTTTTCTGTCTCCATTTACTATATCTAATATATCAGTATCACTTTATACTTCTGTCTATCACTATTCACTTACCATATATAAAGGTATAATTTAAAAGAACTGTAACCTTAAAGCTATGGTCAAAGGACATCAAACAAGGAAAAATCCCAACTCTTTGTCAAGGTCTAAACTGATCAGTACCAGTATAACAAATACTAGATTGGTGTAAATAAAAAGAGTTTGATGAAAAAACTCTGAAATTTTAACAGGAGCTTGGACTTTGGGTAGTTGTGTCAAACAGCAATGTGACGTAGGCCCGTCTATTTCATTGCTGGCCACTCAGCCGTGGCTCTTTGAAGTTAACAAGATATATTTACATTTTCTAGTTTCTCTGTCTGTGATAACACTATGAATCGATTTTGTACTATACAGCCCAATAAATTCAAAACAGGTATTGTTGGGGGCGCAAGCAGGTTTGCATAATTAATATTATAATATTTAATTGTACAACTGCTAAAAATTATATTAATATAAGTAATAAGGAATCATTCTTTGAATATTATGAGGTGATAATTTCGGTCGGGGCGTGATCAAATCCATCATAAAGCCCTTCGGGCATTATTGGATTCAATCACGCCCTGACCGAAATTATCACCTCATAATACTCAAAGAATGATTCCTTATTCCTTAATTGTCTGGCTTTTGAGCTAAGACTACGCAATCTGTGTATATTTCACCTGAAACCAGCGTCATTTTAACTTGTTTTGACGCAAGAAAAAGATAGTTACATCCTACCAAAAGTCCAAGTCTTGTTAAAATGGTTCTAAAGCCATTGCACATAATTAATCACATCTGCAACTTTTTCAATTTTTTTCTTTTTATGCCGCTATACCCCTAATATTAGATCAGAAATTTTTGAACATATTTCATGACTCACCATCATTACATATGAATTGCCGGACCTCTCCACCGGTCAAAGAGATAGTGATTCCATGATCATCATTGAACGACAACCTTACCACAGTTGTAACATCTTGCATACGGAAGAAAGAAAGTTGTCTTTCTTCTCGAAAGCCTTTTTCATCTGCATATTTTACTAATCTTGTTGGGCCTTTACTGGAAGGGGCAAATAACACGACATAGCGCTTCCTCCATATCTATGGAAGAAAAAAATCAAGAACTCTTATTAAAATGTCTTAATCCGATTATAAATTTATTAGTGTGTTCCTTGACTCATAAATTAAGTTCTGTAACAGTTGTAGAACATAGGTAAGCAATTTGATTTCAACACACTTGGATCCAGACACTTTGTCAGATAATGGAAAACCAACACTATACAATAAACGATTAATCAACCCCCCCCCCCCCCCCTTGATATTTTTTTCTCTGGGGGTGAGGTGTGAAGGGGGTATTTTTAGCATTTTACATATGAAACATTAAAAATGGCATTTATAATCCAATAAGTGATTTCAGCTTTATATAGCATTACATGATCGACTGTGATCGATGATTAAAAACACATCCTAACTATACTATTATTCATTTCATCGTTTAAATTACGGTAAAATTTATACAACTTAACATAATTATAAGAAGCTCAATTAATTCTTCTGATGAAGCTATTTTAGTTTTCAACCAGTTTATATTTAAGAAATAAAGTACGAGTTTTTGTGAATGTTGCAGAATAACCTCAGAGGTCGAGAAATGTTGTTTTGAAATAAAAAAGCTGAGGCGTTAGCTGAGGCTTTTATATTTCAAACAACATTTCGAGACTGAGGAGATTATCCTCCAACATTCACGATAACAAGAACTTTATTTCTATTCTACTAACAGCCCAGTATTTCTACAGATCGTTTCTCCTATAGAGAGATGATCTAGGTCATTTTGACGGCTGTTCCGTGTAATCCCAACAGTTTTGTTAGTAATGTTTACATGTGTATCGATCAAAGGAATCACATGCAGACGACAGAATTTTTCTTTGGATTTTTAATACTCTTCACTTATTTATAAAATATCTTTGAATCATATTCCTAATATTTTAAGGGCAATTTAACATGATTATTACTACTACATGTTATATATTTTATGTAAAAACACGCAGTGAAAATGTGCTAGGGAGGTCCTGGAAACAGCCGCATTGATCTCTTGAAAATAAACATTTGAGGCAATACACATCGTTTTGACTGGAACTAACATGTGAAATTGACATGGTTTTAAAACTTTTTACGGTTTAAAGTTGTACTTTCATGATCAGTGCGAGACAAATAGGTATTTCTGATCTGATAATTTAATGATGATGTTCATGGTATATTGGAGAATAATGTCTGCGGCATCTCTTTGATCTCAGCAATAACTGTAGTAGAATATATACCGGTAATATTTTCTATTACAGGAAATGAGATTTGCGATTATCATACATGTAGCTGAGTTATAAAATAATGTGTTGATCAGGAAGAATTAAGTTTTTACTTGATGAAGAGCTAGTGTCTGCTTTTGTACACATAATGTACAGTAATATACATGTATGTTATATTTATCAGGCTATATATAATGTTTCTAAAAATCAGCTGATCATTTATGATTAGTCACAACAATATATTTCTGTACCTAACAGTGGCAGAAATTCTTGTTCAAAATACAAATTTCTCATCATGGAACATTATATTTAAAACATGATATAAGAATACTAACTCCCAGTCGTCTGCTTTTCATGCGAACCTCCCCTTGCTTCAAGATAATGGACTGTTCCACACCGCAGTAACCATCCAGATCTGTACCATTCATCTTCACACATCATAACATATTGCACTATAATAACAACAACGACAACATATAAAAATATACACAATACTTTTTTCTTAAGGTAAACATTTTAGGTTTTTGTTGTAGTAATATTTTTACCATGATATGTGTCATTATTTAAATATGTACTTTTCCATATGATATTAGAATTTAATTTCTATATCGACATAAATAGAGCAACTTATAAAGTTATCAAATTAGTTGTACGTCATTGACACTTACATGTTAATTTGAATGTCAGACACACTTCATTACACAATTGAACACTGTGCATACGACAAGAGTAAATTGTATTCATTTTGTCTGGCTGCTTAACTGATCATCAAATACAAATAAACAACCTAATCCGGCCACTACCAGGTACCAGGAAGTTATCAACTTGATTTATTATGGGAAAAAAAATGCACAAAATGAAATGTAATGTCAAACGCAGTATACTTCTTACCCATATGGATGCATCTTAAACTAAATTAAATGAGGAATAAATTTAACAGCTACCAAATTGATCGGAGTGTCAATTTGACTGAAGTAGCATGCCTAGTATAATTTTACTCATATCCTTTCAACTTTTAAAACCAATCCAGACAGTGAGTTTTCTCTGTTTTTAAAAGGGGCCTGTGGCATTTTGAATTGGGAAAAATCATTAAAGCATTGGTAAAATGGAAAAGCTAGTATTACCAGTAGTACAGTATACAGTATATAGATAAAACTATACAGTAAATCAAATTGATTTGTTTTAACTCTTTTTTTTGAAATAAGAACCAATTATGTTTTTAAGGGGAGGGGATGGAAATTAAATTATTGGGAAAATGTACAGGTTAAATTAGGGAAAAAAAATTTAAATCTTTGGAAGCTATTGGAAAGGGCCAAAATTAGGACCTAAATTGGCTGTAGAAAAATCACTGCCAGATTATATCTTTTAAAAAGAAGACGACTGGCTATCAAAATTGTTGCTTGATATGTAATAAAATATCTTATAGTGTTGTGTGTAGACAGCTTTTGTTTAATATGATTATAGATTTAACAAAATTAAATGTTGAAAACTTATTCTATCTAAAATTACCAGGTGCCATATGACTTAAAACATTTATATGGATGAATAAAAGAACGGCAATTCACTCTTTATCGATAATATCCTACAACATGTGTAACTGTTCTTATAGACCTGTTGTCAGCTGGTGGTTTTTTTTTTAAAACAAATATAGGACACAAGGTCAAATTTGACTTAAAAATTGTTCCTCCTTTAAAAATCAAGATGCTTATATTTGGGGAAGTTTAATCTGATATTTTGCTTGATTAAAAAAAGATTGTATGGTTAATTATCCCAATATCATGTTGAAATTAATATCAAAGTGTGTTGCTTTTAGCAAAGGGACACGATAAGAACTGCATGTTTTTAAAGATGCAATATTTCTGAGGGGCATGCAACACACTGGACCAAAGGACAGAGAAAGACAGGTACCTCCAATATGGAATTTGTACTAGGTTTCTTCTGATAAATCCAAATCTGGCCTTTTTAAAGAAAGGCCTCATTTGAGTAGGAAACTAACAACATGTTAAATGTAATGACAAACACTTTACAATCTTTATTCCTGGGTGCAAGTTGAAGTAAACTGTACCAGGGTCCTCAACACCCTGCGACTTCTACTTTTTATGACAGTATATCACAATATTGTGATATCAACACACTGAGAAACTGTTTTTGTCACCAAAATCAGGTGTCTATATCTGTAACACAATGGGTACAGGTCTAGTGACCAACAGGTCCAGAATTCAAATACAGCAGGAACTTTTTTTTATGATTAGCAATAAATTTTCAAAAGTTGATTTTTCCACCAAAATTAAACTTTTTTGGAAGTCAAACACATGTTAGAATTCCATATCTCTAAAGAATATTAGAAATTTACGCTTGTATGAGAACATTTTCCCAAAGGTGTGGAGGACCCTTAAAGAGTGGAGAAAATATGCAAACAAGAAAGATCAGTAACTTTTCCTTTTAATCACATCTTTACACACATTAGCTTTTTGGGTGAAGTTTGAACCATCTTGAACCAAAAGAGAAAATAGGCTTAGGTTCGAATTAGGTTTAATTTTTTTTCTCTTCTCAATAATAGTATATGCCAAATATATCATACCCGGTATTTAAAATTAATTTGTTGACCACTCAGCCTCCTGAACAGGAATCCCCTAAAACTTTAATTGTTATTAACCCTCTGGGCTCTCTATTATTTAATTACAATGTATTCATTACATGTACTAGGGCCATTGAACGACCCCTGTCCTAGTAAATAAAGGTACCAAGTTTTTCAAACTAAATGTGTTAAAAATTTTCCCAAATTCATTATCCAAGAAACTATGAACATCAATGTAACTTGCTACAGTATTCCTGTGTATTGTAGCTGCAGGTTCAATTGAGCTCCCCGTCTGAAAAAATTTGGATGGACGACCTGGAATCTACAGTTACATGTACATGTTAAAAAGTTATACTTGCCTCTGATATTCTTTTAAACAGCATCACCAGCCCTATAAAGCTAGGTACTGTAGTTTGTTTACATGTAAAAATGGCGACTCTGGAATTGCACATGAATTTAACATACTTCATTTCCCGAGGTCAGTTAGTGTGTTTAAGAAAAAGTCTGAGGCAAGTAATGAGACTATATCAGTAGTAAATTGCCTGAAGAATTTACTGGTACTAAATTATTTTAACAGAATTTGTATGAAAATAGGGTAAATAAGCCAAACACTAGTGCAAATTTTTGTGCGCCGCAAATTGCAACTTTTTTTAAATGTATGGAACTGAAGCTCCCAGGTCGTCCATACAATTTTTTTCAGAATGAGCCCTATAGACCTGCAGCTACGTGTAATGCAAATCAGATGTAAATGTTTTAACAAAAATAAGATATCCAAAATATGAGATTTTACCCAATATCTGCATAAAGGTTGTTGATTTTCGGATTTTAATGTCCCCTAGCTGGCTTCAGTATCAAAATAAGGTGGAGAGCTGAGAGCCCTGAACCTAAAACTTGTTTTAAATAACTGTGCACCATATACCAACAATTATTTTATGTGTGAGGTAATATATATATATATATATATATATATATATATATATATATATATATATATATATATATATATATATATATATATATATATACACACACAAGTTTAACAGGGCTTCAGAGAGAGAAAGATTGGAACTAACCCAGTTGAATCATGATCTTTGATCATGATTTTCGTTCAAGATCACAGCACTACCTTTTACACACAGCCTATCTATTGGTGAAGCTCGAGACAAATTGAACGCAGGGTAGATAGAAATTTAAAATATATACTTGAGTTGACAAGCGATATCAGATGGATAGATGAAAACATTGATCACTATAGGATCAGAGCATAGTCTATTAGGCCAACAAAAAAAAATTCTGTGTTTAGGGTAACACTGATGAAAAAATTAGGTTAGGTAGGTAGGGATTTTTTTTTTACTTTATCATATTTTTTTCTGCATGCGGGCATATTTAAAAACAGGTTTTTAATGGAAATAATATGAAAATCATACTAAGATGAAAAAAGACATCTAAAAATGGTAGGATCGGGGCATTTTTGTAGGTTAGGTTGGGTTACCCGAAACACACAATATTTTTTTTTAGGCCTTATCAAAATTTTATCTGCACACTGCAGACTAGTGTTTAACTGCATTAAAGCGGAAACAGATCCTAAAATTTTCAGGTTAAAGCAATCTTGAAAGAATAAATTAATACCTTAATTTAAAAGGATCTTTAAAGAGCAAATTAATATGGTAATTTAAAGGGAATATAATAGATGTTGTCAAAAAAGCTAAATCAAACTACTTGACTTTACTAACTCAAGTAATTTGTAATGGTGCAAGCCCTGCATGAAATTAACACATGCAAATGGTAAATAAACAAACAATAAAATGTGTATACAGGTAAGGTCAGTCCTGTGTGCGGTCATACGGAACAACTATCGATGTCGGTAGCTTTCATCTTACGAAAAAGGAAGCCACCCGTGTGCGTTGAAGTGTAACTAATGCCCTGTAAAGAGTTACTGTGTACACAAGAGGGGTTTCAACCAATTAAACAAAGGAATATACAGGTGTAAGAGGGTGGGAAATTATTATTACACGGTCACAATCCTATCAGATTAACCGAAAATGACAATTTTTCCTATCAGATTATCAGGAAAAAATATAAAGGGATATATAAGAAATGGTTCGGTGTTTTGATATTATATCAGATTAACCGAATTATTCGATTAACCGCTATCAGATTAAGTGGAACCCCCTGTAATACCGAGCGCAGGGGGAGGCGGGCAAAGCTCGCCTAGCAAAGCGAGGCTTAATCAAGTTAATGGTAACACGTATATATAAGAAAATCAGTGCAAAAATACAAGTTGAATGAGAGGTACTAAGGGCTGAAAAAACTTCTTCCAGCTTATGGGCCCCGCCATTTTGTTCGTCAAAGTTAACTCATTCATTAAATGAGTGGCGCTTTTCTATGTTTATTGTCCATTATGTCTATTAAAAACTTTCCAAGTTTTCAATGGAAAGTAATTAAAAATAATTGACTATGCAAACCAGATAAGTTTCAACAGTGCTTTAATCAGGAGATAAGACTAGTTTGGGAAGATTCTAGTATGCCAGTCCCCACTTCGCGTGACGAGTAGTCTCCCATGTCATTGCTATGCAATTGGTAAATAGTAGCCATTTTAGCACTTGCTTCAGAGCCGAAGATGGATTATATTTTCCCTGTGATTAGGGTTAGGATTAGGGGTTTTGAGAGAGAATAAAATTATTTAGCATTTTTATTAGACTCTTCTGACTTTGGGCTAATTCTTGTGATTTTTGCTTTCAAAAGGCGCTATATGCGCCTTTTGAAACCGAAAATTACAAGAATCAGGCTAATGTTGAAGCATACCTTGAATTTGATGTCGAGAAAAAAAACTAGTGAAATAAAATAGTTATTTTACAGGAAATCGTCCAAATGTTTGAGTGTTACATTTCTTTCATTAAAATGTTACGTTTCTGTCATCAAAATGTTACGTTGATGATTTTTAAGCGATAGTTCCTATGACGTATGCGCACACATAGGTTCATCAAACGCAAAAGGATCAAGGAATGCAATTTCACTTTTGTGGCTTATTTGTTGTTTTTCAAATAAACATGCAGCAAATTTTGATTATAATAGTTTTGTTGAATTTTTGTTGAAGCTTTCTATATACACATACAACATGGCTATACTATAATGCACCCTACCTGACAAACTTTTTCCTCAACCCAAATCCCTTTTTATCACAGTTTCCACAGATATTCCCATCCAAATTGTTTAGCACAAATAATCCAATTAACCGGTCATTAAATCCTTAATATCAGTTACAATTAGCACTGTAATTTTTTTAGATTTAGACCAATTGATGCAATCAGCTGTTTTCTGTATTATAACTTGAGCTTCAGTGATGTCGATATGAATATTCATGAGATTAAAGCGCACGAGATGATTTTCCCAAAAACTTATTTTGTGTTATAATTATATGCTTGTTTTATTTCATTTTTAATTTATAATTTAAAAAACTATTTAAAAACCAGTTTTTTAAACTCAATTTTTAACGAGGAATTCGAATTTACCGGTAAGCTTTATTTTGTGTTTTTCTTTGGACTAAGTGATTTTTTCGATCACGTGAGAGATCGTTTATATATAAGAGACCGCCTTTGGCGGCATATATATTGGCGCTATATTCATGGGGACCGGCATACTAGAAGTGTTCCACTAGTTTCACGTATGTCTTATCAAATAACATGATCAATAGATGGAAAATAAAATCATTAACATCAAAGAACCGATCTTTTAGATACTGAATAAAGTATAAATAGAAAATTTTTCAACTTATGAAATGGATAAGCATTGAAAGAAGAAATAAAAAATTCTCAAAATCACATATTTTTCTTCGGCTATTTCCAAAGACATAACCTTTACGTTTTACATATGACACATGATGTCATAATGTAGAATAAGCATGTGATGTTTAGTTTAACTTTGGCTTATGATTTGAGTAGGCAGGCGGATCCTACTGTCTGCGTTTCAAACCATAAAAATCTGCGCTCGTCCCAACGGTCACACCGTTTACATATTAACGATTAAATTTAGCAAAACAAAAAGACTGTGCTTAATGACCATCTAACATTTTTGCAGAGACATAAATAACATAATGTTATTTATGTCTCTGATTTTTGTTATTAACTTTTGCCTTTCACTATTACATTCAATTATAAATTTTACTTCATATACATTGCATAAACTCGCTTACTTCATTCAATATTCTGTGATAAATTATCCTTGTCAAAGGTATCTCTAATTTATCTCTTTTCTTAAAGATGTAGGAGTCTGAAACCTTTAAAACTTTATGACTGTTAACGTTATAACTTTTAAGACAGGAAAAAATGGGCTCTTACCTTACAATAAATAAGCAATGTAAAATAAAAATGTCAATAATTTTCAATGTCTTCATGAGTTGAACAGGTGCATACGTTCCTGTTTTACATTTTTAAACAAAAGTAAACTTTCACTTCTGACAGGTCCACTGGGTTTGGCATCCGGATATGTTTTACGGTATAACAAACCCGATGCAATTACGGAATGAGCTCATTCACAAACCATTTCCTGTTTCCTATATTAGGGCAATAAAACAATTTTAAGTGAAATGGTACAAATATTTTTCATTCGTATGAGTTAAAACTTCATGTATGAGTTAAAACTTCATAAAGGATGATTAATGAATTTATGGAACGATTACTTATAATATGATATTTCCATGCAGATGAAAAGTATTACATTGATATTGCATGTTTCTGTAAAAATAATTTTTGATTAATTAGATATATTGTAATTATTACCCTCATTATCACCATATCCTCAACTATGAAATCAACTAAATCAACTGTTCTCTCTCTCTCTCTCTCTCTCTCTCTCTCTCTCTCTCTCTCTCTCTCTCTCTCTCTCTCTCTCTCTCTCTCTCTCTCTCTCTCAAAATACATGCATTATTTTAAGATTGCAATAACTCATATTTACATTTTTTTAGTGTCTTTGTCTGTGATTTATGTCTCTGATAATACTACGAATCGATTTTGCATTTTACAGTCCAATAAATTCAAATGACGTATTATTGGGGCGCAAGCCGGGTTTGCATAATTAAAAGAAATTAAAATCACATAGACATGGCAATATTCTAATATTTAATCGTACAATTGATGAAAATTATATAAATATCAGTAATAAGGAATCATTCTTTGAATATTATGAGGTGATGGTTTCGGTCGGAGCGTGATCAAATCCATCATTAAGGCCTTCGGGCTTTATATTGGATTTGACAACGCCCCGACCAAAATTATCACCTCACAATACCCAAAGAATGATTCCTTATTCTTTTAATAAAGGGAGAGGAAATAAGTTATCAGAACTTTTTCCCAATCACATTGATTTAATCAATAAGATATGTTCAAACCATATTATATATAATTAATTCAATTGGTAAAGAAGATATTTTTTAGAGGTTGAAAACTTAATGAATTATACATGTACATGTAGTCTATCAGTTTCATGTTGTAAATACTGTGGAATAATTTTTATTCGTGGTGGTCAATGTTCGTGGGTAGCCAAAATTTTCCTAGCTCGTGGGGACGCAATTTCGTTGGTAGTGTAATCGGGAAAACTTTAATAAATATTAAACAAATGATTGTACATAGATTCGTGGGGATGTAAATTCGTGGGCAAGGGTTATCCACGAAAGCCACGAACATTGGTCCCCCACGAACAATGATGATTCCACAGTATAAAATGAATCGCATAACTGACAGCCCGATCTGTATAAATGAAGATAGCAGTGGTGCAAGAGTCAAGTAACAGAGCATCAAAAAGTGAATTAAGACGGGTTATTAGAAAATGAATACACAAAGACCGAATGATATTAATTACAGTGTAATTCACAAATTAAGCAAAGAGATGTGTGCAGATGCAGAAACTTTACAGCGCGAAACAATGCGAGTTAAACCCCTCCTTCTTTGATCCATCCCCAGATGATCGAGTGAAAACGAGGAAAACGTACGTTCGACGAAAGATTGTGAAGACCATTGGAATCCTCCAGAAAATAAAATGATAAATGGGCAATATGCGGATGTATATGTTCGTGTACAATACATGAACATTATGTAATTTTGGTCGTTTGTCGTTATTGCTCCAAGTGGGGGAATATCTATCGCTTTGTATGCCCCTGTTCTTAACGACGCAGTTCAAATATTTTCAGAGGATATACCATTCTCTATACGTATGCGTAAACGTAAACTTCGGTTTTGTTTAACATTTCTGTATTAATAAAGCAAAAGTATGGTCCAAAGCATTAATTTTTTTCGAATCTTTGCATATTGTATTTATTATCTCTTATCGATTTTCTCCCACTTGTGCAACCAATAAATATTTTGACAGTCTTCATGGATAAGGTGAAGAAATATGTCGGGAAAAATCATAGTCAAGGTTCAGGAAAGGTCGGTAAATGAGGCAACAGCATTGAAGGTTCCAGATACCCCAAAGCACAGGGGCCAAGCCCATTTTGACATTAATTTCAATGTAACCATTTATTAATAGTTACATTGAAATTAATGTCAAAATGGGCTTGGCCCCTGTGCCCCAAAGAAAGATATCGATGAATGCATGGATGATGGAAGAAAGGAACAGTCGCACTTTAACAGTACCAGTATTGAGCACTTCCAACTCAGAGACAACGCAATTGAAAATTGACTATTGTGAGCAAAGGAATAAACGGTGTCCGGATCCGTTCATACCGTATAGAAGCACCTGTCAAAGACAAACACTTGGATGAAGGGAAGAAAATTGTCAGGGATCGAATCATAGACAGTGCCTGAGAAAGGGGTGTTTGATGAGGAAACAGTATTGAACGTTCTATAAGTTCGGGTATCTCTCAACACTCCACACGGTGAAACACATCAAAGATGCAAAAAAGCCAAAATCGCGGAGGTTCATGAATAAATGCTTGGTTCATTCTACATGGAGACAAGAAAACCAGTGGCGGAGCATTACAGAAATTTCAAAGCGAAACGGAAACAAATGAGGGAGGTCCACGCTGAGTGAAAGGAAACATTTATCAAAATGAATTTAACAGTTAGAAATGAAAGTTACAAACAAATGATCGAGTGCTATAAAAAAAAAAAGAATAAAATTTATTCACGCTGAGTAAAGGAGAATGACATTAAGGAGGGGCTCTGTTTGGATGGAGATGATGAAAATGATGACTTCGTTCCTCGAAAATTATTCTATTCAAGTTCGATGAGTTAAAAAAATTATCACAGGTTGTGGTGCCACACGGAGCGAATAAGACCGATGCAGATCTACCGATCTCGTCCAAAGATACAGTGGGGGATCATGCCAGAGAGAGCGTGAATTCTTTCAAGGAAAAAAAAGACACAATCTATGGGCCGAAGATTTCTTATATTTTTAGGAAACAGCGGAACAGGGAATACACTTGAAGACTTTGGAATGAAAAAAAACAATCTTCCTCGGTGGGTTTTTACACTGAATTTCATCCCTGTGTCTTATGGTTCATTGAATGTGTTAACCATTGCTTGTTGTAAAATCGAGATTTAATGTTTTTTCCATTATGTAAGAAATATTTTCAACGATCATTTGTTATACACTTGCATTGGCCTAGCTGTAAAAGATTCAATATTTTCCAACTATCGGTGTAAATGTGAAACAATTTGGTCATTTTTAATATTTGTTTATATCTTTCACAAAGATAATGATTTAATAAAGATTAAATTCAGTTGAAAATACGAGTACATGTATATCTATTCTTTTGTCGATTTAACCATATATGTACATGTATATGTCTATCAATTGATGTCCCATTGAAGAATCGCATTTGGTATTTATAAGTATTGCAATTTGCGGAAATCTCATAGGTGACATATATTTATTTCAAATAAATAATATCACAAAGGTTGCCAAATTCTAATTGAGTATGTGAAATTAACCAATCTAGAATAGAAATGTCCCCTTTTGGAAAAAAATCTAAAAATGAATTTGAAATGAATAGGTGATACTAGTAGATCGTTTTAAATGGTGATATCATCTTTTTAATGAATCATACCACTCATTTTCACTTCTCATTACATCTAAGTAAGAAAAACTGAAATCCACCCTGTAAGAGAATATTAAAAAAATCGTCCTAAATTGTAAATGAATTGATTTCAATTCTAACTACAAATACTGCATTCATATACAAGCAACGGCATGCATATAAAAACTGAATACATTTCACTTTTAGTTATCGCTGTTCCCTACATCATTTTAAGAATCATCCGCGCGGAGTAGTGTGCTTGCTTTTCAGATAGACTTCCGACTTGTTGGAACCACGCTACATTTGGAATAATCTTCCTCTTTACCACAAGATAAAACGAGATAAACAAGAGCATGATATCATATTTCATGCATTTATTTTTGCACATGTATATCACTACAACTACTTACACATGTACCCCATAAAGAGGAAGACAATTTACAGTTACCGCATTTGCTTTTAGTTACAATGTTAAGTAGATACATTAAATGTATATACCAGCTTTTGTGGTATTGAAATCAGCACAACTGCAAGATGAAAAAGTCTATATGAAATTTATGGTGTATGAAATCTTAAATGAACTTTTACATGTAGGAATTGATTTACAATGAAACAAATACAAATACCCAGAGTATTTCATACATTATTCATAATGCACATGACACTTTATAATGGACACTTCTCATAAAATATCATCATTATGTCATGATAAAAGATAAATGGAAAACCATTCATTCAATTCAACTAATGATACTTGATGTACCATCACCCATGAAAGTGAATTTGTAAAAGTAATTCTACTTACAACTGAATGCACCCCCTCCCTATTACTTACACTTAAATTGAATACACACTATTATGTTTACATTCAAATTCATTACAGAAAAAAATCCAGTAAAATTAATGTTTTAATTAACCCACATTTTCAATTTGATCACTGAATGAAACAGTACCGGATTTTAGAACTACCAAATAAGTAACCTTATTTTAACTGCATCAAGAAACTGTAAACTGGACCGCTCTGAAAGAAATAAAAAACAAAACAGGACTTGCAATGGAAACATCAAGTCTGTTCCCTTATTTGGAACTACCCCATAAAATCTTCCACTACAACACTAAAATGCATCACTATCACTCAAATGTGATATCTTAAGCACAACGCAGCTTTGATATGAAAAATATGCGATCAATAATTCACTTGTTATAAAATCATCAATACCTTTGTTTCTTGGAAGAAGCTAAGTGTGAATTTTTATTGTATTTATTTTAGGTTGTTATTTGAATATATGTACTAGTAATGCCAGCTTGCTATTTTGATTTTGCACTTAATGTGTATATTGCACTGTCATCATATGTTACAAGGAATATGCTCTTGGAAAAAATGACAAAATTATACCTGTATTCATTTTCAATGAAATAAACCAAACATAAATAAATAAAATAGACAAAATCTACATGTACATAAAAACAAATTATGGATATGTGTCACATTCATGATAATTATTTTAAAAAAATCAATAATGGTAGAAACATTCAATTTACATGCAACCCTATAAAATATTCAAAATACTAGAAATACTTGGAACAAGTGGAAATGAATCTTGCAATTTTAAACTATCATGCTGTAACAATTTGGCAAAACAGACTCATCATCCAATCTAATAACTAATGAATTTTATTATTTCGTTCAAAATATTTTGTCAAATATGAAACAAGACTTCTGTATATATATGCAGCTTAGGAGCACTTAAATTCTATGCCAACACATCATTTTACAAACCAAAAAACTGCACGCTTCTACTAATTTCTCTTTCACTATTTTATAACTAAAATCATAACATTTTTAATTTTTATAAAAGGTGCTCTCTTCAAAATAGTTTTCAAATATAAATGAATTAAGTTTACAAAAAGTTCTTCACAAAAGGACCATTTATTTTGTGAACTGCAGAAAATAAAAACATACTTAACAATATTTCTACTTTACAAGAAGTGATATGCATGAGAATATAGATAATATCCATTGTCAGTAGTACATGTATAAAACCATTTTAAATGATACAAGTCTGATAAACTTTAAATGTACATAAAGAAATGGATATTCTTCAGTACCAACAAATCTGTGTTGAACAAACATATACTACGGTAGTATATAACAACCTGATTCACAGCACAACCTAAATTCAACTATTTTCAGCAGAATGAAGTGGATATGTAAATACAGAGACCTTTGGCAGAAAAAATAATTTGTAAAATACAGTACAAAACTTGTTGGAGTAGCATACTCTTTAGTATAAATTGATATGAAATGTTATAACAAAAAAGCACAAATAAAGAGGCAACTAATAAAAAACAAACAATGCCACTAAAGAGCATCATTTGTTGATGTCATCCGAAGGTCTTGTACCATACATGGAAATATGGAGGCTTGGCAAACAAGCTTTATAAACTGGCTTTATATAGTATCCATGATTTCAATGTTATCAGATCACTAATCTTCTATAACAAGTTGTTAAAGTAAATTGTTAAAATTAAATGTGACAAAAGAAAATTACATTTCCATGTTCAGTGTGCATGCACAATGAACAACTGAATTCAATAAGGTCTAAAAAACATTAGATCTTCAACCAACAATATTGCAATTCAGTGTCCATGGAATGTCAACCATTAAAATGGCACACAAACTTTCCATATTACAACCACACACAATTTCCACGCTTTCAGCATGGAAAAGAAAAAGGTTTTGTCCAGGGAATTGAATAAAAACGACACCATGTCCTTAAGCATTTTTCCTGTGCCCTTTGCCCTTTGACCTTGCAACCCACGAGTCATGCTTCATTGCACCATTGCTGTAGCATTAGTACCCCTCGTCCTCGTCACTGTCGTTGTTTTCTGGGTCAGTGGGATCTAAAGATCTGAGGCTGGCTGTCATTGTCAGTCCACTTTGACTGCTTCTCTTTAGTCTGTAATGGTGACATCCAAATACATTCATATTGAATTCAGAAATACTCAAGAATATATAATAATAATATAATGATAATTATAATATCATAGTACATGTACCGTAATTATCACAACTGCCTTCTATAGTACATTGAAAATCTCTTTGACAATAAGCATTCACATTTTAACTTACTGTAGATATTAGAAAATATATGTATCTGTTTTGAAATACATGTATCTAAATGTTATGATAATTACAGATACATGCATTATCTATATATGTTGTTTAGAAGTAACCCCCCCCCCCCAAAAAAAAAAAAAACCAAAAAACCAAAACAAAACAAGACATCTGTGAGCCAATGCTCACTAGTAATACCCCTGCTCTGATTTGAATATGCAAAATAAGCAAAGTCAACATTTAAAAGGAATTGGCATCCAATTGGTACAAAAATAAATCCCACGATATGGCATGCCGAAACAAAAAGTGTGTTAAAATTTCAAGCATCTGTGATAAATAGTTGCTGAGAAATCTTTGTCGAAAATTTGTTTGAAAATTTAGGCTAATAATAAACAAAGTCGTCATTTTACAGGAAGTTGACGTCCAATTGGTACAAAAATATACCCCACGATATGGCATGCCTAAACAAATATTGTGTTAAAATTTCAAGCATCTGCGATAAATAGTTGCTGAGAAATCTTGATGAAAATTTGTTTGAAAAATTTAGCTAAAAAAAACAGTCGTCATTTAACAGGAAGCTGACATCCAATTTGTACAAAAATAGATCCCACGATATGGCATGCCTAAACAAATATTGTGTTAAAATTTCAAGCATCTGCGATGAACAGTTGCTGAGAAAAACGTGACAGAAAATTTTGTTATGGACAGACGGACGGACAGACAGACGGACACACAAGGGTAAAATAGTATATCCCCTTCTCCTTCGGAGCGGGGGTATAACAAAAAAACAGCTGTTCATATAGTTAACAAATGCAAAAGAAAGTGTGCCACGGGTAATTCCATCTAACATTCTCATCACAATGTCAAATGTTCACTCATATTGAAAACTGCACATTATTGAGGATCGAGGATCTACTTAAACCACTTGGTATATGAAGATTATGGTCACATGTAGAAAACATTAATTTTCATATTACGTACCTATTCTAACAGAAAAAGAATTTGTGATTTTTATATACTGCCATATGTCTATACATTTACACTCCCTACCTGCTCTGAGTGTGATGAAGTTGCACTTGTAGATTCTCTATCTGCTCCTGTAGTTCATCATTTGATCGCTGTACTTTACGATATAGGTTGGCTTGATTATCAGCCTGTAAAACAACGTAATTGCTGTTAACTGTAAATGTAAATATTTTTTAAGGTTTCAATTATGTACAATTTATAACCTAATTCTATATCCAGAATTTATTCGTTTCCTACAAATAAAAAAGCAATAAGTCAACAGAGTACAAACCTCATCCTCTGCATTTGCAAGGTCTTTCTTTAACTCCTCGACCCGAGCCCTTAGTTTTTTAACCTCCATCTCGTACTGCTCCGCTCTACGACGGGCATGGTCAAGGTCAGTCTGTCTCTCTTGGAAAGTCTTCTTTAATTTCGTGTGTATATGGCGTAGATCATTCAGCTCCTATTGGGTTTAAAACGGGTTAAATTAAAGTGTGATATCATTTACCTGCATTATCTACATTAAATCAAATACTGTAAAATGTAATCTTAATTTAGGAGTAATCCTTTTTTAGCTCTTTTGGCAATTTATTCAGATAAACAGAGACATACGATCTTAGCTCCAAATGCACTAATGTATGAGTATGCTGAGCAGTTGATGTACCCAGTAAACATTTTGATTTTCAGGAACCAAGCATCACTGTGAACTCAAACCTTTGATTTGTCATTTAAATCCTGCTGCAGACTCCTCATGTCTGAGTCCACTACAGCTGACGTCTGTTGCTTCTTGCTCTCTAACTGTTCTTCTAGGTCCCGAATCTGTGCTCGACACTTCTTATTTTCTCTTTCCAGAGCTAGTTTATCCGTTTCTAATCTCTCCCTCTTTCCCCATTCATCTGCATTTTCTCTCTGAAGCCGCTCAAGCTGTAAAAATAAGTTAACTCAGATTTATTAACTTTTAAACTATACTACCACTTTAAGATGGGGAAAACCAGTGTTTTGGGCAGAAATTGTTGAGAGCTTTCAAGGGATAAAAAATGCAATTTATATAGACAATATAATATGAAGTGTAATTAAAGCAAAATCTTCTATGTAGAGTGAAAGACCTATAATGTAATTTGAATAAGCAATTCAGCTCAAATACTAAACTATAAAAAATCATTAAAAATTATAATTTGCATATCTTTAACAACAGACTAATGACCAGTGTCAGATTTCACAGATTTATACTGTCACTACCCCTTTATTTATCTCTCTCTCTCACCTCTTTTCTGACATCATTCAATTTTTTATCTACCATGGACTTGTTACCAATCTCCTCGTCAACATCTTTGATAAGACGATCAATTTCCCCCCTGTGGTCCTCCTTCAGCTTTGTCATCTATAAAAGCAAAGCACATGTACAAAAGAAAATATTTCCTTTTATTCTTACTGGTTGTGAACAAGTCTTTCACCTAGTTCAAATGACCTAAATATGTCATAAAACACAATGTAAAGTGTAACAGTCCCCAAAGGCTTTACTTTTATTTCTTCTTGTATAGTACCTATCTGTAGTAGATTTTTTGTTCTGTGTGAGCTTTGATTATTGCTTTTTAAGTATGGTATGAATTAATAGAGATACTGTACATATTATCATTGATACAACATGTACTTGATTTTTATTCTCTAGAATACTCTATAAATGCAAAATATATGGTATACAAAAAAAAAATAATAAAAGTTCCTGGTAAGTACATTAATTATTACAGTCATCCATAACACTCAATATACCTCAAGCAACACATCCTGTTTTGATCTTTTGGCTTCCTCATATTTCTGTTTCATAGCACTAAAGTCCATCTGTAGTTTCTCTATGGTTTTCATGAGTGATGTTTTATCCCTGTCATAATTTTTTTATCAATTCATTTAACAAAGTAAAACACTAAGGTAATGATCTTATCTTAAGACTTAAAAAAACAGACTAGTGTATTTATGAATGTCAAAGATATCATAATTGTCAGGACCCTTACCCCCTCTCAGCAAGAAGAGTTTTCTGAGCCTCATCAAGTTTTAATTCAAATAAAGTAGCCTTTTCCTCAGCTATGGTACCATCCTCTTGAATCACATTATTTGCTGCCTGTGAATTTATTTCTTTCTCCTCAACATACTTCTCGCTTGCAGCAGGTTTACACTCTTTATTCATATTATTCTCCAAGTCTTGTTTAACATTTTCAGATATTCCACTTGGGGATTCTTTTTTTATTTTCACATTTTCAGCCTGAATTTCTTGTTTCTCCCTTTTAAGAATGGTACACTCCTTCACAAGCTGTTCCAGTTTAGCTCGTAGCTGACGATTCTCCTCTCGCGCTTTGTTTCGTTCATTCCTTACTTTGCTCCACTTCTCTCTCCAATTTGCAGTACAGTCTGACCACCATCTCATTGTCTTTTCCATCTGAGACACTCTGCCTCTTGCTTCCTCAAGCTCACGCTGGCGTATCTCATCTCTGTCATCCCAGTCATTGTCCATGTTTGACATCTGAGACACTGGGGTGTGACTGCCATCCCTCATGAGGGATGGGGATGGGGCCATCGGAAGCTGAGGGGATGCACCTGTGGCTCTGACATAAGACACATCCCCCTTGGAAGAACCAGGTTTCATTTTCTGGCTCATTTTGTTATATTAAGAGTTAACACAGTGTCATTTTTGTAATCATCTGTAAAATAAGTAGAACTGTAAAACTCGTATTTACAATCTCGTGATAAATCGTTCACGAATTTGAATACGTGCGACTGTTGAAATGTAACATGTTTTATCGACACTCACATAAATGATAATGACCAGAATGAGATGGTTAATTATTAATAACAAGACAATATATGGAGTATACAGACAGGCATGGAAAACTTCGTCAGCCTAATTTGGGTATTTTATGATAGAAACCGAATATGAAAGAAAACAACTTGAAAAGAAAACAAATAGTTACTAGTCACACATTTTTTCTGTTGGTGTATATACCGAAATCTTTAACAAAGCTAAATACCTTTCCAGGAGTGTCTTTGATAATTTTCCTCTTTTTTAATTGTTTTGGCATCTGGGTTACACATTACTAATTTTGTCTCATAGGACTATATATCGCAGTCAAAAACGTTTAAATGAATAAGAAGCTTTCCTGCGGTGACGATACAAATCGTAGCTTGACCTAAAAGAGAAATTTGTTTTGGTGATATAGACAGGAAACAAGAACCAGCCTAATTGTAGATACATGTATAAAAAAATAAAAGATAAATAATTTTATTCGCTTATGAAATTCCATTATTATTTAATACATTTTTAATCGGGCTTTTATTGTATTGTCCGCCCAACAATAATCATTTCCCTTTCGGAGCCTATAAATAATTTAGGACGCCGGACGTCCTTTGCAGGTGTACTGAAATAATCAACATGACTGACAGTCGGATAGAGAGGGTTAAATCTTTAATCAAAGGTCATCCGGATTTTCCAAAGCCCGGAATATTGTTTCGGTAAGGTGCTGAATTGTTCGGCATAATGACATTTAAAAAAAATGGTTCCAGTTTTGAAAATTAATATGGCACGCCATGTGTGCATTAAACGCAGATTATGTCAGACGTTAAAATACGTCGTTTTTTATGTACATTATCAAATTGGTCAGAGTCTTACAGAGCATGCATACGAGGCTGGGTTTATTTAAGATTAGATTTGCATACCATGTATGTTCACATGCAATCTGACTAAAGCACAGACCTCTATTACGCTATCGCATATGCGATAGCGTAATAGAGGTCTGTGCTTTAGTCAGATTGGTTCACGTTTACTATAAAATAAGGGTAGTAGCGATTTTTCTTCTTTCATCAGATCTTGGATATGCAAAGTTTGCGTCCTTTTCTTTTCAAGTTGAACAAGTTGTTGTAAAACTGCGTTCGATAGTAGCTTAAGCTTCATGGACCGTCACCGTGCATGGTTATATATAGGAATTAAAGCACCTGACATGAAAAAAAAACCCAGGTGTTCAGTGTTCGATTCCCGATCCATCCATTATATTCATTAAATAATTTTGTCATTTTACCAAGCCCCGACAAGATCGATGAACTTTTGTGTAGACTTCAATTCTTTAAGTGTGGGAATGTACTTGGACTGTTGTTTAAATCAGAATAGCAAAAAAAATTAACAATTAATCTATTTATACATTTTATGATAAATTTCAATTATACGTTTTTTTCGAGTCATGCAAATCTTATCATATAATATATTCTTTTTTATAGAAGTGTACATGCAATGAGATGCGCCGGACAAATCTTAACTTTTGAAAATGAACTGGGAACTGTGAGAAAAGTTAAGAACCAAGTATGAAATAAAGCTGGAGGAAAATAGATACATGCGTGAAATTAATTTTACAGTTTAATTATAAGGATCTCACATGAGATTCCTCAACTTTCTGATGCATGAATATATGCACTTGATTATACTTTTTTGTGTCTCAAAACTATTAATCAACTCCCAACAAATGCGGTATATACAGATGGTTACGTGTAGACTACCTCGTAAATGGATGCACAAAATTCATTATTACCAAGTCATTAGCGGTAAATTATACGTTGTGGTACATGTGTACATGTACATTTGTATTATCAAGTAATATACAACGAAAGTGAGTTCGCAGATTTTGTTCTACAGTTTATATTTATTGTGATGTATTAATGCCCTTGCTAAATGTTAACTTTTGCAAACCTCGAATGTAACATAATTATATACGGATATGTCGACTTTGTGTACAGATCCTTACTGTGTAAATGTTTAGAATATTATCTTATATATAACGAACGCGGATATAACAAGTTTACGGCTATAACGAAGTAATTTACATCCCGATTGGAAAATATTTAAACAATAAATATTTAATATCTTTGGTGATTCATGCGGGTTTGAAGGTAGCGATAATGCAGAAAAAATATGTAACTCGCGTTAGCGGGTTGTGTATTTTTTTCTGCAGGGATCACTACCTTCATAACCCGCATGAATCATCAAAGAAAACACTTTATTGTTTATATTTACACCTTTCTTTAACAAATTAATGAATTGATCGTAAAAATAAGTAAAATTCACTAAATTATTGTTAATGTACATCAGTACATTAGATGAAAAAAAAACCCAGCAAAATCGTCGTCTATGGGAATTTGAGTCCGACATCATCATGATTTTTTCATGCAGTCCGCGATTGTTCTTAGGTTGCTGAAGGTTTCGACCAAAAGATAATTTACAACTGGATCGTGTAGATTTCAGTCATGGTAGTTTCTATATAGCTGTGAATTACAATTAATTTCCGTAAGAAATATAGAGTACTTAATGGATGTAAATATATAGTGTATGGACAATCAAAATGACAAAACTGCATCTATAAGAAGTATAAACAACTTATTTTGTCAAGTAAGATATGGTGTTCTGTACTTTTACACATTTTGCATAATCATATCAGAAGTTCGAATAGATCATAACCATGTGAACAGTTCCTTGTTACCGCAATGCCCCTCACTTTTTGTTGCAAATATTTGATTTTTGAGCATTAAAAAAAGAAATGTAAAGACAGTCTTTGACCTACTTTTTGAGGACAATGTAAAGACAAGTAAATTTTCTATTACTTCAGGGACATTTTCCCGGTGTTACGAAATCCCGCTGTCTTCCAGGAACTTGTAGATGTAATGGTGGAACAAGTGAAGGCAAAGGCCCCCAATGTAGAATTAATCGTTGGGCTAGAATCCAGAGGTTTTCTCTTTGGTCCAAGTATTGCATTAAAACTCAACTGTGGCTTTGCACCAGTGCGAAAGAAGGGTAAATTGCCCGGCGAGAAGGAGAGCGTGGCCTATGCTCTAGAATATGGAACGGTAAGTGAACATTTCATATTTTGATGATGGATCATGTTCCTTAGAATTAAACGCCACATTAAAACATACACAAAGACCAACGGATAAAATCTTTACAAATCAGCCTCACAAATCAATGACGCATAATTGCGTATAATATTTAGGCTTATAACAAGATATTTGGTTTTAATTTCTGCAAATTGAAGAAATTTGAATAACATTTCATGTACAGTACCTTGCCTATCATTACTTAATTACAATTTAAAGGATACATGTAGTCCCGTAACAATAGGAGGGTAAAATTTACTCGTTCATATAATGTCACCAATAAATACTAATTATGGTAAAGTTTCATTTCATTGAACATGTGTTTTGTTGTAGGACATATTTGAGGTCCAGAAAGAAGCTTTCAAACCCGGACAGTCTGTGGTGATTGTGGACGATCTCCTGGCCACAGGGGGCAAGTTGTTTACTGTCGTTTCTTACGTTATACATGTACATATACGTAGCACTGGCACGGCCGGGTATATCAACACTCGAAAAACCCAACAGAAGCATATATATCGGGCTAAATTTAAAATTCATTTACATTATTGTTCTAGGTACAATGAAGGCAGCTTGTGAACTGATCCAGAAAGTTGGAGCTAATGTAGTGGAGTGTTTGGTTGTGATAGAACTCGCAGATCTGAAGGGACGGGACAAATTGAGCAAGCCCTGTACATCTCTCATTACTTACTAGTGTCGCTCTCTCTCACCCTTCTGTGGCTTATACAGGGGGTAGGAAGCAGTATTAATCTAAGAAATCTCCGGAACGAACGAATCAAACCAGCCAAAATTCAGAGATTTATGCATTTGGAGGAAATTGCAAGGACTTTATTTGTGCCTTAAAACTGATGATAACGCAAAACCGTTTTAAAAAAGAATTGGAAAATCAATGAATATGTTCTAGTTTGTTCAGTTGTTTTCCTGTAGTAGAATTTAATTGTCGAGATAAAAGGTTAACAAAGACACGTAAAGATGGCGTGATGCAATGTCAAGCTGCAATGGATGTGTAAAATGCGACCAGATGAGTTTTAATAAAATGTGAAAAAAAAGAAAAAAAATCACTGAAACTTTTTCCTTTAAATGTTACCGATATGGGTTTAAAGCGCTTATACTTACATTTGCAAATATGTTTCCTTATATGAACCTATAGAATAGCGAAAACGTTCAATTCTGTTTGGACTTTTTCATGACTCACAATGATCATAGCACGCGCTTATCGCTTGGATTATTGTAAACAAAAAATCTCGGTAATTTCAACAGTTCTGAACGATTCGTCTTTTTCAAACGTAAATGTAAGTAATAAACAGCAATGTTAAACAGTTCACCGGGATATGAAGTTGGTTGGTACGTGATAAAATCTACTGAGAAGCCCTTCGGGCTTCACAGGATTTGATCACGTGATCTTTTTAAATTGCTGTTTATTTCTTTTAAAAATATTTTAACTAAAATACCTGGCATAATGATATCAACGAAAAAAGGAAAGGTAACAAGTGTCCATAAGTATATGCATACAGGTTTAAATAATGGAAATTAAAATTAGTTTTTATATTACGTTTTTATTTTTGCCTTATTTCTTAAGCATGCATACACAGATTGTTCAATACAGCAAAAGAGCATTACAAATAACTGGTAATCTATAAGAATGATTACAGAGGAAATTTCTTGGAAAACTACTAAATTCTTAAATAATACTTCTGTTACAAGAAAACAAAATGAAAACATATATTCATTTTCATCTGAAACCTTTTAAAAATAAAAAAATACTCTTTGGTATAAGCTGAACACCGCTCGTAAAAAGGCATTGTCCGCCATATTTCTCTTTCATCGCCGCTATCCCTACAACCCCTATATAAGCCGCAGACCTCTTAAAAAGTATATCGCTGTAGAGGTCTCACCTGTGTGGACGCCGTTATACTCGGTCGCGAAAAAATTATTAAGTTTTACGCACTTTTTCAAAGCCAGGAGAATACTAACATCAAATAAACTGGTCAATGCATTATTTACAAACCGAATATGCACATAAAATAAGAATTATATGCATAAAATCCAAAGACCAGGAAAGGAATACAACACGTCGGCCACGAGTTTCAGGTGTGCAATCGGGTGTAATGAAAAGGGTTTATATACCAGGTATCTGTGTGACGGGCCTTTTTACGAGCGGTGTTCAACTTTCATAATTTTATCAGAAATTTTAAGTTATCTAAATTTTTAAAAATGACTAAACATACAGATCATTAGTGGACTCGTTTATTACAAAACATTATACAAAGCAAATGCATACACCACTTTCATTCTCTCTGTGAACAATAATATTACAACATAAGAAAATGTACTTCGAATCATAATCAATAGACACTTTATAACTGATATTGTTTGACTTTACCAAACAACAGCAAGAGTTGCAACAGATTATTGTGTACAAGTACTTTACTAAATATTAACACCAAACTGATGTCAATAATAAATGTTTTTGCAATTATAAATAAATGTACAATAAACTGTTGATGTATAATTCGTATGTTTTCAAAAGAAAATCCTTTAAAATAATAAAAGAACGTTTTACAACTGTGTGTTACGTATAAATATAACTTATTATTTACCAATCTCTGTGAAAAATTAGTGATTTAACTAAAGATATTCAGAATTGACCTTAGCTGAAATAAATTAATTTGAAAAATTATCCAATGAATAAGATTTTAAATTCAAATGCATATAACCTGTAGAATGGTACACTGTATAGTCTAAATTTCTGAAATTTTAAATCAAATTTCAAGGTCAAGATCTAGTAAATGATTTCAGAGTGTCTATTTGGTGCTAGATGCATTATAACGTCATAATTGATTTGATTTTCTTTTTCCCATACTTTATGACTATAAGGGAATTCTGTTGAAAAGAAAACATTTTCTCGACATTCCCTTTTAAATCCTATGAAAAGCAATCCCGATACCTATCGGTATGTTCAATTTAATATTATTTTTAAAGAAGAAGTCAAGAATATCTATATGCCATTTTTAAAGAAAAATGCCAAGATTTGCAGTTGATTTCCTTTATATTTCATTGAAAATGACAATTTAAAACAAGACTTTACATCATCTTTATCTTAAGATTAAGCCCTGGTACACCTTATAAAACCAAGTTATTTTTAAGAAGCATCCATATCTCAAATTTTAGAAACCGTTAGGCTTTTTTCTTTTACTAGATCTTGACCTTAAAGGGAAGTTGGACCAAAATGTTTATCAACTAAGAGCCTTTTAGGATTCCTTTCTTTAGCATTAATATATTGAAGAATTTTCATATTCCGAGTGCTCATTTTCCTCCTCGTAAAGCCAGCACTAAATGTAAGACAGAGCCTCCTGTCACTTTGTAGTCTTGTGCCGTTTTTTCATCATTCCTAAAAAGATGAGTTTAAATCTTTATGTTGTACAATGTCTGTACATAATGATAAGTCAAATCTCACTGTCTCGCACCTGATAGGGCTGAGAAAAAATTTATTATTCAATTACACACAAAAACAGTAAACTGATTTTCCATATTAGTTACTAGTAATAAAGTAAATGAACTCCTATAATATATGGCTGCATCTGTTGGGAAAGAGGAAAAAAATAATGAAGTTTTAATGGTATCCCAATCTGGCCTTCTAAGGTTTAATCTATGAAGAATTATTTTATGTGAAAAAAAATTAAAGGGGCAAAATCATTGGGTTTGTTTGAAAGCACAAAATCAATAATAAGATATGGACTTATGTCAAATTCAAATTGAGACCTAGACCAAATGAATAGACACAGCTTGTAATCTCAACAACAATGAATCATAAACTCACATTTGTTTACCACTGAAGATTAGTCGCTGTTGAGGTGGGGGTATCCCTTCCTTTTCTTCAACTCTTTCTTTTATTCTCTCCACCTGATGCAAAACAGAAAGGTATGTTAAAACACTTTTGACAATCATTTCAATATATTTACATCTACCGAGTATGATTCCCTTTATTTCTTACGGAAACTTATAGTTAATTCATAGCTCTATAGAAACAGCCAGACCGAATTCTACATGGCCAGTTTATCGGTTGGTCGAAACCTACAGCGACTGAAACTGACAGGAGTGAAATCTACACGCCCCATTTATCGATTGGACGATGCATACAGCGACCTAAGAAAAATCACAGACTACATGAAATGATCATGATGATGTCAGACTCAAATTCCAATAGACCATTTGGCTGTTTCTTTTAGCCAACCTACTGATGTACATTAACAGTAATTTAATGAATTTTACTTAATTTTTACAATCAATTTATTAGTTTGTTAAAAGAAAAATGTAAATATAAACAATAAAATGCTTTCTTTGGTGATTTATGCGGGTTATGAAGGTAGCGATCATTGCAGAAAAAAATTACATAACACACTAATGCAGGTTATGTATTTTTTCTGCAATGTCGCCACCTTCATATCCCGCATAAATCACCAAAGAAAGCATTTTATTGTTTAAATGAACCTCAATGAAATATTCTTTTTTCCCAGTACAATGTACATGGGTGTATCTTGGTAATCTGAAGCTTTTCTTCTACTGTATTCAGAAATATTTGGCCTTTTTTCATTGAAATTTGTACTGCTTTGGATAATGCTTTGGATGTTGAAATGAACAGTCTGACACAAAGAAGGTGCATTTTTTAAGAAGATCACTCCATATCCATCTTACAAAGATGCAACCATTTAGCCCTATCCCACCCACAATGACTCTTATCAAAACATGTACATGTTATATTCTTGTAATATACCGTAAACAATATATGTCAAGATAAAAATTTTGCACTTACTTTGTCTGTAGGTTCAATGTCAATTTCAATCTGTAAATAAAAATCTATGAATGTTAACAAGAAAATATGTTACAATAAATGATCAGTCTCTAATGTAGCATATATATACTAGCATATAAATGAATTGAATTAAAGTTTCACCAGAATTTCACATTAAAAGGGAATTAAATGTTTGTTTTTTGTACTACAGTCTTTCATTTTTTAGACATTTTTCAAATGTCTGTAAATCACTGTATAAAAGTTTTTAACTGGCAACTTTGAGCCCCTTTTTTATATTTATTGATATAAATTTTATTTATTGAAATGTACAACATTAACATGCAGATTTGGAGCTTCTTTCATTCCTGTATACAGGGAAATCTATGTTCGCCCCCGTTTTATTTTCGCCCTAGTTGTCAGCGGGCGAATTCAAGACTGGGTGACATTCCATTGTCTAAAACTATATTTCTTTAAACACAACTATGTCTGGGCAAATTCAAGACAGGGCGAAACTGTTTGCAAATGTAGAAGGGCGAAAATTACACAGGGCAAAAATAACCCTGTATACAGTATTAATTTGTAGGTATATTGTTCATGTTGTTACAGCTGAAAGAAAGAGCATCAGCATTCAATATAATATCAATATTATATATATTCAACAAGAACCACTGATACACTTTAATTTGATATTTGAACTATAATTGTCAGCTTTGTGCATAATTAGCCTGTATCTTAATTGAAGCAAAACTGAAGATTATTGAAAGGATGTGTTTATCTTGTATTCATCTCCAGGAGTAAGACTGTAACTGACTGTTCGTACAAAAACAAGTTATCATTCCCCTCAACAGCAACTATTTCTCTTGGCTCCATCTCAAGTACATGTAATAGTTCCTGTCTTGGAGACAACGAACTTGCTATTATCCTCTGATAGAGTTTGCAACTCTATCAGTCCGCATATCCAATTACCCCTGCTATTACAATCTGAAATTTTTCTATGACTTCAGAAAGAATTTGAATTTTTATTCATAATCTTAAAAACGCTTTAGTGAGTGTACATACTCAGTTTCTTCTAAGCGCTTTCAATACTCAGATAAATTGCAATGTCATGGCCGAATAAGTTTGTACCAGGTTCAAAATGTATTTATCAACAGAAAAGCTCCATTAAAAAAGACAACCATAAATGAGAAAAATAATACAGGTATGAGGTAGCGAAGAAACATATGGTACCAAGTTTAAAGTCTGGTTTGGGTGGTATAAAACGAAAAGACTACCGTAAATGGGAAATTCTCAAAGAAGAATAAAATAGAAAGAAACAATGAAACTCTCTTCAGTGATCTCTGAATTCTATAGACTGGTTATTAATAATATTCAAGTGTGAGGTGTAAGACTTGAAATAAAAACAGAAATTGAGAGATTGTGAAAGATATGGAAATTGAATTCCAAAATGAATACTTCATTACGTTTGTATATTAGAATGTTTTATTTTTTTAATACTTAGCTGTTATGTCCATACACAATAGTAAACAGCAGTTATTTACTGAAAAATCTTCTATTTGGACTGATAGAATTTGTTTTGGACTGGTAAACACACTGTGTAATCAGTCAGCATTGACTTATGAAATTTTTGATTTTTGGAAACTTTGAAGTACCTGGATAACTCATATATGACAAGTAAAACAGAGTAACAAGTGTTACGAGGGCAACAGACCCTTGTATCAATTTGTATGTCTGTTCTGAAACCAGTAACAAGTGTGAGCTATTTTCCAGTACCTATACAAGATACATGCTACAATCTTAACTTACAAAAGCTTGCGATAGGTTAAATTATATATAAACTTTAGTTCATTTAAAGTGTATAAAATATCTAGATTTTTTATAAATGTGATTTCCTTAACGAGGATCCTATATAGTCATAGTCCGGATTTCCTCTTGCCGAGTAAAACTTAAAATAAGAATCATTGTAAGTAGATATATTTTGTTTTTATATTAATCATAACGAGTGTTATATTGCAAACGAAGACTGTCAGATATTTTGAAATTATTTATAGCGATGGTTCATATCAGAATTTTAAAACCTTACCTCTTTTCCAGTCAGAGTCTGTAGTGAAAAAAGAAGAATAAGTCGAATTCATTCAAGGATGTATTCAATATACGAAATAATTATACAATTTCATATCCGAGTTCTAGAAATTTCATGAAATAAAACAATACCTTCACTTTTATCAACATTTTTCTTAGTTTTCTTCTCTGTCTGACCGAATGCGAAATACAACGCCGATATTGCTGGTAATATTTATTAATTCCGAGCCCGAACAAAATTCCTATAAAATGAACATGTATAAGAATAAATCAATAAGATGTTATTGGTTATGGTTATTTCATATCTTTAAGAAAGTATTTTATAGTAGGCTAAGAAAATCAGTAGTGGAACGTCATCAACGAATCAGTGAAAAAAACCCAGCATATATTATATACTACATATAACTACATTTTATGCCCTCTTACGAGTTTATATCTGGCTCGATATTCAGCGCCGCGGCGATTATAAAATAAAAGGTGTAATTTAAACAACTTTCTCCCTCATAATTACGACTTATAATACAGGCAAGTAGCAGCGTTCTTGAAAGTGGGGGGGGGGGGGGGGGGAGACTCAACCAAAAAATCTTGATAAGCTAAAAAAAGAAAAAAAGAAAAAAAAAGGAAAATTAATAGGCTACTTTCAAAAATCCTTAAAATCCTAATCCGTGGGGTGGGGTGGGATACCTATCACCTCGTGTGGGGTGGGGATGGGGGATACATATCACTTGTTGTTATTACGACTTTTTATCTCACAATAACGGCTTGATTATAATATGCGTTTAGTTTCGCACCTCAAGGAGTTAATTAATGTGAGGTTTGATGGAGTAAGTGATTTCTGGATTTCCGAGTCTCTACTTCGTCACTAATCGCATGGCTTTTAGGAAGATACACCTATATGAATGTGTATCTAAGAGAACTTGATCAATAATAAAGATTTTACTTCAATGAAACACGTACAACCTCTTTCACAGAAGTGTCCAAAAGAATAAAAGGAGCAATTTATATTCAAGTTTGTTTCGTTGGATGCTAATGCTATATAGGTTCCAAAACACATTTAATGCCCCCTTTCCTTTCATTTCTGATTTTTCAATAGCGAGATAATTTCTTTGGAAATGTGTGTTTGGGGTTGTTTTCTTTTAAAAAATAATGTTACGTGCCTGATTCAGTGGTCTCCTATCAATACAGGGGTTTAAATCAAATGTAGTTTACTGTACCAGCAAGAGGTTTATCACTAGTTATCCCTTCTAAAACTCAAGAAAGGGAATTTCATAATCGTATGCATACATGTACTTCGTTGAGCCTGTGGTTGGTCTTTGGGGGATATAGACCTAAATATAACCATGCGCAGATCCAGAAATTGTTATAAGGGGGGTTCGATGGATATCTGTGTTTGCCGGGGGGGGGGGGGGGGGGGGCTCCAAGACCTACTCTAGGTAATTTTAAGAAATTTCAACTCCAACCCTCCGCCCATCTAGACCCTCACGTGATATAACTATATATTTACATCTACAGAGTATTTTCAAAACTGATTGTGAATCATAGATCCATAGAAACTGACATTCACTCCTATAACCAGATTATCGGTTGTTCGAAACCTTTAGCAACCTTTTGCACGGATTGCACGAAATAATCATGATGATGTCAGACTCAAATTCCCTTACAAGACGACTTGTCTTTTTTTTTTGGTATCTAACGTACTGATGAACATTAACAATAATTAGTTTCTTTTACTTACTTTTTACGATAAATTAATATATTTTTTTTAAAAAGAAAGATGCAAATCATAAATAAAATGTTTTCTTTGATGATTCATGAATGCGGGTTATGGCGAATGCAGGAAAAAAATACATAACCCGCTGACGTGGGTTATGTATTTATCGGTAATGTCGCTACAATATGTACCTTCATATCCTGCATGAAGCACTGAAGAAAGCATTTTATTGTTTTAATAAACAAACATCGCGAAAATTTTTAACCACAGAAAATACTACAAAGTTGAATTACACCGAGCTCTTATTTCTGTATAGGTATACATTGAAAGCATGTTTTGTATCGGGTTCGGCTAACAATAAATATCAAATCACATATGGCGCTGTCTTATCGAAAATATTTTCCTTTTCAAAATCAAAAATAATTCTCGTGTATTTTGTTTTGATTTAACAGTTTGATGGCACAGTACATACAAGTTTGTGACGAAGAAGGGGAAGAGCCGATAGAAATTCCAAGTGAGGATGAAGGTTCGCTGTTGCTCAGTACGCTTGCAGCTCAATTTCCGGGGGCATGTGGAATGAAATATAGAAACCCAAGCACTGGCAATTTCCGAGGAATTAGATTGTCAGACGGCATGTTGCACCCGCCTGATGGTGTCTGGGGAAATTTTGTTTACATCGTAGTTTTCCCAAAAGGTGTGTATGTGAAAAATGTTTTGATTATTAAATATTTGAAGCATTTGTTCCTTATTAAGCACATTGATAGCTGATAAACAGATAAAGATTGGATTACCAAGCATGAATTAGTTGAATAATTTTGCTAGCATCTTATAAAAGAGCAACTCGCTAGACATATAACTTAACCATTATGACAGTATTTAGCTTTAAAAAATTTGTATTATTCTCTTCTTAATATTGTAATGCACCGCTGTCATTATTTTTAGACAATATAAAACGCAAAGGAGAAGAAGCAGTGCCCGAGAATCCATTAGCTAAAAACAAATGTGTTGATAAACAAAGATGCAGTGACCTCATCGTTCTTGGTTTGCCTTGGAAAAGTAATGAGGATGATCTGCGCAGATACTTCTCAGCCTTTGGTGAATTACTTCTGGTACAAGTAAGTAATGCGGAATACTTCAAGGCTATAATTACTGATTCTTATTATGATATCACATTTGTTAAAATTTTCTTCATTGTAAGCCCAGGAAGTAAGTTCTCAGATGACCTAAATTTAATCAGAGTTGTTCCCCTTTTGCTACATAGTTTTGGTGGTCATTTTTATGAATTCTCTAACTTCTTTACTTGACAGAATCCCTTGTAAAAGGGTATAAACCATAAATAACAATGAATTTATATTAGAGGGTTTAAACAAACCAGTATTCTTTCAAAATTAAAACTTCAATGGCTGGTAAATTGCATAGATTAAAGAGAGAATTTGAACAAATGCTTAAAATTGGGACAAAATGGGAAAAGCTGTTGCTGTATTTACATAAAACAAAATCTAATAGAACATATTTATTCAAAACAGGTGATGTGATAAACAGATTTTGTTTACTCTTTAGGTGAAGAGAGATCCAAAGACAGGAGCATCAAAAGGATTTGGCTTTATTCGGTTTTTAGAGTACGATTCACAAGTAAAGGTTTTAGCTCAAAGACACATGATTGATGGCAGGTGGTGTGATGTAGCTATTCCAAATTCAAATGCAAGTACTATTTATAATTGATACACACATTTTTTTTTAGTAACATCTACTAAAGTCTGAATTTAATGTGACTACATAATAAATATATAAGGGGTTGAAGTTTCTAACCATTGTTTTTAATTTAATTTGTGAAATTGTAGGAGGGTGCAGCAGAAATGGTGAGCAGGAAAGTTTTTGTAGCAAGGTGCACTGAAGACATCACAGCAGATGATCTCAAAAGTTACTTCAGCAAATATGGGGAGGTGTCGGATGTATTCATTCCCAAGCCCTTTCGAGCGTTTGCCTTTGTCACCTTTGCAGATCATAGGATTGCCCGTTCCCTTTGTGGGGAAGATCACATCATAAAGGGTGCAAGTGTGCATGTCACCACCGCGGCGCCCAAAAATTCTGATAGAAATGATAACAGAGGAAGGTTTGATCATGGAGGAGGAGGGAGGGGAGGGGGGCATGGGGGGTGGACCCAGCAGGGTAAACCAATAGCCACTGTGGGCACCGTTCCACCCGTCCCAGATCCTAACATGGCCAATAGTATTGGCATGAATTTGTTGAATTCAGCTGTTTTAGCGGCGGCACAAGCCATGTTACAAAGTCAAGGTCAACTCCCCGCACCGCAGCCTCAGACTGTCGGTCAAGGTCATGGGGACCCATTTGGTGTTCAAACAACCACAGCGAGGCAATCCCAGCAAACAGGTTTTTTTAGTAATCAAAATTCTGCAGGGTGGGGGACAACAGACACAACTACTTCTGCGGGGGCATACCCAAACTGGGGAGGTAACAACCATCAGAGCGGGTGGAGTTAGTGTGCAGAGGGAGTGGTGTGTGGATCAGAGAGTGCTGTTTTAACTATGCAGAGTGCTTAGAAGTTTGTGTTTACTAGTGGACTGAGATCAAAGAAACATTTTTAGAAATTTATCCTTATACCAAACTTTATTTTAAAAATTTTCTGTAATATTACACCAAAGGTATGCTAGCTTTCTTTCTTTTTCTGTTTTAAGTCATTTTCTTCATAAAGATATTTTAGATGACTATTTTTTTTCTTTCAAATTTCATTATATACTTTATAGGTTGTTTCTATAGGGAGGTAACTTGTTGCCATTTAATCCACAGGAAGAAAGTGTTGGGGAGAGCCTTTTTATATTGAAATTATGATAGAGTGGATGGCTTTAAGCCGCACAAGAGATTTTAACTTGTACATATATGTATTGACCAATACATAAAATGTGTTGTAAATCAAATTCATGTATTGTTTCGGTTTCAAAACAAGTATTAGTGACTAGTAACTCCTGTTATCGTATATCCAGTTTCTCACAATTTCCACTTGTAGTTGTAATATAATATATATATATATATTAGTATATTGCTATTGTCAAATCAAGCAAGTCCTTTCCAAAAGCTTCATCTCATTACTTTTTTACCATCCATTTTTGTCCAAATACAGTACTTCTTAAAGTAAGAGTTGGAGAGTTATTACTTCCCTGCATCAGTTTTACTAGTATGTATATTCGTGTGTAACTAAACTGAGAATTTTTACTGCACGTTGTAAGAGCAAGACAAGAGTAGGAGATGGACTGAATTTGTGAACTTAATGAGACTAAATCATGTGTTGAGTGAACTGGAAAAGACTGAATCATGAGTGATATGGATTTAATCATGAATGATCTGGAATGGAATCATGAGTGATCTAGAATAGACTGAATCTTGAGTGATCTGGAACAGTCTGAATCTTGAGTGATCTGGAACAGTCTGAATCTTGAGTGATCTGGAGTAGAAAGGATTCGATGGAGTGTGGATGAACTGGCGTGGACTCGGATGTTGTGTGATTTTGTTCTCATGTTGTACAGCGTTGAAAGAATTAAAAAGAGTGTGAATATATGGTGTGTAGATGAGTTGTGATTCTTAGATTTAAAATGAAATTACTTGTTTCCTTTTTATTTTCAGGGGTACATCTGCTTGAGGCATATGTGCTGCCCAAGAGAACTGCCTGGCTTGTTTATCTTAGGAGTTTAACATGTATACAGTCATGATTTCCTCTTTCAATACAGATCCTGAACAACAGCAGATCCATGGCCCTAAAGCAGAAAAAGCTTACAACAGTCTTTAAAGCTTTTACATTTCTCATGTGGAAGTATTAGTATTCCCTTGCTATATACTTGTAGTACCGAATATTGTTTTGATGCATATATTAGATTAAGGACAGGAAAGCTTGAAGAAACCGATACAAGTATGTTAAATAATATGAATGCTATTCAATAAAATGAGTCTTATATGAAAAATATGACAGCACATCCTATAATATTTTCTTAAGAGAAGATTTATTTTTAGATTTTACATGAATTTCACATTTGTTCAAAATAATTTTGAATAAATTATGACCATTTCATACATTTTATTCATAAAAAAAAGATTCACTCTCTCCCTCTCTCTTTCTTTCTCTCTCCTTTAATCATCTGCTCTACTAACCACACTTAAATGACTAAGGTTGTTGCTGACATGTATGACATGGAAATACAGTATTCATCTCTCTCTCTCTCTCTCTGTAATAGGTTACAGGAGACATATCTGCATGTGGCGGATGAGTTTGTTTTTAAAATGTAAAAAGACAACAGCTACTGGTAATTATAATGAAAAATATACAATTTAATAAGATTTGGAAAAAAATCCTCAACAGTAGAAAACATAATAGCTTGTTATCAGATGTGCATTTTCTCACCAGTACTAGAAGATTGTTTTTTAGCTCACCGAGACGAAGTTGGTTAAAGTTTTTGGTGCAGGTCGTATCTGAGTTATTACTTGTCCTATCTTCACCAAACTTGCATGGATGATGCATCTGGATCTACTTATGAACTTGAAAGACTTGGATGCTGAATCTGGGCCATGGATTTCAGATACTGGAGGAAGTTAAGGTTTTTGGATCTGGTTAAAGTTTTTGGAGCAGGTGCCCTCTGATGATTATATCTTAGTTATTACTGGTCCTAACTTCACCAAACTTGCTTGGATGGTGCGTCTTATGATACTGATGCAATTGACAGGCTTGAATACTGAATATGAGCCATAGGTTTCGGATGCTGGATGAGGTTAAGGTTTTGGAGCTAGTTAAGGTTTTAAGAGCAGGTGCCCTTTGATAGACAAATTTTACTTATTATTGGTTCAATCTTTATATCAAATTTGAATAGATCATGCATCTTGTGATTCTGATGCACTCTACAAGCATAGATGCTGAATCAGAGCCATAGGTTTCAGATGCTGGAGAAGGTTTAGTTTTTTGGAACAGGTCACATGTTTAATAGATAATTGTACTCTTTCAAACTTGTATGTGAACGAATCGAAGAGGTAGCTTCAGATGCATAGCCTGATCTCCTACCTCACCTAAACTTGCTTGATAGATGTTTGATGTTAAATGATATAACATAATTCCTATGATATAGTATTGTATGATATGATACACTATTGTATTATATGATACAATATTATATTATATATATATATATATAGGATCTCTCATGAGTTGCGATGATATATGATTTTTATCCAACTCATGTCTTTGCTATCCCCGATCTTTGGCGATTGTAATAGATAATATTGTACCATATGATACGATATTGTATAATATGATATTGTATAATATAATATAACGTATCAATATTATTTTGTATCATATGATGCAATATCATGATTTATAAAACAATATCATACAATATAACATATATTACAATATTGTGATGTATTATGTGATATGATATTGTATCATATGTTATGATAATGTATTATGTGATCAAATACAATAATGTATAACACAATACAATACTGTATCATATTATATGATTCAATATCATATCTTGACATGATGTCATATCATATGTTACAATATCATTTCATATTATTAATATATCATATGACACAATTTTGTATAGTATCATAGGATGCAATATCATATTTTAAAGTAGTCTATTGATAAACATTGTATCTTGCAATACCGTATGAAATTGACATATGATTATCAAACAATTTCTTAACATATGATATTGTGTCAAACCATACTACAGTATCCATGAATATCCAAGATCCTCCAATTTCTAAGGTCACATGAGTTACTCTGAGGGGGCCGTTTTATGCCTATGGGCCTCTTGTCTTGCAAAATAACTAATTAGACTGTATTTCGTAAAAAATAGAAAGATGATTAATACATTATATAGCTATATTTTTATGATGTTAAATTGTCTTCATTATTGACAGAATAGACCATATAACAACCACATTATTTTATTTGTGTAAATAAATAAAAAAAAATGTTTGCTTGAAATTGTTGATTGTTTAAAAATTATCTCCAATCTTGGTTTTGTATTTAAAAGGCATTGTTAAGGGGGATGTGCGGCCATATTGTATATCCATTTGAGGATAAGAATGTGAGCATTTCTTAAACTGGCTTTAAGTGTATGCGTATTTTGCATACAAAACAACATGTAGAACCTCATATTTATTGCTTTTTCATCTTTTGACAAGAGTTTTGGCGAGTTTTGGGCAGAAACAAGTCAGTTCAAGAAATGTTTACATTTTTATTCTCAAATGTACAAGATGGCCGCACATCCCCCCTTAAACTTGGTGTCTTTTACTACATGTACTGTTGTTTCGTCACTTAATGTTCGTGGACATCAATTTTCGCGAATCGCATGTTTTGGATACGGAAATTCGTGGCCGACGATACTATGAGTACGATATGGTGCTAGTAATGGATGTTTTCAATGTACATTTAATTTCGTGGATGAATAAGTTGTAGGAAAATTGGTGCTATGAAAACGCAGTTATCAAATTTTGTTTGTCAATGACTTATTATTTATGGACTCGTTGGCAAAAAAACAAAAACAAAATGTTAATAAGTTAAAAGTGTTGATTATGGACACTAACAATCTTAAGTAAACAGGTAAAGCTGAATATATAACGAGTATACAAACCAAATTTCGTGTGGCCTATTTGTAACCCCGCCTCATGATTGTTAGATTAGCCCTAATTTTTTCGACAATTTGTGTTTCTCTCCACAGAAGGTTTGATATTGAAGTTTTAAAACTACTTTGATAGCTTGTGTGATTCCATGATAAGAAAGCCCATTGAGCTCATTTTCGTAGGTAAAAAAAAAAATTTTTTCGCAAATAAACGCAAAACTTTCGCGAATAAACGCGTAACCTTCGCGGATAAACGCGCAATTTCGCGAATTGACGCGTTACTTTCGCGAATAAACGCGAAACATTAATATAAATATTGTTATTTCAAACAAGAGCCATCAAAGACCTTCACGAATAAACGCGAAACTTTTGCGAATAAACGCGAAACTTTTGCGATATAACGCGAAACTTTCGTGATACAACGCGAAACTTTCACGATATTAAGCGAAACTTTCGCGAATAAACGCGTTACTTTCGCGAATAAACGCGCTACTTTCATGAATAAACGCGAAACTTTATCGAATGAACGCGTTACCTTCATGAATAAACGCGAAACTTAAATATAAATATTGTTATTTCAAACAAGAGCCATCAAAACTTAATGAATTAGATGTAGCACTTTCTATTTGTAGTTTACTTATATATAATTTAAGCATGGGGAATTTTTAAACAGTTGCTACTTATTTTTAAAATACATATTCCACTTATATTTGATACATTTAGAGGCAAAACTACGTTCTCTGAATATGAACAATATCTAAAAAAAAATATGTGGATTGAAACTTTTTATCAAATTCTTAATTGGTCGTATTTCTCTGAAATAAAAACCTCACACTAGACCGTATTCATGTCGCGGTAATATCACATATGTATAACGTTTTGAACAATTATATCCTTTCAATTTACTAATGATAATCTATAAAACTTGTGTTTATACAAAGTTGATTATTTTTATAATACAGTGCTCATGAAAAGCGCGATGCATAATTATGTGACACTGATTTTAGATCACCTTTGTAGTTTGATGTTTTTGTGAATCAATATACAAAAAATTGTCTATATATGCATTACAACTACGTATGTACATATTTCATATACATTGTATTATCAGACCTTTTTATATTTTGGATAAACGTGTAAATATTAAGATATAATCACTGTGGAATATTTGTATGCTGACAAAATGTTTATAGTTTAATTGTCAATCTATTATAAACTGTTATAGGAAGTATACTGAACATTAAGAGAATTGAATCAGCAACCGTAAAACTTTTTTTATCCATAACCAAATATAAAATTAGAATTGAACTGATTTTGATTGGATATACGCTTAATGTAATCCAAACTGTATACAATATGCAAAAGTTCCGCAATTAAACGCAAATTTTACGCGTTTATTCGCGAAAGTTACGCGTTAATTCGCGAAAGTATCGCGTTTATTCGCGAAAGTAACGCGGTTTTTTTTTTTGCAAAGTCACGCCTTAATTCGCGAAAGTTTCGCGTTTATTCGCGAAAAAAATATTTTTTTTTTACCTACGAAAATGAGCTCAATGGGCTTTCGTATCATGACGATATTTAACAGAATTTTAAAAATTTTCATGTGTTATACTTGGGCAATCAACATAATGCATTTTTCTTTAATTAATCAAGTTTTTAATGTGAATAATAAATATAGACCGTGTCTACTCTAGTAACATTTACATAGAATTTTCCACAAATTAAATATACATATATGTGTGTTCTCACAATAGTAATTGATTTTAATTATATTTTAAAATCATAGTTAACATTTTTTAGACTCAAACTTTAGGTAAAAGGTAAATGTCATAACATTTATTAGAAAAAATGATACAATGTCATGTACATTTACATATATGTTCATTAGTTTATTTTTTAGCTCGTAAAAAGAATGAAAATTTCTCCCACTTCAAATGCAGCCCTAATATTTGGGGTTTTTCTATTGTGTAAATATGCATCAAAATTTTCATAAATATATTAATTGTATAAAAGGAAGAAGATTAAATAACTTGGAAAATCCAAAAATTGATAACATTTATAAAAAAAAAAAAAAAAAAAGAAAAAAAGATTGAAAACCATTAATTGAGCAATTTCAGTCAGTGAAATGACGGCATGTCCTCGGGCGTGCTATTTATCATGCCATGTATGATCAAGGACATATGTTAATGTTTGCTCAGGTCTTGCACTGTTTATATGCACACGGTGCCGATTTTAAGACAATTATTTAACAGATCTGCGTCTTGTACTCATACAAAGGTAAACAGGATAGTCATTGTTTTCTAAATATAGAAAATGATGAAAACGGATGCTTAAACTGAGACAAACCTTTAATTGTTGTTCCTCTATAAAGACAAGGTACTATATAAGTGATCTTTGCATTATTGATAAGGGAGGGTGGGGGTGCAAATAGCACTGATACTTTTCTAAAAGCGTTCGCACCTAAATTTGATGAAATGTCAAGGACAATTGAAAAATACATAACCCGCGTCATAGCCAATATGAAACACAAAAGAAAGCATTTATGTTTATGTTCTCTCTGAATCATTTATCCATTAAAAAATGATAAAAGGAAGCTTCTATCATTATTGTCGATCAGAACGTTACACAGTAGGATCAGCCAATTCTCCATATATGTGCAGGTTATCATGGTAACTACAACTACTGGGAAGTCTGAGGTCAGTCCGTGGAAGTTTGTTTTCGCAGTGTAGCTTTATTGATCAAGATATAATCCACAGATGGTGGACACCAAAAAGTAAAAAATGACATTAATAAACAATGTAAAAATTATTTGTTTTGGCTACTTGAATTAATGAATTAAGGACACACGAGACGTTCCGCAGTTTTAGATAATTTTCCTTGATAGATTATTCCTTATTTTATTTGTATTTTAACCTGTTAAAAATTCAGGGTGCATTACCAGGCTATATTTTTTGAGTTAGAATATTTAGAATTTTCCTTATAATAGCATGCAAAATGCAATTGAATGCTTATAAATAAAGTCAAAGTATATATTTTCAATTGAAACTATTATCCAAAGAGAAAAATATCATATAGCATGAAAATATAATCATGGAATTACATTGTAGGTAAAGGAAATCTCCACTTCTCTTTTTCATTTAAATTTTTTTCATCCTTCTGAAAAAGTTGGGGGTAACTCCTTGATAATTCGATTTTCTACATATAAATTAAAAGAAAAAAGTTTGCTGCAAGAAAAAGTAGGAGAGGCAGACCCCCCACCCCCACCCCCACCCCCGAATGCTACTTGCCTGTAAAGTACAATCAATTTTCCTTAGAAATAGAGAAAAAATACCTAGTGGATGTAAATTACGAACATAACAATAACTACTTACCGCTGGTTCATAAGGGTATGAAAGAAGCGAAGCATTGCATATATATATATATATATATATATATATATATATATATATATATATATATATATATATACACACACCCCCCAAAAAAAAACTATAAAATTTATGTTGGGTCATAGTAACCCTGTCATGTTAAAGGATCATTTAATGATGAGCCGAGTAAAAAACCGAATAACCAGTCCGAATAAAAAGTTAGACCAGAATGATTTTTTAAATTTGATTTCCTTCGGGGAATGATCCTCCATGGAAATAATCTTCACAATTCCCTCTCTATCCTGCAATAAATGTATGAGATAAAAAGTACAATTGTTTTGACAAAAAATGACGTTTTCAGACAAGTAAGATCTAGAGAGGCAGAGAAATGATGTACTCTTTATACATGTATTAATGTCACGGTGGTTTTCAGTAATAAAGATTTCACTGTTTTTCTCTTGTAGACCTTTTCAAATAAAAAAAAACTTTTAAAAAGTTTTGTTTTAAAACATTTCACACGTCACTTTGCGGTACTTACTTTGATAAATGACAAAACTTTTGCATCTGCACAATCTCTAGATCTTTGCCTGTCCCTTGTGTACCTTTAGTGTATGAAGTTTATTGGATAAATGATTGTTTAAATGACATTATAAAAACGTACATGAATATAGCGAAACCCTACTTTTAGCTCACCTAGGGCTAATTTGTCGTCGTAGTTGTTAACTTTTCACATTTTCTTCTCCGAAACAATGGGTCAATTTCAACTAAATTTGGTTCAAAGCATCCTTTTAATGAGCGATGATTAAAAACGAATGAAAATATGGTTGCATGTGTTAAGAACGTCCTCTTCAAAGACCAAATACATGTAATCTCAAATATCTGAAAGTTTACATAGAACCTTCCTGATATGTATGCGATTTACTCAAGTTCTTTCAAATAAAGACCCTCATGGGTCAGGAAATGGTTGCATTCGGGGATTCAAATTCATCATTAAAATGAATACAAATTATTCCCGGAAGAACACAAAGGCTTTTATTTGTTTAATAAGTATATAGAATTAAGTGCGACTTAAGTAGTGACTCGGAGAGAGGGGAATAAATTATCGATTTCTTGACAAGAACCCACAGAACTAATTTTACAAAAAGAATAAATAATAATAATAAGAAGAAGAAAAGAATGTCAACAGGGTGGGATCTTCTCAAAATGGCCAGATAGCCTGTAATATTTAAACCCACGGAAGTCAGGAAGGGGGCATCAATGGGGGTTCAAAATTCAATATAGCAATAAATACTCGGAAAATAATCTTCCATTTCTTTTTTAAGAACATAGAGGCTAGAACTGGTTAAATTATTGTGGAAGCAAACTTATGTAACTGGAGTTTCAAAGTCTGCTTTATCCTTGTCCCCTTGGGGTGAAAGAAGTCGACAACTAGGGAGGTTTAACAAGAAATGAATTCTTCTGTAGAAAATAGTGACTACGGTTTTTGAAAATACATTTTCAGTACTAACAGTTTCTCTCTTCAGGATTCTTCATAATTATAAACAAGTTAACTGTTATCAAGAATATTTTTGTATTTTCAAACATGACCCTGGAGGGTTACAAGAATGGGGATACACTAGCTGGATCTCAAGTACGTGTATATGTGCAGAGTATGATGGTCATTGTTAAAGTAAATTTTACAAAGGATTTTAAAAAGTACGGGGAAAAAATACCAGTACTTTTCTTTTAACTGTGTATGTTTTTGTAAAGCTACAGAGTAAGTAAGTTGGCTAACGTTGCTCATGTTAACGAAGTGGTCCCCGTTTAATGTTGAGTGTGCATGCTCGAATATATAGAAACCGGGGGTAGGGTTGGTGGTTTAGGAGGACCGAAATCCATGCGTATCCCCCCCCCCGGAAATGGCCGGAATGGAAGTTTCTATCTGCCTGTCCTTGAATGTGAATGTCTGCTTACACATCTAGTTTTGATTTATATGTTAATATAACGTCAAAGAAATATTGAATTAATTAAATTACATCAAGCACCTGCACATCCTGGCCATAGGTTTCAAAATTTCTTTTCTTTAGGCGCCACCCAAAGAACACTCCTTGTTTTACTTGATCTTGACTAATGAATGGCTCCACAGAACACCACTAGTATTCATTTGACGAGAGGTGAAAGATCTAAAGTGTTGTGAAGGAACAGAAAGACATACTTTGCGTTGAACCTTTTTTGATTCAGGCGAATTAATACGCCCTGAATGCATGATTTATAATGTTTCTACTTTCCCTCAAAGGTTAAACAACATCTTTTGTGGGAGATCGGGGCCAAATTGAAAGCTGACATATCCTAATTTAAGGATTTCTTGAATAAATTTAAGATTCAAAGGAATTTAGTTAATGTCCAAGATGCGTGAAGAAATATCCCGGTGTGATCGTTTTCTGTACATTGTACATCATTTCGGCGCTAGAATCAATCTTGTTTTCTGTTTTCAACAAGTACGGCCATACAAAAAAACTTTCAATCCATCCAGATATAAGACAATTCTGTTTCCAACGTTATGAAAAGAAGGCTGGAAAATAAGCTGCAAGGAAAAAAGGTGCATGAATTTCAAAACATTATTTTTAACTCGTCACGTTCACATCGTTATTTTAGCGTATCACGTTCACATCGTTGAACAGTAAATAATATATATATATATATATATATATATATATATATATATATATATATATATATATATATATATATATATATGTGTGTGTGTGTGTGTGTGTGTGTGTGTGTGTGTGTGTGTGGTTACAAAACTGATGTAAAAAAAATACTTGTAAGTTTACAGACAGGCATTTAGTGCAGCGTTGCCAAGTTTAATCTAATTAGATTGATTTTTGGCTTTCCCTGCATATGAATGTGATGTTTGCCATTCCCTTTTATTTTTAATTTGTTTTTTTTTTATGGTTGTGTAATGAAACTTTTCGTGCTTGGTATCTTCATTTAGAAATTAATTCAAACTGAGATTGATAGTTTGTCCCTAGAATGATGTCAATACATTCAAAATGATGTACTTTTGTTAGAAATCAAGAAGTAAAAGAGGAGACTCGGCAAGGGGGACTTAAACATCAGCATGTACATTTACATTTATACTCGAGGTAGCATACAATTTCCAGGTTTTGTGAATGGTAAGACGATTTTATCTATTACAATGGAAATTGTGCAGCATAGTTTCTACTGATTAATCATTGTTTAACAAAAAACACAACACTCAAATGTCTGGGTGAAATTCGGTATGATGTATCGTTATAAAAGGTTAGGCGAAACAAAAATAATCCATGAATATATACAAGTTAAATTCTCCCGTGTCAAAACGATAACATACTAGCAATGCAAATGTAATATTGAAATGAAGTATAATTTATCATTTATTAGTTAAAGTAAAATATTCAAAAAATAAACAGTCATGATCAGCGCGAAATTCGGTGAAAGAGTTTGCACTAGACCATAGGGGCCTCGTATCTGGATGCTGTCCCACATCGTTGATCACAAAGATCCCATTGGATTCAGAAACTTGAAACAACCAGTGTCTAATATTCTCTTATTCGTTGTATTTAAAGACGTTGGTAACTGAACTGTGATATTTTCTGAGACAAAAAAAAATCTCCATCCGGGAAGACTTTTTATTTAAGGAATAAGGAATCATTCTTTGAGTATTATGAGGTGATAGTTTTGGTCGGGGTGGTCAAATCCGATAAAGCCCGAAGGGCTTTAAGATAGATTTGATCACGCCCCGATCGAAATTATAACCTCATAATATTCAATGAATGATTTCTTATTACTTATATTTATATAATTTTCAGCAATTGTATGATTAAATATTAGAATATTAATTATGCGAACCCCGATTGCACCCCAACAATACGTCATTTGAAAATATTGTAAATATTGGGCTGTTTTGTTATCACAGAGAAAGACACTGAAAGATAAATATTGCAGCTTGAAATAACTTATTTTTGACGTTTATGCGTAAATAGCCGCCTTCAGATAGGCAAACAAATTGAAAATTTGGTCAACATTAAAGATTAACTAATTTATGCGTTATCATAAATTAAGTTTACCTGGAAATCAATCCAACTGCTTTGGCAAACATTTCAGTTACTGTTGTTAAATCCACTTATATAGACAATCACTTGACCTGTATATTCAATCTCATTGGTGTCTCTGTACACTTGATTTGGACAACTAATGATTTACTTAGAAAAATACATTGATGGAATTTATTTGAAATACATGGATTTAATTTATAAGTTGCGGCATCAATGCACAAGTAGTTGCAATTTACCATGCCTGTGCGGGTATGCATTATTCTCTCTCTCTCTCTCTCTCTCTCTCTCTCTCTCTCTCTCTCTCTCTCTCTCTCTCTCTCTCTCTCCGTTTTTTCTCTCTGTGTTTGTGCGCGCGGTCCGTGTGAGTGTACGTGCGTGAGAGACAGTGTGTTTGCCTACCTATGTCCCAGCGTTCGACTCGGATACTGAAGGTTTAGGCCATGACTCGCCGTTTGACCACTATTGATAGTTTACTTTATATACATGTAAATATGAAAATACCAAAATGTCAGGATATTTGCATTCTCGTGATAGCTCGATAAAGTTAAAGATCAAATAAATATTTTTTTTCTAACCATCGAAAAATATCTCTCTTTGACCTTAAAAAATAAAGATCCTGAAATATACCTTTATATGGACTTCATACTGCTTAAAGTTCAGTTTCATTACATATGTCATGACTTTACAAATTGTCACAATTACACACAATTACTTTTCGAATTGTGTACTTTCAAAAAATTATCTTCAAATCTTGCCTCGAGCAAAGAAACAGTAACTGTCATTCAATTTACTATATCTTACTTTCATTTCTGATCCCTGCAAGACGTCGACGCTTTAGTTATAAAATGTAATGTCAAATATGGTACAATGATCTCTGGTAGTCCAAACGGAAGGAAAAATACTTATTCGCATTTATATGCATTATTTATAATTATTTTCTATTTCTATGAATTTCTATATATATCATGATAGTTTTCCAATATAAACATCTCCATAATAAATAAACAACTTTTCAGGGGATTTTTTTGTGGCAAAAACAATGCATAGGATTAACATTTGAATGAATAATTTTCTAAAATCTGAATTTTATGACGTCACACACTATTTGCATTAATTTAATTAAGCACTGTCCCATCATACACACTAATTAACAGCATACGTAATTTGTCACTTCGGGCAAGTGCAATGTTTTATGGAATATACCTCTCGTTTTATGAAAATGCCCCGCCTTTCAATTTTATTTGCGAAATTATTTAGCGTTATGATTATTCAGAGTGCCTTTAAAAAAATTCTCTAATAAATACCAAATGGTCAGGACAGATATAATCAGAAAACGGAGGAAGAAGGTAAGAGAGACATCCTTATTATTAACCACATTATGTTATCAAAATCATTCTTGATAATACACACGCTTGCGTTTTATATTTAATTTACATGTCTTTATTTTAAAGGTTTTTTAAACCCTACGATTTCTGTCAGCGTTTTATTTTCCAAGTATACTAAACACAAATGAAATATCCAGATATATGACAATTTTGATTTCTGATTTTCATTAACATAAAATCATAATCAAATACTATTAAATTAAATATTAAATGTTCAATATTTTCATCTTATACATGTATCATATATATAACATTTTAAGAGGATGTACATACTGAACTTTCAACTTGGTTACATAGTAACATTTTGTTAAAGCATTAATTTTCATTTAGATGATACAGAATTTTTCCTCACCATAATGTTTAACTACGGGTAGTTACTGTAGTTAATGAACCCCGCATTTTAATGTTCTGTGACTTTATCAATATTCGTTGGCATGCCATCAATAATCGCGAAATTAGTTATCTACAGTTCTAAGGATATTGTCCTTCACAAAAAAATGAGTTTGTTGGGAATCAAAATTTGTACATGACAATTAATGGTCCTGCATGTACAAATTTAGATTCCCAATAATCCAAATTTTTGTAAAGGACAATATAGAGATCGTCGCAGTTCACTGTTCGGAGTAGACAAACCTTACTCCATGTGGGATAACATTGTTTATATTGACCGTGGTTTGTGACGACGGAATATGTAAATTCGTAGGCAGTTGTACGCCTAATAAAGATTTTTGACTGGCGAGCATTTGATTACAAATGACGAAACCACTGTACTGCATGGATCCCTAACGCAATCGGTAACGCATGATACATATAATCATGATACACATAGTTACGGTTTGAAATGATTGGCTCACGATTTACGTTTGTTGAATACCTAGAAATCCCCATGTCAACATAAAGCATGCATTCTTTAAACAGTAAAATGCTTCCTTTGTTGATTCATTCGGGATATGAAGGTGGCAACATTGCAGAAAAAATACATAACCCGCGTTAGCGGGTTATGTAAATTTTTTCTGCAATGATCGCTACTTTCATAACCCGCATGAATCATCAAAGAAAGCATTTTATTGTTTATATTTACATTTTTCTTTTATCAAATTAATGAATTGATCGTAAAAAGTAAGAAAAAATAAATAATTTATTGTAAATGTACATCAGTACGTTAAATAAAAGAGACAGCCAAACGTCTTCTATGGGGATCAGCATGATTATTTCGTGCAGTCCGTGATTTTTCTTAGGTCGTTGTAGGGTTCGACCAATCGATTAAAGTGGCGTGTTAATTTCAGTTTTGTCAGTTTCTATAGAGCTATGAATGTACACTAAATTTCCATAAGAAATATAGGGAATCATACTTAGTGGATGTAAATATTATTACTTATTAGGATTGTTACTGACTGACTACAGAAATATATCGGGTTGATCAATCTCATAGATGGCAAGGCGAATAGGTTTGTTACTGACTGACTACAGAAATATATCGGGTTGATCAATCTCATAGATGGCGAGCCTCGCCATCTATGAGATTGATCAACCCGATATATTTCTGTAGTCAGTCAGTAACAAACCTAATAAGTGTTTTGTTTTCCCGAGGACTATCAAGTGTCACATTTATTATTATTCACAGAAAGCGATGATCTATGCAAACCCAAGTACAAGTTGCCTAACATTTCTTCCAATTTAACTCATTTAAACTCTTCAAAATTATCATTCTCACCTTTCAAATACTCTTTGAAATTCTTCGCTTCACCCATGTTAACTTACAATATCTTGTTGCTATTCAATTTTGAATGTTTTCCCCCTTCTCTCTGCAGATATTTGAGCAAATCTCGACGATTTGTTCTGCTCCAGACATAACAATGTGACGTCAATTCAAAGGGCAACTAAATAATTCCAACTACTCTAAATATTTTAAGAACTTACGGAACACGGTTTCTGTGTTAAGTAATATGAAATATCGAGATGAATAGGCGAAGCGGCAGCTAATGACGGCCATCATACCTAATATTAATTCTCACCGAACCTACATAGAGATATATGAGGCAGTCACGTGCCATGTTTAAACCAAATGAAAGTGTGACATTTCAGTCCGAGGGAAAACAAATACACATAATTATATGAACCACAATACAAAATATAATTCGGGTTTTCGAAAATCGAAATAGAATGGGATTTCTTCATATTTTATAGTTTAAATACTCATGAATAAATTGAGTTTGATTTGCATTTTGAAATACAAAAAACTATAATCAATTGAATTTTATTTTCTTTTGATAGATGACAGACACCTATTTCTATGCTGTGTGGCTTGGGTTCATTGGGCTGTCGTCTGCCCTTCTGGAGCCAACACCCTTTCCCGCCGAATTACAAGAATGCTACGAATACCGTTCTTACAACATGACACCATCATTTAAGGCTGCTATGCATATTCAAAACATCTGCTTTAGGAATTATCAATATAGCCAATTCGCCGCCGGTAATGTTTGGTCCGGTCCTAATGTCACACAAGAAGGTGTAAACTATATAGAGAGTCTATTTCGGCAAATCCTCTTGGAAGCTAAAGATGTAGAGAGATATAATAAACATGGCGGACGACAGAAACGACAAGCGTTCCCGGGAAGATTCAGGCGCGAAGTACGAAGTCCAGGAGCTTTCCAACCATTCGCAAATTGCGTACAGCGACTTCAAAGTGAGGTGAGTATAAATGCATGTTCGACTTTTATATACAAGTTATCCAGACTTTGGATTTCTATATGATATAATGTTTCAACATAGCGTTGCCAATTGCAAAAAAACCCACCCCATTGCTTTTCACTCATTGTAGCTAAATCTTAATATTCTAAAACTGTTGACACTCTCAAATATGTTAAAGATAATGAATAGCTCTTAGACTAATACGTTTTTTTTTTCAGTCGGTAGAGCCTGCCAGTACCGGACGCAATACGTATCAAACCATGGCCGCTTTCCACTCCGGCGAAACGCTGCGATATGCTCATGGCGGACCTGCTTTTGCTCCATGGCACAGAATTTACTTGTTGTTGTAAGTATAAAAAGAAACGGATTTTTACTCTATTCAATCACCTACTTCTGATTATAACTTTAAAGTATGTGATTTCAATTCATGTTTAAAGAACTACAACACAATAAATGTACAAGTAACACACAACCAAGAGAAAAACATAATTTTAAATCAGTTATAACTGCGTGATAGAATTATTTATGTGGAGTAAACTCTAAAAAAAAAAAAAAAAAACTTTCACTATCTTCTCTTTGTTTTTTTAGGTTGGAGACAGCGTGTAGAGCCCCCATTCCTTACTGGGACTCTGGTCTTGATCACGATATGACGGATCCAACAATGTCCATTCTTTGGAGCAGTCAGTTCTTTGGTAATGGAGACGGTGAGGTTATGAATGGCCCTTTCAGTGGCATGCGAACGATTCTTGGAACTCCTATCATCAGAAATTACGGAACAGGTCAGTGTTTAAATACAGAAAAAGTTTAAAGAAACAAGGTGACGCACAAACCCATGATTTAGCAAATATCGAATATTTACACGATTTCCAAATTTTTTATTTATCATATGAAAAGGCGAACTTTTCAAAAATTACAGTGTTCAATAGTAAATAAATCAAATTAAAAAGAGAAAAATAGAATAAAGTGTTGGGCCAACAGGGGAATGTAAAAAATGCAGCGTGGCATATATCATAAGCGAGTGGACTCTCATTGAAAACTGATGTCTTCAAGAACTATAAATTTATTAAGATGCACTCTTAATGAATGCATATTTCTTACCACAGACATCAAATAGCTTCACATTCAAATTCTTTCCACAGTCTGTCAATCCCACTGTAACTATTTTTAGACAGCAATCGCAATCACGTGACACTAAAATCAATGTCCAAATCAACTCGGTTTGTTTTCACGTGCATTTTCCGGATAAGTTTTATTGACTTGTAAACTAATAGATGATGATTATGATGCGTGAAACCTTCCGTATGATGAAATTTAGTATATTTCTTCTAATTTCCGTTGTCACCATAAAAAAGTAAAACATGTATTTTTACTCACCGTGTCACTTTAAATAAAGCGATATTTACAAGGTTCCACGAATCTCTATATTCTTAGTACTTTGTAGTTTCAAAAGACAGACCAATCAGTTTTCACACATTGTAAGCGGGACAACCAATGAAAAACACTCTGAGTCCTAAACAACATCGAATAACGAGATCTTTGTTCATTGTAGGCGACAGTGCCTTGTTTACTAAAGAAGGTCTACGAGCTGTGTTAAGTCAAAGAAATTATGCGGACATTGCCGAACCTTTGTTTGGGTCTGCTTTTATGAACAGCTTAGAAGGCCATCACAACGGTCCCCATGTTTGGGTCGGAGGTCATATTTCGGCCTTGAACTCTGCTCCATGGGACCCAGTCTTTTACATGCACCATGCATACGTTGACGCCGTTTGGGAACGTTTCCGCGAGCAGCAGGTGACAAACGGCATTAATCCTGAAACAGACTACCCACGAGACCCCCCTCCACCCGAAGGACACGCTGCCAACGACAGGATTGATTTCCGACCTTATATCAACCCAATTACAAATATTTTCGCAATGAGAAATCTCGTTGCAAATCTCGTCAGATATGAACCTTTTCCAACATGTGAAAACACCTGCAACAACAGCCCGCATTTGTCCTGCGACACGGGTAGACGAATTTGTGTGTCAAGAGACCGACCCGTTGCACAAGGCAACGTTGTATCAGCATCGTCTTCCTCATCATCGATTGCTATGGGAGCACCCCGGGGGTCTGCTTTCAGGGTGGAATCCCGTTCACAAGCCAGGGCCGAAGCAAGAGGACCACTTCCTGTTGGTCAAAAGTTCCGCAGCTCTCCCGTACAAGACGCACGTAATAGAGCCGATAATATTGGGACGGGACCTGCAGCTTCTCGAATTCGACAAGCCAGCGTCCAAGTTAGAGCGAGTGCAACTAGCCAATCACAATCATCAACTCAAACGAGAGTCAGGCGAGAAGTGTTCCAGAACACTTCATCTCACAGTAGTCACCAATCCGTGTCTTCTCTTGAGAGATCATTCACCAATACTTTTGTTTTGGACGGGGCCGTAGATTTGAAACGATGGGTCTACGTACCAGTGCGTATTGTATATACTAGGTCTCCAAATGTCCAAGGAGTAGACCCAACATTACTCGGTAATGCTGAACTCGCAAACGACGTTTGTCAAACAGCTCATTCCGGTGCTTCAAAAGTATTTGTAGCGTCTAACGGTTTGGATTATTATGGAAACTACAAAGAGTTTGCCATCATAGACGAGAGACAACCAGTTTCCGTCACTACGACAGCAGTCGGGATCAAGAATCCAGAATTCGGGGAAGGAGAAGTGTTGTTCACTGCGTACGATTCCTGTGGTCGGCCATGCCGGCCTCTCTGTCTGACATCAGTCAATGGTCAACAGAAATACAAGGCTTGCTCTGGAGCCTTCAAGATCTCCTCTGCTGTCCCCACAATGTACAGAAACTCGTACAAAGAAGCCATATCAGCAAACCTGTTAGAAGAGCTTAATATGATAGATTCAGGTTCCGATGCATCATCTCCTCCTGTGACCTTTGTGTGTGGAAATAGTGACACTTGGCCTTGGAGCTATTAAACTTTGTTTGCAATTTTGTTAATGCATTTAAATGGTGTATGTATAGAATGTTAAATTAAAGATATTTTTTGTAACCGATTATGCTATATAAGGCGTTAAGCTTACTGATGAGCTTCAATTTTCTGAGAGGGTCATTTATAGTTCTTCGTTGTGTCAACACCTTCTGTCACGCAATGTCTCTTAATAAATTGTACTACATTGTTATAGTTGATTGGTAAAAAACTTCTTTACGATTTTAACCTCTAATTCTCAAAAAGGCCAAATATAATGTCGAATTCATAATCTGAAGTAAAAGTAAGTTTGATATTTCATGGATATATTTCAAATGAAAAAAGATTTTGATTAGAATAAACGGTCTTAAACGGTAAGGTCTGGACATGTTATCTTTCAACAGTCATGCAAACAACAAAAATATGTAAGAGAGTTTCAGAAATTAATTGCATTGGTAAAAATTAATCGAATGTATTTCTATAGTCACACTAATTTCTCAATTTATTTTAATGCATAGATATACAAATATCAACCATAAATTTTCAATACCAACCAAATCAAAAATAATTCTTTTTAAATCAATGCATTAAAGTTACAGCTATTATATATTAAATATGTTTCTCGCATACAACATACATAGTGATGCCGATTTAACTAGGATTATGTTGTCATCATCCATTATATATTTATGGGCTAAATACTAGTAGCTATGTTTAATCAATCCAAGTCAATCACATTTGTAATGCGAAATTCCTTGGCTCAAACACTTTATTGACACCTGACTGTAGAAGGACAACACATGTATAAAATACTAGTACTTTGTAATACCCTTTGCCATAATACTTGTATTTATGTTCATCTACTAGTATATAAAGTAATTGCAAAAGTAAAGAAAATGATAAAAAAGAAACACAAGAAAGCATAAATGCCCACCACATGCCTTATAGACTGTAACTGTTGTTATATAATGCATGTGTCTTATCTCTTAATTCAACTCCAAAATGAGACGACTATACGCTTCCTGACAAACTCCCTGTTAACTGATACATTTGATTTCAATCATCCAATAAAAACAAAACTCTAGTTTTTTGAAGATAAGAAAATCCGCGTGTCCAAAAAATAAAAAGGATGACTGCACTTAAGGACATTTAAAAATTGCGACAAAATAATTGTTAAAAATAGGCATATTTCTTTCAATTGGAGGAATTGCCAATGTCTTAACTGCAACTTTATGTAATTACATTAATATGAAGTTCATATTTACAAAGAACGAAGTCGTTTTCATAGGTAGGGGTCATTATATTTTCTTGAATCTCCATAGGATAATGAGGACGCCCACATTTTTACAGACTTAATACATAGTCAGCGCATGTTCGTCTATTGTTCTCCTTTAAATGGTAGTTGTATATTTATATTTAAAAGCTTACGTTAAAAAGAGATCAATAGACAAACATGCGCTCATGGTTAAAAAGCCAAAAAACTCTTTCTTCCTGCGTTCGGCTTCTCTGTTGTAAACGGTATACTTTGACCTAGCTGTTGAATATTATAATTCACCACGTGATTTCTAACACCAGAGGCCTGTTCAACAGAGCGAGCGCTCGCGAGCGCTCGCCAAAATTCCCTATACCCGCAACACAAATTTTGGCGAGCGTTCGCGAGCGCTCGCTCTGTTGAACTCGCCTCTGGTAACTTTGTGAATACAAGACTCCCGTCACGTGACAGGTAGCACGCATTCTGCTAGGCGATATTATTTGTCCGTACCCACTTCAATTCATTCCAATCGATTGATGGTTTTTTCATTTCTCTGAGATATCTATAAGAGATTATCGGTTCTGTGCGTTATTGATTATTAATAATCTACATGTACTTGTTAATTCTTTTCGAACACGTAAATTGTTGACATCAGCTTCTGGTTTACGAGCATCAATGTCTACGTATACTGGCCGATATTATATGATATATATATTTTTTGAAACCTTTAAAAAATGGCAACATGCAGGAGAGAGAGAGAGAGAGAGAGAGAGAGAGAGAGAGAGAGAGAGAGAGAGAGGATATGTTCAATTATAATACTGCTATTCTAATTTTAGGCCACTCATTAAAATATTAGATCAACCCTCCATGCATATTTATGAGTCTTATCTTATCAAGGACAGACAAGTCTAAATTAAAGATATTTGCAGAGCAGTGAGGGTAAGAAAATACCGGATTATTTTATTACAGCACAGTTTAGAATCCTTGTGACAACAAATTTCTATTGTAAATTGACCAAACTATATAACAAATGAGTTGCAGTAAAATTGAGCGAGGAATAAACTAACAATAGTGACTGCAAAAGGACCCAAAATACGGCGTTAAGTGCAGTCATCCTTTGTCCCTTTATGAGGTTGATCCGTAAATGTAATTACGTCACAAAACAGCACTTACTGTAGAGTTACAGTCGTAGTTAATTGAAAAGAATAAAAAAGAAGCATTGACCCAATTTCGATACATCACCCCTAACCAAAGATATGTCAAGTGGCAAGGTGTCTTGCCCTTTACAAACAGTTCACCACAAAAAAGAAAAGAAGAGAAAGAAAATAAAATGCTAATGCAACACTTCGTTCTATTTTAATTCAATGATGGATCCTGTAGTAACATTTCATGTTGCGTTTTCGCTGAAAAAAAGATTCGTTTCAAGTTCTTTTTTATTTAAATTCAGCACTTGATAAACAACCCACCCACCCCCCCCCCCCCAAAAAAAAAAACAAAAAAAAAAAACACACACAGGCTGATATATAACTATACAGATTGTTGGGTTTCGTAAGAGTTTTTATTTTCAAAGTTTATTAATGACATATCCAACATACAGTGTTCATTTTACTAGTATATGAATAATCTATTTTATTTTTCTATAGTTTAATATGTATGTTTAAATTATATTAAGATGCATTTATTGATATACATAAAATATCTTATTTGTTTGTAAAATTCTTAAAAACATTGTTTTTTTATATAACTCCGATTTAACCTTGTCCTCATTAAGAAACACATAAATTTTTCCTTAATGATATTCGATAAAAAAAACACTCGCAAGACAAACCTTTCCTTTACAATAAGGCATACAGTTTAACTTTTGAAATGACTAAGTGGAGGATATACAACAATTTTTAATATGACAGTATATGGGACAATATTTTTAAGTCATTCTTTCTTTACCCATTTTGTCAAGCAAAATGAAGCATGATTCGAGACACTTACTGTAATATCAGGTGGCAGTGAAACAAACATCTGATGAAACTTCTTCATCCTGGAATGCACACTTACTAAGTAAAATTAATGAATTCATTTGAGTTAATCTAGAGCAGAGGACTGAGAATACTGTATATTCCTAATTAAACGCGAGGAATTAATTTCTGCGTAAAATCGCGAGAAGCAGTCCTCGCTGATTTTAAAATCTCGCTTTTATTTCCAGACTGTTTTAAACTCTAGGAAATTATAACAAAAAATTGGTGATCGCGATTTTATATTCTCGCAATTTGATACAAAACAGCGGAATCGCTGAATTAAGTACTCGCGTAAAATAAGGAATTTACAGTAATGAAATACAAACTAAACAAATCCCATTTTCTTATAATTTTGTTTATTATTGTACAAACACTTAATTTGACCACACCACAAAAAGACAGTGTGTGTTATAAATAATGTTAACACAACAGCTATTAACAACTATCCACCATTTGTAAATGAAATCAGACATTTTGAATTCCAACACCAATGAATTCGAGATTTTGAAAATCATTTTAATATTTATAAAGAACAGTGAATTTCATTAATGATTAACTTAAAAAGGAGCAATGGCCGACACCTTGACTTCTTGAACACTGTGCTGTAAACATTCTAGTTTTGGAAACGATGGGATTGATTGAGATAAACGAGGCATACTTTTTTATAAGATAGCAAAAGCGTACAAACAACATCACTTAACACCCAATTAACACGTAGTCTGTCTTATCATGAGAGAATTATGACGTCACTTTGAACTAATCATCGTATTTGATTATTTAATTAACTATACAAATGTATTTCCTTTTTGATTATGATTTTATAAGTGATGTATTGTATAAGAGTGATTTGTTCATCTCTTATAATTTTCTGTCGTCAATTTTAATAAATGACAATTTCATTCATCTACATGTATCTTGTTTGTTTGTAGTAGAAGATTATGAATTGGTTTATTCATTTACCTTTTTGCAAGAAAGGCAACAAAAAAATATTTGATGAAGCGCTAATTTGTTTTGGAAATAGACTGGAAATTCCGAGATTTATATCTAGTTCACGAATAATTTGTCATTTTTGTATCCCACCTAATGTATCGCCCTATATAAATAAAAGGCATTGTTCCATGGACTGATCGACGACTGGGGACTGATTCAAACATAAAGGTCCTAGACTAAACTATATAGTCCTGCAGGAGTCTGTTCTAGTGTCAGAAGAGGAATTGTCGTGGAGGTAAGTGACGAAAATTTACGTATTTTTTTTCAATTATCAATATCATATAAAATAAGATATCAATAAAGAGTCTTTTTCTAGAGAAAAACACAGACAAAACAAATATACAAAGGTGTTTTGATAATTTACATAACTGAACTGTGATTTAAAGAATTTTTTTTATAAATTACTGTAAGAATAAACTACAAATTTCCAGTTTTTATTTCGTAATAAAATGTCAGATATTTAAAATTAGTCAATTACTGTTCAATACACATTTTATTAAAAGAAATATATGCCGAAATTAAATTCTTTTTGCCAAATCCCATTTTTTTTATTACAAGAAAATGCTGTACTCCGGGGGGGGGGGGGGGGGTTACGGAAAACATTTCACTCCTTTTCAGATATCTAACAAGTCCCGTTTCCATTCTATCGAAATGCACAGATATTATATTTCATTATTTTAATCATAATCTCGTTTTAAACAAATTTGAAAACAACCAGTTTGATTCACGATATTTAACCGCAGAATCGAAAGATGGGAAATTAAAACCTCCTCCAGTAAAACGTTTGTAATTAAATTGTTCGATCTTTTAGATAAAAAGATATCAAAATATCATACAGACGAACCATTCTTAAAAGTAATAAGCGTGCCCCAAAATACACGAAAAAAATCTTTTCACTTTATTCGAGGAAAAACTAAACAATATTAATGTATAAATTGAGCATAAGAATCATTTTTTGTACAGAATTGAATTATGGGTTTAAAAGAAAATGTGGTGAAGATCCATAAATAACCTAAAGTAATTAATATCATGCAATGACCTTTCAGTATTTAATGATAAATATAAATTGCTGTCCTTTTAAAAAAGGACTGCAATACGTGGACCATATGCATGTGTTTCTAACGGAAATAAGGAAGCCTTATGGTTATCCGAAATTTCTCTGACTCTAACCCCCGGTTTTATATTATGACATATGCGGGGAGACCTCCAAGTGCAAAAGTGTAATGATGTAGAATATAAGCAAGTCAGGATACTGCCTAAAACCTCCAAATCACGTATAGCTATGACCCCTTTACTTCAGAATTCAAAGTGTCCAAACTTCAAACATAATTATAAATTATATTAGTGAAGATTACATGCATAGTTTAAAAGTCAGTGATACTATTTTTCTGATCGACTTCGTCCTTATTGGGCATTCGGCGAATTTAACTACAGTAAAACTTGTTGAATCCGGATGTTGTGCATTCCGGCATGTTGTCCATTCCGGCGAATTTATTCAGTTCCTTGACATTTTCTTATCATTTTATGTTTTAAAAATGTTGTGCAATCCGGATCTTGTCTATTCTGTAAACCGGCCGCGATGAAAAGAACCGACCGCTAATAAGTAGTAAGAGTTATCTTCTGTAATCCGGGCACTTATCGATCGGTCTTATGCTGGATATAATTACTGCTCAATTATCGATCAATTTTCCTGTCTTTTTTTGATTTAAATAACTGTGAATATAAATCCAAATTAGCAATACATTTTAGTTTATAACATTAAGTCTTGTTATAAATAAATGTCCATTTTTTCCAGCAAAAATTAGATCAAAAGTGGGGGTTGTGTATTATACGTCACCCCATTATCTTAAGGCCGTGATTCTGAAAACCGCGGGAGTAAGACGTCCGATATCGTTTGTAATGCGCGCTGTACGGTAACACTTACAGAGTTACATTTTATTCTGTCAAAATGCTCCATTCTTAATTAAATTCCCGTGTATTTGAACATTTATCCATTGTTCCATGCATCAAAACAGTTCTCGCTTGGTCAATGTTTGTTTAACAATTTCCGGTGAATCATGCACTTGCCTCGTGTCGGACTTCTCGGGTTAATCGGGTGTTTGAAAATTTATCAATTACGGTGATTTGATTAAAATACGTATTCCGTTATGGAATAATTGTTTTCCAAATTAAAAATGAAAAACGGCACTGTAATCATAATCGAGGAGGTCTAATATATTTCAGAAGAATTGAAAATTTTGCAAGAATAGACGATCAAGACCTACTGCATTAAATACTGCAATTAATTTTGCAACAATGTCCTTCAAAGCGGATGTTGCCTAATCCGGCCAAATTTTTCAGAAACATCCTCCGCCGGATTAGACAAGTTTTACTGTATTTGCGTACACATTTCGCATCGCACTACTTTGTTAACTATGCGGTAACCATAGGGGCTCCCCATCTAAATAGATATATACAAAAAACGGTAATTCCTATACATGTACCATAAAAACAACAAGACTTGCAACTTCCAGTATTTTTTTCTATTTATTTCGGCTAGAAGTCAGTGGTCAAAATTTGCTTATATGCATATGAAACATATTTATTGATATCATAACTGTTCATTTAGGAATGACAAATGTTTGTCAAAATAAAATTATCGTTTGAAACAAGTGTAACTTGTAGCTTTAGTCACTTCCGGCCGAGATCAGAAGCATCAATGGCGGTGAGTTGCAGGCCTTGTTGTTTTCAATATATTCGATCAGTGCTTACTATCTATTCAAGATATATTACTTTAGCCAGGTACTCTTTACACAATTGCGCTGAAAAATATAGTTCTATTCATGCAGATACAACATTACAACAAATGTTTAGAATATCGATGTATATGTTATACGTGTTAGAAAACAAAATTAACGTAAAATTAATTTTAAAGAGCACCTTTCCCCAAGAAATGTAAATGTGAAGTATTCATATTCCTATGCTAGCTGCCTCAGTCTTTTTTTTTTTTTTTTTTTTTTTTTTTTTTTTTTTTTTTTTTTTACAAAAATATAGGTCATTCTTCGATTGACAATATTTTCACTAATAAATACTGCTTATATTAATACAATAATTATATTACTGTCATGATTATTGTTCGTTAATTATCACACAATCTCTTTAAATTATTTATTGTGTATGAGTGTGTCTGTGTTATTTTCTTTTTTTTAATGACGGATTGGTTATGCAACACCTGCACATGTGTGCACTGTTTGCTAGTGATACAAGACTGGTGGCAATATTTGCTATGGACATGAGGAACTATATACGCCAGTTCCTTAACAGGTTTTGCCGTACATGTACATGCGTAAGAATTTCATTCGGAAGTACACTAGCCTCGCCTTTTAAAAGTAAAGTTACGTTATTTCGGAACAAAAAACATCGGTATAACATTAAAATGCTGACAGTTGATATCACATGCCGATAATTTCTATAAACGGAAAACTTTGTTTCTGCACTGTTTACCGCATCGTCACAAGCTATGGGTATTTTGTCCATTCTATTTCCACAAACTTGTGGAAATAAATTGGACACAAAACCCGTGCCTTGAGACGATGTCTTTACCGACATCTTTACAATTTCAGACCGTTTGAACTTTTTAAGATCAATTCTATGTAAGAATCAAAATTCGGTGGCCACGCATAGTCCCGGATTTTCTTCATACAATTTGATAGACTTTGATAAGTAAAAAAGCCTAACACCATTTATTTGTTGCTATGTGGTTCTGTTGCCATGGTAACAGAGGGTAAAGATGTAAAAATGGTATTTTAATGCATATTTGAGAACATACTGTGAGTAATGTGCACAACTCGGGGTTTCCAGGGTAGAATATCTTATTAAGAATAGTTGTCATTTTTCAGAAGAAAGAAAAACATTCACGGAGAAACGCATATTTTTAGAGCGTTTCCATGGTTACTAAACAGAAATTTAAAAATATGTTTTCTTCATTTAATTTGAATAAAAAGAGCAAATCTTGGATTTTTTGGTAAACGCTATTTTGATTGTGCAATTAAAAATTTAAATATGATAATTGAGATCCGTTCCTATGGTAACAAGCTGAAAAATAAGGTAAATTATAATATTTTAAGGCATATTTAAATGGATATTAGTCACATATAATGAATAAATATATAAAATCAATTGGTGAGAAAAAAGTAAGTATGTCCTTAACTTTAATGACACGTGAAAAAAACCTAACATTTTCTATAAATAAATGCCGTTGCTATGGACTTTTCAAAAAGTAAGAATTTCTGTGTGATTTTCTAGGCAACTTAATTTTCCATAGCAACAACACTTCTCTGTTCATAACAAAGCTTTTTTGTGGTATATAATATAAATATTTTTACAAGTTCCAACTAAAACAATTGCTAAAAATGTCTAAAATCAGGAACTAAAGCATATCGAAATCATCTTCAGTTTCTCAGTTTTTCCTATTTCTTGGCCTTGTTACCATAGCAACGGATGCCAATTTTCATAATAAAATACATAATGCATGGACATAGATAATGATGTACAAATTTAATACTTTACCATTTCGGTTTATTAAAAAAATGCAAAAACCTGATTTCGAAAATTTGTAACGGTTTCCATGGTAACATTTTAAAAGTATTGGTTTCTCCATCAATTTTCTTATATGATATAAGAATTGAAAATAGGACAAAGGCTGTTTTATGTCTTTGATAGTTTACATTATTGGGCAAAACCTTCTAATATAGCTTCAATGTAGGTAAGTTTTGCTATTTTTCCATCTTTAGCCACGGTTACTATAGCAGCGGTTACCCCTAGCAACCAACTTTTAGTGGTTTTTTTGTGTTTTACACCTAGGTGTGTCCATGTATGAAATATAAGGAAAATTGGTGATTATGCGTGGCCAAACCCTTTTATAAATCATTGATTCTTACATAGACTTTATCTAAAACATGTACCCATTACATGGAATCCCGATTCAGATAAAGATACATCTGGATCGATGCTAGCCTACCCATAATCCTGCACAGGAACCAGGCTAACTCATGCCTAAGCTGAATTTTCCCCATCGCATTCAGTTTTACCTCGCTTATATATTTTCTGCGTGAACGTCAGGGCCAAAGCAATACATATTGTATCATTATGCTATATTTTATGCTATCAAAGTACACCATTCATTTGGTATTAAGAGTTTTTATCAAACGATATAGTTTTAGCAAGATTGAAAGCAAGGGTCACCTGAAAGCAAGTCAAAACTACGTACTGACGACAGATTATTTGTCTCTTCCGTCCACATGCACTTTCCCTTATTATACTGATAACACTGTCGCCATTTTGGATCGTTTTCAGGCTCATCTGCCACGATTTTCTTTGAAGCAGTCCTCGTATATTAATGCCCATATCGATAATTCGTGAAATCCCTTTAGTTTCCTTTTGAAGATTTATTCTGAAAGCGGCTTGTCAGATGGTTAATTCTGTTTTCAAATTGAACCAGTCTTGTGTTCATTTCGAAACAAGTGTAGTTCATTACGATTTTCGAACTTTAACCATTCAAGTAATTTGCATAATAATTGATTTCATTTCACTAAAGAATTTACCAAAACTTATAGAAATACTACTAGAAATAAGACAAAATGTAATAAATCTAGTTCAGAATTTAAACGCAATGTTATGTGTTTTGATTCGTTTTCAACCCAGGTCATTGTATTGTATAAGCAAAATGTTTGTATAGGTATTAAAATTTTGTATCCAATTAAATTGTGCGTAACAAACAGGAATTTAATATATTAATTGTTGAATATCTTCTCAATTTTGAGTCCTTACTTAAATCTTATGATTGTAAATATCTCTCAATGTATTCCACAGAAATAAAAAAGGCAACTATGACGATGGGCCTTTTGTTTGTTTCCCTGTTTATTGGATTCTTGGGCCCATCCTCGGCTCTTTTGGAACCAATCCCTTTTCCTGCAGATCTACAAGAATGCTACGAATACCGGTCTTACAACATGACACCATCATTTGAAGCTGCCCACCAAATTCAGAAATATTGCTATAGAAATTTTGAATACAAGCAGATTGCTTCTGGGAAAGTCTGGAGTGGTACAAATATCACATTACAAGGTATTAACTATATAGATAGCTTATTCCGGCAAATTTTTCGAGAAGTGGAAGAGATGGACAGACAAAATAAGAACGGAAAACGTAAGAAAAGACAAATTGATAGTCGAAGATACAGAAGGGAAGTGAGGAGTCCCGGAGCCTTTCAACCATTCGCAGATTGCATAGTCCGACTACAGAATGAGGTGAATATATATCTTAACTATTTCTATTTCTTATTTCATTAAGTGTATGCCATTTTTAGAAACCTAAATTATATATACTAAAAGCAATGATTTGGTATATTAAACCTGAATTTTAAAATGTTTGTTGATAAATGATAATGATATATTCATACATACATTATGTATGCGTATGCGAATACATACATGTATATGAATGAATCTTCAATTCGGTTTTACGATAAGTTATTTTCAATTTTTTGCAGTTTTTCTCTGCAGCTTTTTTTGATTATTTGTAGTTCGTTGAAGATCGTAACACGGGAAGAAACACATACCAGACATTAGCTGCATTCCACTCCGGCCCTGCTCTCCGGTCTGCCCATGGGGGACCGGGATTCCCTCCTTGGCACAGGATCTACTTACTTTTGTACGACAGTTCAGTTTAAATGTTGATCTCGTTACTTTTGAGTATGATTTGTTGAAACTTATAGGTAAACCTCGGTGGGTTAGCTTTTGTTTTAATTAGAAAAAAAATTGCTTTCGATAGGTGGTTCTAAAGCACCCTTTGAAACAATTAAAAAAAATAACAACATTTACTTTATTTACTTTCAATTCTGAATCCCACGATTTGAAGCCAGCTTCCCTTTTTAGCTCACCTGATCGAAAATTAACGTGAACTTTTCGGATAGAAATTTGTTCCTTGCCTATCGTTGTCGTTGTCGGCATAAACTTTTCACATTCCCATCTTAATCTTCAGAACCACTGGGCCAATTTTAAACAAACTTGGCACAAATCATTCTTGGTCAAATGTAATTCAAGTTTATTTAAATGAGGGACCACACTATCTTTCAAGGGTAGATATTTAGATTTATTGAAAATTTGTTGGCAATTTTTTTTAAAAAGGAGACTCTTTTCAAACACAATTTAATCAGAAAAAAAACTGTTGTTTGGTAACTTCCTCAGGTATTTAGCACAGGGTTTGTTCTAATCATGATCCCCGGGGTAGGGTGGAGTCATCATAGGGTTTGGGGTGGTTGAATTTTAGCACAGGGAAACATAGAGAATTTTTCTTCTTCTCAAAAACCATTTGGCCAGAAAGAGCTGAACCTGTGTGGAAGCATCCCATCGTTATGGGGTGGGGGTGAATGTGACATCAGAATGAAAAGAGATGAAAATCAAAAATTAAACATGAGTATATGTGAAGAAAATTTGAAATCTTTATAAACAAGTTTTACTCTGCTTAATTATTAATTTATTTTGTATTTGATACCCTAAAGCTCATTTGATAAAGAGTTACGGTTCGTTTTACTTAGGTGAGTGATGTGGCCCCTGGGCCTCTTGTTCATTTATAAGTAGGACATTAGTAGGAAATGAATATTCTATTGCTTTCAAATTTTTCGGAAATAAAAAATGAGTTATTTTAAAGAAAATAAATCAATGTGTAGTACAGTTCTAAATTTCACAATTTCAAGGCTTTTATCTTATGACAGACTTGAGACAGCTTGCAATGCACCAATTCCTTACTGGGAGTCTGGATTTGATCACGATATGGATGACCCAACAGAATCAATCTTATGGAGTGACGAGTATTTCGGTAATGGGGATGGCGTCGTTACCGGAGGACCATTCAGAGACATGCGCACTATCCTCGGTGGTCCAATCATTAGAAACTATGGTACAGGTATGTTCAAAGCTTCTATGCTACCTGAAGATTTATCTTCTTGTCTGTAGATTTATTTTTCTTTTTTAAAGGAAGCGTTTCTATCCATCTGAAGATGTCACTTCAATGATTGAAATGCTCAATACTAAGCTCGTGCTTTCAAAAATTATTCTCAATCACTTTTAAGTTTATTTTGTCAAAATTGTAATAATCTATTAGTAAGAAGATAGTTTTTTTTTATCGAATTAACAGTCGTTTCGTGTTTCTAGCAAACGATGCTTTGAATTGGCAGGAATCTTCTATACTCACAATTACATCATATTTTTAATCGACAATGTAGGGAAACAAATACAAATTGGGTTCATGGAAGGCACAAAGGTACCCCATAATGTTAAAATTTCAAAGCAAAGGTGTCATTTTGTATTGATTTTTTCATCTTAGCTATTGACAATTGGTAGAATTCGCAAATATAACAATTTTGGGATTTTAATTTTTAGATTGATATCACAATTTCCATATGGTTTTGATTATTTAACTTTGAGTCATATTATGCACATTGCTTGCTTTATCATATCATAGGACTTTCTTATAGTTTTTATGATACTATAATTGAAAACCGTACAAAGTTTTCTTCAATAGTTCTCCACCAACCATTTGACATTCGCAATGCACCAAATACATAATTCAAGTAAACAATGATGACTTTTATAAAAACACTTTTTTATATGCTTATGTTTTAGGTAATGGTGCTTTGTTTACAAAAACTGGTTATCGAGCAGTTTTGAGCCGAAATAACTATGAAGATATTACAGAACCCAAACAAGGAGAAGCGTATTTCTACACACTTGAAGGGCATCACAACGGTCCCCATACTTGGACCGGAGGCCATCTTGCTAGTCCCAATTCCGCACCTTACGACCCAGTGTTTTACATGCATCATTCATATGTCGATGCTGTTTGGGAAGCATTCCGGCAAAGGCAAAGACAAAATGGAATAAATCCAGAAACAGATTATCCGCCTAATCCTCCCCGTGGACATGGAATCGATGACCTAATTGACTTCCGGCCATATATTAATCCAATCACAAATAGATATGCTATGTCAAATGCTGTTGCTAATCTTGTCACTTACGAACCATTCGCCACCTGTAGGAATCAGTGTAATAGGAGTCCTCATTTGTACTGTCAAAACAATGTTTGCGTGTCGCGCGCACGACAAAGAATTGCTGCATTCGCATCCCCTATTGATAGCGCCGCCTTTAGCATATCACAACCACGAATGATAGCCGAGGCTGCTGGACCAATTCCTGCAGGTGAAAAGTTTCGCACTGCACCATTAAGGGACACTCGAAACCGAGAGGATAGAATAGGAATAGCCCCTGTTGCTCCAGAAATTCAGGCCGCAAGCTTTCAAGTCAGAGAACTTCAAGCTCGATTCAGGCGTGACGTATCTCCACTGTCGAAAAATGAATCATTGCACCATGGTAGTCATCAGTCGATAAGTTCCATTGGACGGTCTTATACCAACAGTTTTATACTGGATGGAGTAGTCGATCAAAAGCGATGGGTGTATCTACCAGTACGAATTGTGTACACGAGGTCTCCGAATGTCAAAGGGACTGACCCAACCCTACTCGGAAATTCCGAACTTCAGAACGACGTTTGCCAAACAGCTCATTCCGGTGCTTCAAAAGTTTTTGTAGCCTCTGATGGTCTGGATTATTATGGAAACTACAAAGAGTTTGCCATCATAGACGAGAGACAACCAGTTTCCGTCACTACGACAGCAGTCGGGATCAAGAATCCAGAATTCGGGGAAGGAGAAGTGTTGTTCACTTCGTACGATTCCTGTGGTCGGCCATGCCGGCCTCTCTGTCTGACGTCAGTCAATGGTCAACAGAAATACAAGGCTTGCTCTGGGGCCTTCAAGATCTCCTCTGCTGTTCCCACAATGTACAGAAACTCGTACAAAGAAGCCATATCAGCAAACCTGTTAAAAGAGCTTAATATGATAGATTCAGGCTCCGATGCGTCATCTCCTGTGACCTTTGTGTGTGGAAATAGTGACGCTTGGCCTTGGAGCTATTAAACTCTGTTTGCAATTTTGGTAATGTATTAAAATGGTGTATGTTTAGTGTTTTGATGAATTAAAGATATTTTCGTTCATGATTATGTTATATAATGGCGTTTAGCTTATTGATAAGCTTCAATTTCTGAGATTTTATTTATTAGAACGGCTTTGGTGTGGTTTATCCGACAACGTCGCGTTCAAGTCTATTAGCTACGTCATGCATAAACAAAACCCGCGTCTTGACTACAAACATTTTTTATTGGTGGATGAAGGTTACCGCTGATTGGCTGCTGGTGCAGACTAATTATATATGCAGGGACAAAACAACACTGAACAAAATATTCTTATGTGTAACTTTCAGCCTTTTTGTAACAGGATGATTTTACAGGCATATCACACATTGAGCATTGCAGTTCTTAAGAATATCTTAAGCAACTGTTTATATATGGATTATAAACATAAAATACATCAAATCTTGAACCCCTTGTGAGGCCAAAAAATTGTGTAAGGGCCATAGTCTTAAAAATTTTAAAGAATGAACAATATGTCAAAATGCTTGCATATAAGTAAAATAATACACATGTATAATAACATTTGAGTTTTTGTGAATAATTTAAATGTTTTCCTTTGTAAAGTTCTTGGCCAATCCTACTCCTGGAGATTATGATTTTGACAAATATTTAATCTACAATATCTGAACTGACTAAAGTTACAGCTTTTCTAAGCAATTTGTGTTTTAGAAGATGATTTTTAAAGATGTATCCCTATATATTCCTATGTAAAAATTTGACTCTCATTGTGGACCCACCCTACTTCTGAGGATCGTGATTTGAACAAACTTAAATCTACAATACTCGAGGATGCTTCTATACAAATTACAGCTTTTCTGGCTGAACGGTTTCAGAGAAGATTTTGAAAGATTTACTCTATATATTTCTATGTTTAAATTCGACCCCCCCCCCCCATTGTGGCGCTCACCCTACCCCTGGAGATCATAATTTGAACAAACTTGAACTCTACCTAAGGATGCTTCCACACGTTACAGCTTTTCTGGCTGACCAATTTCAGAAAAGAAGACTTTTAGATTACCTCTATATATTACAATGTAAAATAAGACCCCCATTTATGCCTTTAACATACCCGCGGTGATCATTATTTTCATAACCTTGAATCTGCATTACCTGAGATTCTTCCACATAAGTTTCAGATTACCTGTCCAAATAGTTCTTGAGAAGAATAATTTTGAAAATCTCAAAAAATTTCAATAATTCCCAAAAATCTCCCCTTGAAAAAAAGAGTGGTCCTTATTTTCCTCACTCTGAATCCCTTTTGCCTTAAGGTGCTTTGTGCCAACTTTGGTTGAAATTGGCCCTGTGGTTCTGGAGATGTTGAAAATGTGAAATGTGACAGACGGATAAACGGACGGACAGACGGAGGACAGACAAAATGTGATCAGAAAAGCTCACTTGAGCTTTCAGCTCAGGTGAGCTTAAAACTTGCAATTTACGGCGCACGAAATATATGCTAGTTTTAAACAGATTAATATATCGTACCACATTCAGTGAAAATAACCCATTAAAAATTCTTCATTCAGTTTACTACTGTTCATACTTAAGCAATAAAACGCTTTCTTTTGTGATTCATGCAGGATATGAAGGTAGCGACATTGCAGAAAAATACATTACTCGCGTTAGTACGTTATGTAATTTTTATCTGCAATTATCGCTACCCTCATAACCCGCATGAATCATCAAAGAAACATTTTATTGTTTATTTTTACATCTTTTTTCTAACAAATTAATAAATTGATTGTAAAAAGTAAGTTAAATTAACTAAATTACCGTGTTAATGTACATCAGTATGTAAGCTAAAAGAAACAGCCAAATCGTCTCCTATTGGAATTTGAATCTGATATCATCATGATTATTACGTGCAGTCCATGATTTTTCTTATTTGCTGTAAGGTTGCTGAATGTTTCGACCAATCGAGAAACGGGGCGTGTAGATTTCAGTCCTGTCAGTTTCCTTTCAGTTTCAGTCGGTGTAGGTTTCGACCAATCGATAAACGGGGCGTGGTGATTTCAGACCTGTCAGTTTCTATAGAGCTATGAATGAACAAGTTCGTAAGAAGTAGAGGGAATCATACTCAGTAGATGTAAAAATATGTAAATGTCACTTTACTTGCCCCAAACTTTCTCCTAATAAACAATCTTTATATTAAACTAACCGACCTCGGAAAGCGGATCAAGGATCGTCATTTATATATGTGTTAACACGCCACTCTATGGAACTTTTGATGGCGTTTAAAAAAATTATAGTCAAGTGAGGAAATAACATCTGCAGTAAAATTTAATTGGGATATTTTGGTATAGATTATTCACACAGAATGTTGTAGGGTAAAAGTAGAATAAACGAATTGGAAACCTGCCTAGCGAAGATGGCTCAGCTCTACGTATATGTAGATACCTCCCTTGCACTTTCCACTTCCATCTCAAGATCTTTAATATCGTTCTATTCGTTTATTGACTGTCGATTGACGATCTAAAGGTGTTGAAAATGAGAAATTTATCTCTATTACTTCGAATGGTAAGTAAGTACTAGTAAGTAATACATGAAATGAACGTGGAATACATGGCTTAACGCCCGCCTGCAGAGAGAGAGAGAGAGAGAGAGAGAGAGAGAGAGAGAGAGAGAGAGAGAGAGAGAGAGAGGAGAGAGAGAGTTTTGCATATAATTTAAACACAAGAGGAGAGTAAAATGATGGGGGAAAACAAACTGTTTTGAAAAATCCATAAGCTCTGGCATTGCGTAAGGGTGCATAAATAACTTCACCTAAGAAAACGAGTTGACCAATCAGAAAGTTTTAACACCAGCAGTAAGTATCGGTTATATTTGACGAAGCTGACTGAATTGATCGTGACGCTATCGGGAACACCACACCAAAGCTATTCTGATAATAATCTTCTTTGATGTGTCCACATTGTATAGTTATTGATTGGTAAAAATTTCTTTACGAGTGATGCAAGTGACTTTAACCTCTAGCACCTCAACAAAGCCAAATATAATGTTGAATTTATAATCTTAAGTAAAAGTAAATCTATATTACATGGATACATTTCAAATGAAAAAAAGATTTTGATTAAAATAAACGATCTTAACCGGTAACGTCTGGACGTGATATCTTTCAACAGTCAACAGAGTTTTGGAAATTAATTGCATTGCTAAAAATCATACAATTGTACAACGATATAAAATGGTTTGGGGCAGTTTACGCGAAGCGGTTTATAAAAAAGCGTAAACTGTTTCAAACCATTTTATATCGTATAAAACTAATAAATGTTGAATTCATTGCATATATTTTTTTACTATTAATTGTAGATAAAAACAGCCATTTGACCTTTAAAATGACATCAAATTGTTCAAAATTCAAACGTAACGTCAGGCGGATTGATACTTTTTTGACGTTAGTCTTACTATGACGTAGGCAACATTCTTTATACGATATAAAATAATTTTTAGCCAATCAAAAAGCGCATTACATTCAGAATTAAATTATATCTATATGTTATACAAATGATATACAAATATCAACCATAAACTTTAAATACCAGCCAAATCAAAAATAATTTCATTGTATTTTAAATCAATGCATTAACTTTACAGCTATTATATACATGTATCATATATATTTCTCACAAACAGCATTCATAGTGATACCAATTCAAACAATATTATTTTGTAATTATCCATACATGTTTATTTATGGGCGGCGAAAAAATAGATATTTATTGTGAATCAAGCAAATTATACTAGTAGCTCTGTTTAATCAATCCAGGTCAATTGGATTTGTAATGCGAAATTCCTTGGCTCAAACGCTTTATTGTCACCTGACTGTAGAAGAATCGATTCACAAAGACTGTACGCTGTGGTATAAAATACTAGTACTTTGTATTACCTTTTGCCCTAATACTTGTATTTATGTTCATCTACTAAAATAAAAAAGTTTTCAAAAGTAATGAAAGTCATACAAAAAGAAACACAAATCATGAATGACCACCACATGCCTTATAGAGTGTGACTGTTATGTTATGCATGTGCAGTGGCGTAGCTAGCCCCCCCCCCCCCCCCCCCGAACCTGAATACATTTTTCAATGAAAGAAAAAGTGAGCAAGCTCGCATACCCCATGCTCCCCAATAACTTGACAATGATACACATAATAAATTGCAGGATACGCATTAAATATTTGATTACAAAATGAGCATAATTCTCAAAAATCATCACATAAAAATGTCCTAGTAATATGCACATCTGCACATTATGCACTAAATACCAACACATTTTAAGAAATTCTGTTCAGCGGTATAAGAGGAGTTGCGCTAACAAACTGTTGATTAGTAAAGGATCCATCATGGAATCAAAATAGCAATTAGGGAGCGTGAGGTATGTGAGCATGCTCACCTTTTGCGTTCATTGAAAAATGTATTCATCTTCTGGGGGGCACAGCCCCCCAACAAATATTTTGACCCTAGCTAGGCCATTGGCACCGACTGTGGAGGCATTGACCCGATTTCGACACATCATTTCTAACGCAAGATATATCAAGTGGCAATGTGTCTTGCCCTTTACAAACAGTTCACCACAAAAAAGAAAAGAAGAGACAGAAAATAAAATGTTAATGCAATACTTTGTTCTATTTTGATTCAATGATGGATCCTGTAGTAACATGTTGCGTTTTCGCTGAAAAAAAGATTCATTTCAAATTGTTTTTAATTTAAATTCAGCACTTGATAAACAACAAAAACAAACTGATATATAACTATACCGATTGTTGGGTTTCGCAATCTTGAGTTGCATTTTAAGTTTATTAACGACATTTCCAACATACAGTGTACATAAGCTATGAATAATATATTTTATTTTTCTGTATGGTTTAATTTGTATGTTTAAATTATATTCAGATACATTTATTGATATACATAATATACCTCATTTTTAGTAAAATTCTTATTGAAAAATTGTTTTTCCGATATAACTCCGATTTGACCTTGTTCATATAAAAAGCAAGCTTCGAGGACACACAGAAATTTTCCCATAACGATATTAAAAAAACCCACTCGCAAGACAAACGTTTTTAATACGAGAAGATATACAGTTTAATTTTTAAAATTACTGGGTGGAAGTAAATACAACACTTTTTAATATGACAGTACAGGGTCCAATATTTTGAAGGCATTCCTTCTTTTACCCCTTTCGTCAAGCCAAATCAAGCATAATTCGAAAGACACTTACTGTAATATCATGTGGCAGTAAAACAAACATCTGATGAAACTTCTTCATCCTTGAAAGCACACTTACTAAGTAAAGAATAAATTCATTTGAGAGAATCTAGAGCAGAGGTCTGTGAATTCCATTTTCTTATAAATTTGTTTATCATTGTACAAACACTTAATATGATGATCACATTATACACAAAGATTGTGTGTGTGTTAGAAATAATGTTAACTCAATAGCTTTTAACAACTATCCACCATTTGTAAATAAAAATCAGATATTTTGAATTCAAACACCAATGAATTTGAGATTTTTAAATTTATAGAACAGTGATTTTCATGAATGATTAACTTAAAAAGGAGCAATGGCCGACACACTTTATGTTGACTTCGTAAACACTGTGCTGTAAACATTCTTGTTTTGGAAACGATGGGATTGACTGAGATAAAAGAGGCGTTCTTTTTTAAAAGCGAGTAAAAGCATAACAAAACAAAAAATTAACACATAGTCTGTCTTCTGTCTTCTTCTGTGGAAATTGTGACGTCACTTTGAGCTACTAATCGCATTAATTACTTAATTATAAAAATAATTAATAAATAATTAATAATAATAATTTATTAAAATAACTAAAATAACTAACTATACAAATGTACTTCCTTTTCGAATGAGTTCTATTTGATAATGTTTTAAAGCATTGTCCCATCATGCAAACAAGTTCTCACCCAAAACTGCAGCAACACCTACTGACCCTGAAGCATCAGTAAATAGTGTTAGGTAATTATAGATATATTAATGTAATTTGATACACTGGTGAGATCAATGTATTATGATTTTATGAATGATGTTTCGTGTAAGAGTAGTCTCCCATTTACAGATTTGTTTATCTATTATAAATACCTGTCGTCATTTTTGATAAATGACAAGTTCATCCATCTATCTTTTTTTTTTCTTTGATTTTTTGGATAAAAGAAGTTAGGTTAGGATATGTAATAAATCCTAGTATGGGAAAAAAACTATAGCGTCAGTAAACTTGTGAATTACACTGGAGAACATAACAATCATTTGTTAAATGAATGCAAAATGTGTTTCACTACATTGTCAAAAACCCACGACCAGTCTCGCATACGCTTACTAAGTATGCAAGGCGTTTCCGACCTGAATTAAATATAATTAGAGAAAAAATGCTTTTAAATCTGTAATCTATTGAGTCATTAGACCTTTTTGTCTCCACAAGTACAAGTACACGTAGTGAATAGCTTGTATGTTGGATAACACATTGTCTTATAATTATGTCAGTGTCTGTGTTGCACCCTTCTAAGTTGCAGATTCCAAAAAAAATTCAAATACATGTCTGTGAGATAAAAGAGAGTTGCTTTATCAGTTTATTCCCTTTGTCATAAATATTTCTACCTGTCAAGTGAGATGCATAATTAACAATTTTTAGAAAATTCAAATGGAGAAATAAGGCTTCTCGCTGTAGCCATTTCTAAGTTTTAGACCGGCTAATTTGCCATGAATTTTTCTGTCTGAATTCTTGTTTTATTCGCCCTGTTACGTGCCTGTATAAAAGTTTAATGGTATTATTACAATTCTGAGTTCCTTAAACAATTCTATGCTTTCTTTTGCGATTGTAGGTATGAAGGGAGCAAGCATTGCAGAAAATCACTCAACGCGCGTTATTTTTCAATGATACCTCCCATTACACTGTCCAATATGAAATGCCAAATAAATTTCATAATATTTACATCTCTCTCTCTCTCTCTCTCTCTCTCTCTCTCTCTCTCTCTCTCTCTGAACCTTTTTTAACTATTCATATAAATGCATAGATTTGAAAAACGTTTAAGATAGATGTCTCATGATAATTTCAAAATAAAAACAATGAGAAATTTTACCCTTATATTTTTTGTACAAGGTCCTAGGCCTGCAATGACAATTAAGAGGAATCCTGATAAGACAGCACCTTGCTTCCCTCCTGTTGTGGGACATAAAGAATCGTTGATATAACAATTTGAAAGTCTTTTTTCCTTTTCTTTTTCTGAGTTTATTTACTGTTCTTAAATTTATTACTGACATAGAATACTACACTCAACGGTGAAATATTAGTTTTAAAAAAGAGATAACTTAGAAGACGATTATGATTTATATATATTTTTTTACATTTTGGCAACCAAGGCAGAGAAAAATATTCTAGGCAGTATGTTTGATGTATTATACTTTGGAATTTGATTTTAGTGCAACATTTGAAAACCACACAAGTCACACGCATGTTATATCATTTGTCCAGAAATAGACTTATAAAAATATTTGTCGAAGCGCAAATTTGTTTTGAAAATAGAATGGGAATTCCGAGAATAATACCTAGGTTCAAGAATAATTGATTATAATTGTATCCTACCTAACATATCGCCATAAAATAAATTATATATAAGTATCGAATAAAAGGCATTGTTCCATGGTCTGATCGACGACTTGGGACTGATTCATACATAAAAGTCCTAGACTAAACTATATAGTCCTGCAGCGGTTTGTCCTAGTGTTAGAAGAGGGGAATCTGTCGTGGAGGTAAGTGAAGAAAATTTCCTTATTTTTTTCAATTATCTTTTTTTTTTTTATATAAAATAGAATGTAAATAAAAGGTAAAATAAAAAACTAACAAAACAAATATACAAAGGTGTTTTGAAAATTTACCAAACTGAACTGTGATTTAAAGAAACTGGTTTTTTTTTTTTTTTTTTATAAATTTCTGTAAGAATAAACTACAAATTTCTAGTTCTTGTTTCGTAATAAAATGTCAGATATTTAAAATTAGTCAATTACTGTTCAAGACATATTTTATTAAAAGAAATATATGCCGAAACTAAATTCTATTTGTCAAATCCCACTTTTTATAACAAGAAAATACTGTACTCGGGGGCGGGGGGGGGGGGGGGCGTACGGAAAACGTTTCACTCCTTTTCAGATATATCTAACAAGTCCCGTTTCCATTCTATCGAAATGCACAGATATTATTTATTATTTTAATCAAAATCTCGTTTTAAACAAATTTGAAAACAACCAGTTTGATTCACGATATTTAACCGCAGAAAAGACGGGAAATTAAAACCTCCTGCAGTAATTTTTAAGAATTTTTTTGTTAAATTGTTCGATCTTTTAGATATAAATATATATTAATATAACAAAATATCATACAGACGAACCATCCTAAAAAGTAATAAGCGTGCCCCAAAATACACGAAAAAAGTTTTTGATTAAATCGAGGAAAAACTAAACAATATTAAAGTATGAATTGAGCATAAGAATCATTTTTGTAAAGAACTGAACTATGGGTTTAAAAGAAAATGTGGTGAAGATTCAAAAATAACCTATAGTAATTAATATCATGCATTGGACCTTTTAGTATTTAATAATAAATACAAGTTGCTGTCCTTTTTAAAAAGGACTGCAATACGTGCATGTGTTTCTAACGGAATTATGAAAGCGTTAAGGCTATTCGAAATATCTCTGACTCTAACCCCCGCCTTTATATTACGACATATGCGGGGAGACCTCCAATTGCAAAAGGGTAATGATGTAGAATATAACCAAGCCAGGATACTGCATGCCTTTTACCTCAAAGTAACGTATAGCTATGACCCTTTTACTTTAGAATTCAAAGGGTCCACACCTCTAACATAATTTTAAATTATATTAGTGAAGATTATTATATTTATAATTTAAAAGTCATTAATACCATTTTTCTGATCAACTTCGTCCTTATCGGGCATCCAATGAATTTAACTATTTGCGCACACATTTCGCATCGCTATGCGGTAACCATAGGGGCTCCCCATCTAAATCGATGTATGTACCATAAAAACAACAATGCCTGCAACTTCTGGTATTTTTTTCTATTTATTTCGGCCGGACGTTAATGGTCAAAATTTCCTTATATGCATATGAAACATATTTATTGATATCATAACTGTTCATTTAGGAATGAAAAATGTTTATGAAAATAAAATTATCGTTTGAAATTAGTGTAAGTTGAAACTTTAGTCACTTCCGGTTGAGATCATGAGCATCAATGGCAGCAAGCTGCAGGCCTTGTTGTTTTCAATATATTCGATCAGTGCTTACTATCTATTCAAGATATATTACTATATTCAGTAATTACGCTGAAAAATATAGTTATATTCATGATCAGCAGATACAATATTACAACAAATGTTTAGAATATCGATGTATACGTTATACGTGTTAGAAAACAAAATTAACGTAAAATTAGTTTTAAAAAGCACCTTTCCCCAAGAAATGTAAATGTGAAGTATTCATACTCTTACGCTAGCTACCTCCTCAGTCTTTTCCACGAAAATATAGGTCATTCTTCAATTGACAATATTTTCACTAATGAATACTGTTTATATTAATACAATAATTATATTACTGTCATGACTATTGTTCGTTAATTATCACACAATCTCTTTTAATTATTTATTGTGTATGAGTGTGTGTGTGGGGTTTTTTTCTTTTTAAATGGCATTGGTTATGCAACACCTGCACATGTGTGCACTGTTTGCTAGTGATGCAAGACTGGTGGCAGTATTTGCTATGGACATGAAGAACTATACGCCAGTTCAGTGATTTTAACTTAGAGATCGGCTGAACAGAGTAAAAATTCAAGTAATTCAAATGTCGAATATCTTGGATATGGGGTAACCCATATCTATTGTTATAGTAAAGGGATGAATATTTTTTTCATACATCGATTTAGATGGAACAGCTTTTTGTAAATTTGAAATTTCATATTTTGGTGCATTTTTCTTGAGATTCAAACTTCTATACAGTCACATTATTGTTCAATCATGTTTTGCCTTACATGCGTAAGAATTTCATTCGGAACTACACTAGTCTCGCCTTTTATAACTAAAGTTACGCAATTTCGGAACACAAAGAATCAGCACAACATAAAAACATTTCATGATGCTGACAGTTGATATCAAAAGCCGATCATTTCTATAAAAGGAAAACTTTGTTTCTGCACTGTTTATCGACATCTTTACAATTTCAGCTCATTTGAACCTAAACATGTACTTATTACATGGAATACTGATTCAGATAAAGATGCATCTGAATCGATGCTAGCCTACCCATAATCCTGCGCAGGAACCAGGCAAGCTCATGCGCAAGTTAAATTTTCCCCATCGCATCCAGTTTTACCTCGCTTATTTATTTTCTGCGTGAACCTCAGGGTCAAAGCAATATATATTGTATCATTATGCTATATTTTATGCTATCAAAGTACACCATTCATTTGGTATTAAGAGTCTTTTATCAAACGATAATTTTAGCAAGATAGAAAGCAAGGGTCACCTGATGTCAAGTCAAAACTATAAGGACTGACGACAGATTATTTGTCTCTTCTGTTCACATGTACTTGGCCATAATTTCCACTACTATATGATGATAACACAGTCGCCATTTTGAATCGTTTTCACCGGCTCATCTGCCACGATTTTCTTTGAAGTAGTCCTCGTATACTAATGCCCACATCGATAATTCTTGAAAAGGGAGGACGGGTTTTTAGTTTCCTTTTTTGAAGATTTATTCTGAAAGCAGCATGTCGGAAGGTTTATTCTGTTTTCAAATTGAACCAGGCTTGTGTTGTGTTCATTTCAAAACAAGTGTAGTTCATTACGATTTTCGAACTTTAACCATTCCAGTAATTTGCATAAAAATTGATTTCATTTCACTTAAGAATTCACCAAAACTTATATTTTTGAATTTAAAGGCAATGTTATGTGTTTAGATTGGTTTTCAACGCAGGTCATTGTATTGTACAGGCAATTCGTATAGGTATTACAGTTTTATATCCGATTAAATTGTGCGTAACGAACAGGAATTTAATATATTAATTGTGGAATATCTTCTCAATTTTGAATCCTTACTTTAATTTTATGATTGTAAATACCTCTCAATGTATTCCACAGAAATCAAGAAAGGCAAACATGATGCAGGGCCTTTTGTTTGTTTCCCTGTTCATTGGATTCTTGGGCCCATCCTCAGCTCTTTTGGAACCAATCCCGTTTCCTGCAGATCTACAAGAATGCTACAAATACCGGTCTTACAACATGACACCATCATTTGAAGCTGCCCACCAAATTCAGAAATATTGCTATAGAAATTTTGAATACAAGCAGATTGCTTCTGGGAAAGTCTGGAGTGGTACAAATATCACATTACAAGGTATTAACTATATAGATAGCTTATTCCGGCAAATTTTTCGAGAAGTGGAAGAGATGGACAGACAAAATAAGAACGGAAAACGTAAGAAAAGACAAACTAATATTCGAAGATACAGAAAGGAAGTGAGGAGTCCTGGAGCCTTTCAACCATTCGCAGATTGCATAGTCCGACTACAGAATGAGGTGAATATATATCTTAACTATTTCTATTTCTTATTTCATTAAGAGTATGCCATTTTTAGAAACCTAAATTATATATACTAAAAGCAGTGATTTGGTATCTTAAACCTGAATTTTAAAATGTTTGTTGATAAATGATAATTATATATTCATACATACAATATGTATGTGTATGCGAATACATACATGTATATGAATGAATCTTCAATTCGGTTTTACGATAAGTAATTTTCAATTTTTTGCAGTTTTTCTCTGCAGCTTTTTTTTTTATTATTATTTGTAGTTCGTTGAAGATCGTAACACGGGAAGAAACACATACCAGACATTAGCTGCATTCCACTCCGGCCCTGCTCTCCAGTCTGCCCACGAGGGACCGGGATTCCTTCCTTGGCACAGGATCTACTTACTTTTGTACGACAGTTCAGTTTAAATGTTGATCTCGTTACTTTTGAGTATGATTTGTTGAAACTTATAGGTAAACCTGGGTTAGCTTTTGTTTTAATTAGAAAAAAAAAATTGATTTCGATCGGTGGTTCTAAAGCACCCTTTGAAACAATTAAAAAAAAATAACAACATTTACTTTATTTACTTTCAATTCTGAATCCCACGATTTGAAGCCAGCTTCCCTTTTTAGCTCACCTGATTCGAAAATTAACGCGAACTTTTCGGATAGAAATTTGTTCCTTGCCTATCGTTGTCGTTGTCGGCATAAACTTTTCACATTTCCATCTTAATCTTCAGAACCACTGGGCCAATTTTAAACAAACTTGGCACAAATCATTCTTGGTCAAATGTGATTCAAGTTTATTTAAATGAGGGACCACACTATCTTTCAAGGGTAGATATTTAGATTTATTGAAAATTTGTTGGCAATGTTTTTTAAAAAGGAGACTATTTTCAAACACAAACACAAGTTGTTGTTTGGTAACTTCCTCAGGTATTTAGCCCAGGGTTTGTTCTAATCATGATCCCCGGGGTAGGGTGGAGTCATAATAGGGTTTGGGGTGGTTGAATTTTAGCACAGGGAAACAGAGAATTTTTTTTCTTCTCAAAAACCATTTGGCCAGAAAGAGCTGAACCTGTGTGGAAACATCCCATCGTTATGGGGTGGGGGTGAATGTGACATCAGAATGAAAAGAGATGAAAATTAAACATGAGTATATGTGAAGAAAATTTGAAATCTTTATAAACAAGTTTTAGTCTGCTTAATTATTAATTTATTTTGTATTTGATACCCTAAAGCTCATTTGATAAAGAGTTACGGTTCGTTTTACTTAGGTGAGTGATGTGGCCCCTGGGCCTCTTGTTCATTTATAAGTAGGACATTAGTAGGAAATGAATATTCTATTGCTTTCAAATTTTTCGGAAATAAAAAATGAGTTATTTTAAAGAAAATAAATCAATGTGTAGTACAGTTCTAAATTTCACAATTTCAAGGCTTTTATCTTATGACAGACTTGAGACAGCTTGCAATGCACCAATTCCTTACTGGGAGTCTGGATTTGATCACGATATGGATGACTCAACAGAATCAATCTTATGGAGTGACGAGTATTTCGGCAATGGGGATGGCGTCGTTACCGGAGGACCATTCAGAGACATGCGCACTATCCTCGGTGGTCCAATCATTAGAAACTATGGTACAGGTATGTTCAAAGCTTCTATGCTACCTGAAGATTTATCTTCTTGTCTGTAGATTTATTTTTCTTTTTTAAATGAAGCGTTTCTATCCATCTGAAGATGTCACTTCAATGATTGAAATGCTCAATAGCTCGTGCTTTCACAAAATTATTCTCAATCACTTTTAAGTTTATTTTGTCAAATTTGTAATAAACTATTAGTAAGAAGATGGGTTTTTTTTTATCGAATTAACAGTCGTTTCGTGTTAACTTTCTAGCAAACGATGCTTTGAATTGGCAGGAATCTTCTATACTCACAATTACGTCATATTTTTAATCGACAATGTAGGGAAACAAATACAAATTGGGTTCATGGAAGGCACAAAGGTACCCCATAATGTTAAAATTTCAAAGCAAAGGTGTCATTTTGTATTGATTTTTTCATCTTAGCTATTGACAATTGGTAGAATTCGCAAATATAACAATTTTGGGATTTTAATTTTTAGATTGATATCACAATTTCCATATGGTTTTGATTATTTAACTTTGAGACATATTATGCACATTGCTTGCTTTATCATATCATAGGACTTTCTTATAGTTTTTATGATACGATAATTGAAAACCGTACAAAGTTTTCTTCAATAGTTCTCCACCAACCATTTGACATTCGCAACACACCAAATACATAATTCAAGTAAACAATGATGACTTTTATAAAAACACTTTTTTATATGCCTATGTTTTAGGTAACGGTGCTTTGTTTACAAAACTTGGTTATCGAGCAGTTTTGAGCCGAAATAACTATGAAGATATTACAGAACCCAAACAAGGAGAAGCGTATACCTACACACTTGAAGGGCATCACAACGGTGTCCATATTTGGACCGGAGGTCATCTTGCTAGTTCCAATTCCGCACCTTACGACCCAATGTTTTACATGCATCATTCATATGTCGATGCTGTTTGGGAAGCATTCCGGCAAAGGCAAAGACAAAATGGAATAAATCCAGAAACAGATTATCCGCCTAATCCTCCCCGTGGACATGGAATCGATGACCTAATTGACTTCCGGCCATATATTAATCCAATCACAAATAGATATGCAATGTCAAATGCTGTTGCTAATCTCGTCACTTACGAACCATTCGCCACCTGTAGGAATCAGTGTAATAGGAGTCCTCATTTGTACTGTCAAAGCAATGTTTGCGTGTCACGCGCACGACCATTTGCTGCATTTGACGCCCCAATTGGTAGCCCGGCCTTTAGCAAATCACAATCACTAATGCAAGCCGAGGCTGCTGGACCAATTCGTGCAGGTCCATCGTTTCGCGCTTCACCATTTAGGGACATTCGAAACCGAGAGAGTAGTATAGGAACAGCCCCTGTTGCTCAAGTAATTCAGGACGCCAGTTTTCAAGTCAGAGGTCAAGCTCGATTCAGGCGTGACGTTTCTCAACCGTCAAAAAATGAATCATTGCACCATGGTAGTCATCAGTCGATAAGTTCCATTGGACGGTCTTATGCCAACAGTTTCATACTGGATGGAGTAGTCGATCAAAAGCGATGGGTGTATCTACCAGTACGTATTGTGTACACGAGGTCTCCTAATGTCAAAGGAACTGACCCAACCCTACTTGGAAATTCCGTACTTCAGAACGACGTTTGCCAAACAGCTCATTCCGGTGCTTCAAAAGTTTTTGTAGCCTCTGATGGTCTGGATTATTATGGAAACTACAAAGAGTTTGCCATCATAGACGAAAGACAACCAGTTTCCGTCACTATGACAGCAGTCGGGATCAAGAATCCAGAATTCGGGGAAGGAGAAGTGTTGTTCACTGCGTTCGATTCCTGTGGTCGGCCATGCCGGCCTCTCTGTCTGACGTCAGTAAATGGTCAACAGAAATACAAGGCTTGCTCTGGGGCCTTCAAGATCTCCTCTGTTGCTCCCACAATATACAGAAACTCGCACAAAGAAGCCATTTCAGTCAGTCTGTCTTTATTCAATCTGGTTGATTCGTCATTGGAGGATGCTTCACCTCCTGTGACATTTGTTTGTGGAAATGATAGTGCATGGCCATGGGTTTATTAATTTAGCACAAGTGTATGATAGTTTGCATATGTTTATTAATTTTAACAAATAAAGATTAGATGCAAACATTCAGACATATGAATTGTTATAGTGTTAGATAACAGAAAGATGTAATTGCAGAACTCTAAAGTCATTGTTGACAAAAGACTATGTAATATACTATTTGCGTGCGTAGAAGAACAACTTTAAAACGTGCGTGATGTGTAGTTTCGTTTGCAGTATTTTATAATTTTTTTTTTACTTTTTGGAATGTATTTTATTGATTTAAAAAGGGAATTTTGACCGATAGCAAGTTGAAATTATTAATATCGCAACTCATAACATTCTCCGAGTAGCAATTCAAAACATATACCAACTGTGACACACACACAAATCTGCCCGCATGCATTCGCACGTTATAACTGTAGAATGTCTAATCATGAAAAATAACTAAAACTATATCGTAAACTTTTAAAGTCCCAGTTCTACATGTGAACACCAATGTTTTTAACGTTAATGTACACAAAATCATCATACAGTTTCAGATTAAGTAAGTTTCGGCATATCGTAAGGTAGAGCCATGCTTTTGCGCACTTGGTTATAACTTTATTAACCTATTTAAAACTTCCGATTTCTTGGTCGTGAGAGTGGTTTCTGTTTGCTAATAGTAATGTAAAATGTGTAACGGGATAGCTATTAACCGTGAACTATCCTGTCACAGTGACTTCATAAAACGGAAAAATTGTTTACTCGAATTTATGAAAACCTGTAAAAGAAACGGACTTCAGCGGATAAAAATAAAAAGATTCATTAAACTTGAGATGATGGTTTAATGAAGTAAAAATATTACAAATGTTTTTAATTTAACTATCAACATAAAGAAAAATAACAAATAACTAATAGATCAACAACAGATGCAGACTAAATCCCAAAAATATATGCTAAAGGTCTATTAAAAAAATATTAATATTTCGATAGATTCATGTACTTATCAAATAACTTAGAAGAGAAGAAAATTTATTAAAAGTTTCTATATGAATAATATGATTTATCCCATTAAAAAATAATCCTACGTCTTTACGAGATCAGAAAAAATGCTGACGTCCCCGTCAACGGACGCTGACGGGTTTATATACTCCCGTTAATCAACAACGGATAAACGGACCGTTGGTTTCTAACTGAATCCTTGCAAAATTAACGGGGAAAATTCCGTTGAGAGGCAACGGGAAATAATTTTTTTAATTAAAACGTACTCTAAATGCATAAAACAAACTAAAAGGATATAAGTTTAATTCATTTGAAATTACATTTCTAAAATAATTACCTTAAAACTTATCTTTCTTCTCTTTCTATTAAATTCAGGAAGTAATAATATTTTAAGGCGGATCAAAGAAAATAAACCGGAAATAAACCATTAAAAATAGAAACATCAACAGTCTGTTTGCAGTATGCGTGTTTACACAGATACAGGTAAAAAATCAGTTCAAATACCGGTATTATAAGCGAGGAACAATTAGGTAGATTATAAAATAGAACAGAAAATAGAATAGAATAATGGAATATAATATAACAGATAATATAATATAATAAAATAATAGAATATAAAATTGAACATAGTAAAATGCATACGTAAAGTTCCCGACGAAAAACAATGCAATGCTTACTCAATTATACCGTATGTACAAAACGTGTCTACTTTCACTTTGTAATTATAGATTGTCGAACGTAGTCAGACTTATCATTATTCAATTAAAGATATACCAATATGATGAGATTAACAGATTGTGATGACAAGTATTAAGAAAAGTAGCTCGTTAAGAATAATATTTCTATGCAGCTGAACATGAACACAATTGGGGTAGATATGAATAGGGATCCTGTCAAAAGTAAAAATTTTAAAAAATACACCATCGTAATGATGTCATTACTTTAAAAAAGATTACGGACAGTCAGGCAGACAGACAGACAGACGGGCGGACAGATGGACGCCGGACAAAAAGTGATCAGAAAAGCTCACTAATTCTGACGATTTAGATATAATAGAAAATGATGGGTATGTAATTAAGATGTAAACAGAGTCGTATATGGTACAGTAAACTCTAGAGGCAGGTTAGCAAGAATTAAATGAATTCATCAACATTCATGAAACAGAATCGAAAACTGTATCATGGTATTAAGTTGGAAAGAGTTACCAATTACGAAAAAAATATATTATAATTTGGCATTGTTTATGTACCTTCAGAAAATCCAAAATCATAGGGGAGATTCATTTAGTATGATGCAAGAATTATCTTCAAATGATAAACATGTACTATTACAGATGATTTCAATGCTCGAAATGGAACTGATTTTAAATTGTAATATTTAGAAATGATAGTGGATGAAATGATCAATTTGGTGAAATTTTTGAGACCATAGAAGATGAAATGACAGTTATATGCAACAAACTGGAAGGAAATGTATATGAGATACTTTAAATATAAATAATCTTGAATTGTATTTAGATTTACAGCGAAATACTAGGGAAGCTGTGTCTCAATCAAAGATTGACTGTGTAGAAAAAAATCAAAACATGATTCTTCTAAAGAACAAATAGTTTTACAATATATATTGATATTGAATAACTTCGCCAACTAAACCTTTATAATTGTTAGATAACAATAATGTAAAAATACCACAGACGATGTTATAGATAATATTGTTGAAAGCTTTAATAAAATCTATACAGATGATCCTAAAATTGCCATATATTCAAGTACTGGTGGTGGGAAAAATTCAAATGTAAAAAAATAAAAACAAAAAGAATTCTAAATCTTGGTTTACAAATGTCTGCCAAAAAAGCTTGAACAAAATACCATAATAGCAAAGTTTATTATAGAAAACGTACAGAAAATTCGCGTAAAAATATGAAGAAAATAATTTTGAATACACGTGTGTGTGAGTGTGTCTATATATATATATATATATATATATATATATAATCTGAACGGTTTTGTCATATTGGTCAACATTTAAAAGTGAATTTTATGAATTTTATTATGTTTTTTTTTCTAATTAGAAAGTGTTCATTCTTGACGATAAACAACACGGCGATTTTTATATGTAGTTCTTTCGTTTTTTCAGCGAAAGGCACATTTAAACAACAATATTTTTAATCTGCAGTATAAAGTCTTTAAACTTAATTTGTTTGCACATTTTAATCTGGAAAAAATAATCAATTTTTAAATAGGAAGGAAACAATTTTTCAAAAGAAATTTTTCACCACTCTAGATGGAAATTTGACTTGAATACAAACTTTGACTTGCTTGGAATAAAATTTTCGGTAAACTTAGATGATATGATAAATTTAAATTATAATACAAGACTAGAGGATATTAAAAAAACTTATTAAACCGTGGAAACATCGTTAATTAACAATATTAGGAATATTAACAGTCATAAAATCAATGATTTTTCCAAAAATGAATCATTTTCATACTTACATTAACAAATCCAAGTAAAGACATCTTAGAAGACTTTGATAGAAAATTATATCTTTATCTATGGGGAAGCAAAATCCACAAAATTAGCAAACAAACTATTATATAAGACTAAAGATTCGGCGGTCTTAAAATATATTGTAGACTACTCCGGCTTTATTCCAGCTTTAAAGTTAAGCTGGATAAGGAGACTAAATCAATCAAACTCTATATGGGTGAATTTGTCAGAGACCAATTTAAATAAAACACTGAAAAATCTATGGCTTCGAGGAACGGGTTTCTTATCCAGACGTTGTAATATAATGCATAATTGTTTTGGGAAGAAGTGTTTTGTAGCTGGAAGAAAATATTAGATATTAGCCCTTAAAAAGGAAAAATTTCACAGCGAACACATATGGTATAGTCCCCAAATTAGAATCGATAGTAACTCAACTTTGCATTAAAAAATTTTTAGTGCACGCTTTTTATTTATAATTGATCTTTTTTATTTTGAAGGCAATTTGATAGAATTGGTCCCTATAACATTAAAGAAGCAAAACTTAAAATACAAGCACATATACCAAAAACAATTGCAATTTTCATGAAAGCTAACAAAGTTTGCAAAATATGTAGTAGCTGATTTACACATTGGTTATGCTCAAAATGCAAGACAAAGACCATGAGCAAGCATCAGTGCGAGGCATTGGAAATTCCAAGATTAGTATTAAACATTACAAGATAACAAGAGTCCAATAGGCCTTAACGGTCACCTGAGTACCATAGCCCATACATAGTCTATGGAATGGAGTCAGGCAAAAGAAGAAATATGATCGGTATGCAAAACGGAACCAGTACAAATTCAACAAAATGAACTCCAAATTTACTAGAAATTGAGAAGGACCGTACACAGTAACTTAGAGAATTTCATTTCCTCTTGGGTCTAAATAAATGGTCCACTTAATTCTCCAGACTTAAAGGCCTTACCATGGGAAGACAAGCACTCATGAACCTATTATTTAAATGAAAATGACATGTGGTGATAACGAACAGTGTTCAAATTCAAAAGTCCAAATGAAAATTACAAAACAGGAGCAGAGCAAACACGGACCTCTAAAAACAAGAGGCAATAGGCCTTAACGGTCACCTGAGTACCATAGCCCATACACAAACTTGTCGAGGTGTCTCATATATGCATTATATTAAGTTTCATTCTGGAGTAGAAAAATTATAATATTGTAATGACGACCATCTCCCTGCCTGAAATCTTCCAAAAAGGACTATGAAACCTATAATTTTAGGGGAAAACTTACAGATCATAATTGAGTGCATGACCTGATATTAGAAAGGTGCAAGACTGATAAAAAATAAATTTTCCCATATTTGTTAACTTTCAAGATAGGTTTTATGTGTATATGTTTTCATGGATAAACTAAAACAAGGTGGCTAGTATACATGTTTTATTTAAAACAACCTCCCATCCTTCATCCCCCGGGGCAGATAGAATTTCTTCCTGTGAGCATTTAAACCCCCAAAAAAGAAATAAAGCTTTGCAAATTGTTATGTGTTACCCACTTATGGTCCAGGTTTAGAGTATTCAATCTTCATTAACCCTTCATCACCATCTGGCATTTACACCAAAATCATTTTTGATTACATGTACTGCTTATCAGTGATTGTGGTTAGCCAATTATTACTTTACTATTAACAAGTCTATTTGTATATTTAAAAAGTTCAAAAACTGTTTTTGTTTCAAATGATAAATATACTTGCATAACTCTTTTGATCATACAACTTCTTAATTACATTATATTCAATGATTACTGTCTAAATATGAACCAGCAAAGAAAGATAACTCCATTATGAAGAAGCAAGGAAGGTTACTCCATTAACTGCCTGAAATCTTTCCAAATGCTTTCACAATATCTTAACTTTGATAGACAGCTTCATTCTTATTATTTCTCTTTTCTAAATATGTGAATTAACTTATTTCTTTCTCTGAAATTCCAGAGCAAAATAAAATAATAAGACAAATATATATCCCCCTTCCAAGCCATAACCCTTGCCTTACATGTAGGTGACATGAAATAATATTAAAGATGACAGCTTAATATTTTTTTCTAATATGCAGTCAGTTTTTATTCTGTGTCAGTAGACGTTTTTTAAACATTTATATACATTAACACTAGATGACCATTCTGGCCACACCTGCATTAAGAACCCCTACCCTATACACTATATGAGTGTTTTGGCCCCGCCCTAGATTCAAATCCCTATATTGGGAGACATGAAATTTAAAATTTTGATTGATGGCTTTATTTTCTTTCTTTATATGCAGTCAGTTTTTATTCAGTATCAGCAGAAGTAAAGAAGACGCTTTTTTAAAACATTAAATGCATTAGCACTATACATCCATTTTGGCCTCACTCTAGAGTCAAAACCCCTACCTCGAGGGACATAAAATTTACAATTTTAGTAGAGGGCTTCCTGTTCTACAAAATTATGAATTCAGTCTTCCTTATATAATAGAGAAGATAATTTTTAAAGATTATATGCATAAACACTGTACATCCATTTTGGCCCCGCCCTAGAGTCAAAACCCATATTCCAGGGGACAAGAAATTTATAATCTTAGTAGATGACTTCCTCATTAATATAATTATGAAGTCATTTTTTCGTACAGATGTGTTAGAGTAGAAAAAAAGATTTTTAAACATTATATGCATTAACACTATGTGGCCATATTGCCCCCCCCCCCTTACGTCTTGAACCCATGGCCCAGGGGCCATGAATTTCACAATTTAGGTAGAGGAGTTCGTGTACATCATAACCATGCATTTAGTTTTTAACAAATATATATGGGAGTAGAGAAGAAGATTTTTTAAGATTGAATACATTTTCACTATATGGCTACATTGGCCCCGCCCTAGGTCCTAAACCCCTGTCCCAGTGGTCATGAATTTCACAAATAAGGTAGAAGACTTCATGGACATCATAACCATGCATTTAGCTTTTAACAAATATATATGGGAGTAGAGAAAAAGATTTTCTAAGATTAATACATTTTTACTTTATGGCCAAATTGGCCCCAACCTAGAGCCTGAACCCCTGACCCAGGGGCCATGAATTTCACAATTTTGGTAGAAGGCTTCATGAACATTATACCCAGGCATTCAGTTTTTTCCTCATGCGTGTGGGAGTAGAGAAGAAGATTTTTGAAAATTTTGCTTATTTTTTTTTTTTTTTTTTACTTTTTTGGCCCCGCCTGTGGCGCCCTGGAGGTGGTAGGGCCACGAATTTCATTATTTAGATTCCTCTAACCATAGAGATGCTTCACATCAAAAGGGTAACAATTGGCCATGTAGTTTTCAAGAAGAAGTTAAAAATGTAAAATTGGTAATGCACAACGCACGTCGCACGACGCATGACGACGGACGAAGACCAATTGCAATAGGACACCTGAGTGACTCAGGTGACTTAAAAATTGGAAATTCCAAGATCAATATTTGAAATAACAACTTAAATGATGGTAAATCCAACCTGAGAAATATAAATTTAAAGTTTGAAATTCCTATATAAGACTTGGAAATACTAAGATAAAGTTGGTTTTCCATGATTAAAGTTGGCATTTTGGTCTTCTAATTAGTACTCGAAAGAGGATAACATATCAACGCAGGCACTTACGAGCAGACATTTTTGTTAAATTTACATATAAAAAATTGAATTATCAAAAAGTTGGCCCCCTTTTTTTGCTTGTCAAGATATTTTGGATGAGGCTGCCCCCCCCCCCCCCCCCCCCCACTTTCAAAAATGATGCTACTTGCCTGCAACGTTCTATTAGACTTAAAACGACTGAGATTGGCAGCTATCAAATGCCATTATAATTTGGAGTTAAATCAACGTTATTAAATATGTACAAGAAGAAAGTTCGTTTAGTAAGTATTAGAAAAAAGAGCCAAATAACATCAAAACAAAGCCGTGCTGTTTGTAGATTTTGATACTTGCCATTATTACTAATGCAGACTACTGCTGAGTATTTTGTATCCTATTTCTGAAAGCATTCGAATGTATTTAAATTGCTAGTGATCACAAACCCGGAACGTGCAAATACAAAATCATAAACATTATTCAGATATTATTATAAACAAGAATTTTAATTTTATCTTGATAATTCCAAAGTCAATACTTAAATTTTCAAAATTTAAGCTGGAAATTTCACGTTTAAATTGATAATTACAAGACTGAAGTTGAATATTCCGTCTTAGATATTGGATATTCTAATATTTTCCTGATTTTCCGACTTCCGAAGATTAAAGTCAAACATTTTAGCTTTATATTCCATGAAAAAAGTTGAAAGTTGAAATTTACCTATATTAGAGTTGAAAATTTCAACAATGAAGCTTGACATTCCAATTTTTATCTCGGCATTTTTGGAATTTTATTTTGTACAACATGGCACTAATACCTTTCCGTAAACAACATCTGAAAGCATCATGGGGAAGTTTGACAAACCATTCAACCATGACGATAACTACAATGTACCAATCTATTTAAAGTCGCTGCCAAAAGCTTCTTATATGGAATCTCGGTTTGAAAAAGAGTTGCAGAGCAGAGGCAACACCATTCCCACGATATACGGTACTTCTGTTGGTTCAAAAACCTCAAGTGGAAGACATGTAGTTTGTGGCTAGAGGACAACAAAGATGACTCATATAAGTAAGATGTTTTACGTTTAACAGACTATGTTTATTGTCTCTATTTTTTTTCATTTTTTTTCCTATAATTTATTATTTTTGAAATACAATCATACACACAATTACTCCCATAAAAACCACGCACGAACACACCAACTCGCACACGCATATATATTTTAAATAACATATAAATTATATGCATGTAATTATATTGCTTAATATGTTTATTGTCTTATTATACTGTCAAATTTATGATGATATACGGACAATTATTTTGATAGACTATATAATGATCACCCAAATAATGATACGAATTATTTGCTAAAAATGTTTAAATCAAGATTACAAGATAAAGTTGGCCAAATTTGTACATACAGCCTTAACCAAAGAAAAAATCTTCTGCATAAAAAAAATAATAATAATTTAATGAAAAAAATGACTTACGTGTATATGTCCAATGGACCGGGTACAGTTTAGTTTAATGTTTATCTTGTTTACAATGCAAATTAAAATGTTTATAATGCACAATGTCAGTATAATAAATGATGACTTACTATTACTTACTACTTAATTACTATAACTTACTAGATTTTAGAGATATGCACTACATTTTCTCATATTTATGGATAAAAAATATTTTAAAACGAAATAAAACTGAAACATTAAAAAAAATATTTAAAAAAGAAATTGAATTATATATCTTCCAATTTTTAAAACAAAAAAATTACAAGTAAACAAATTCACAAAATTAAGAGATAATTCAAAAATTTAATTTCTTGAAAATTTAAAAAAAACCACAAAAAAACAACAAATTATTGATATAATGTTTAAAAAATCATTAAAATGTAAAAATAAATAAATCCCTCATAGCATTTAAAGACTTTCATGGCATTTTACCACAGGCACTTGACGTTATGAATTTTTCCTCATAATAAAAATAAATACCCTATACCTAATAATACACAAGGTTCCCATCGCCGCCATCTTGAATTTATTTCAACCTGTCACATCTGGTAGAAGGTTCGCTTGAAAATCATCAGTAAAATTGTTTTTCTATCCTCTCCGTCTCCCGATCGGTTATTCAACATCTAAGCTTACAACCGATTCAACAAAAACACCTGTCATTAATAAAAATTGCCCCTCAATTTGCATCTAATGCCTTAGACATGCCACAAAAGGCTAAATCTATAATGTTCCTATAATGATACGTCTTTTCTGAAAGTTGTATGTTTTCAAGAAATCGCTTGCACAAAATCTTGATTAAACAAACCATCCTCATCAAAATGAAAACTTTGTATAGTTTTAACACAGTTCAACGAGTTTTTGAGACCCCTTACAGTTTTCTATAGCTAGATATCTAAAAAAAAAAAAAAAAAAAAAAAAAAAAAAAAAAAAAAAAGAAAGGATAAGGGATCGAATCTAGGGTCCTTTTTAGGAGATAACATCATATGACTGTTGTTAGTCACCATTTATATTGCTTACTTATTGAATCCATCATTTTCAATGATGTAGTACATTTTTCTACAAAACAATTATAGATTAGATAGCAATTCGATAAGTTATCTATATATAATTCACATGGAGGATTAGAAAAGACAAAACATTTTGAATGAACCTTGTGTGAGAAAACCTCTTTAAAATCCAAATCTTCCCTCTACGAAAATTCAAAACCTTAATGTGTTTTATAGTTTTGATTTCTTTCACAGGAAACAAGACACACAAGAAAAATGCTGGACTATTTTTTATGTTTCCTTTTACCTGGGGTTCTTGGGGCTATCTTCGGCACTTTTTGAAACAATCCCGTTTCCTGCAGATCTACAAGAATGTTACGAGCACCGTTCCTACAACATGACCCAATCATTGGCACACGCTCTTTACATCCAGAATGTTTGCTTACGGAATTTTGAATACCGGCGGATCGCAAATGGGAAAGTCTGGAGTGGTCCAAATATCACTTTAAAAGAGATTAACTATATTGACAGCCTATTCCGTCGAATTCTACAGGAGGCAAAAGAGGTAGAGAGACAAAACAAGAATGGAGGACGCAAGAAACGACAAATTACTCGAAGATACAGACGCGAAGTGAGGTGCTTTTTAACAACGTTCATTATTTCCCCCCAAAAAACCATCAAAAATCTAACGTAATATTTCAAAATTGTTCATAAGGATTGCGTTTCCCCAGAGGACGCAACGATTTCAATAATAGGTATAAAAAAAACTGCCAATTGTACATTATAACCCTAATCTATATAATGTTTGTAAAGAAAACATCCAGATATTTAGATTAAAATTTGAATATTTCCATTTATCTTTATTCATATCTCTTCATCTTAATGAGATTAATATAGTTTCTTTAAAAAAGCCAGGAACATTCAGGTCGCTAAAAGAAAACATCCAAGTATTTAGTTTAAAATTTTAATATTTTCTTACGTCCCTATCCATTTCTAAGACGTTTGTATATCTTTTAAAACTAAATCTTTCAAGATTGAGATCCGGGTAAAGAACTATTTCAGCATTTTTGCAGAGATCAAACAACGATAGAAACACATACCAGACATTAGCCGCATACCAATCTGGTCCAGCTATCCGCACTGCCCACAATGGACCGGGATTCGCCCCTTGACACAGGATCTACCTCCTTTTGTAAGTCATTTAAGTTTGCGGTTTATGTGTGTATGTGCGTGTGTGCGTGCGAAAATGAACCCAGGTTAAACTGTGATCTTTATTCAAATCCAGGCATTTTTTAAGAAGGTGTAAAGATAAATTAAAAATTTAATTGAAGGTTGAAGTAATCGTAAAATTGACAAACTACTTATGTATTAATGTAACTTATAATATGGTTATACATATTCGACTTAATGGGAATCATTTATACCACCGAGGCTTGAATACTTGCTCAGGAAAACGCGTACGTTGGCACGCATGGAGTAAAAAAATTCTAACGTCGGGTTTTCTATAGAAACGTTAATTTTTTCTAAGATTGCTTATTCGAATAAATGGTTGATTTAGTGGAATGAAAATGAGTACTATCTTTTTTTTTTATCAAAACTTTTAATAACCTTTAAACAACTGCACTAAAGGGCTATACATGAAGCGTCAAATTTGGACCCAATAATTCAACATTTTTATCTATTTTAAAATTGTGTTTCAGGTCAGTTATTAGTCTTTGGTGGATAAATATTTGATGAAAATATGTTGTTTGTTCAAATATGCACTCAGTGTTTTATGAAAGAAAATTGCCTTAAAATACATGTGTAAGCGGTTTTATGTCAAAATGCAAAAATGGCAGAAAACGCTTGACTTGTGAAGTCATATTTTGGAATTTAGGGCATTTAGATAACAAGAGAAAAGCTGTGAATGTGACATCAAACCTGGTTTTCTTTTGTGTGAACAGTATCCATAATCCATTTGTCAACCCTGAACTGATAAACACTAAATACTTGTAACCAGAGATATGAGATACTCTATATGCAATGTTTTGCGAAACAAGAGATGTTTGTGAAACACTTATGCTCCCCTCCCTTGGAAACATCAACGAAGAAAATGAACGGAAACTGCAAATAAATTGAATTTTTCTAAGTCAAAGGGGCATAACGCTGTCGAAAATTGCTCGATTGTAACAAAAATCGAACTTGACCTACATGTAGACATTATTACGATAAATCTGTATACCACATTTCATATCAATATGTGCAACCTCTACAAAGAAAATGAACAGAAACTGCAAATAAGTGGCATTTTTCTAAGTCCGAGGGGCATAACTCTGTCAAAAATTGCACGATCGTACCCAAAATCAAACTTGACCTAGATATTATCATGATACATCTGTATAACAAATTTCATTTCAATGCATGTAACCTCTGCGAAGAAAATGAACGGAAACTACAAATAAGTGGAATTTAACTAAGTCCAAAGGGCATAACTCTGTCGAATATTGCTCGATCATACCCAAAATCGAATTTGACCTAGATTTTATTATAATAAATCTGTACACCAAATTTCATCTCAATACATGCAACCTCTGTGAAGAAAATGAACGGAAACTATTGGAGGACCGACCGACCGACAGACGGACAGCAGCAAAGCAATATTCTTCGAAGGGGGGCATAAAAATGACTAAGTTCAACAGCTGGTATTTTGTTCATAAATTATCAAAAATCAAAATCAAAAAGTTATATGCATATATCTAATATATGTACAATTGATCTGCAAAACAACAACTTCCTATCCTGAAAACTGTAGGAGGAGTTATCCGTACAAAATGGCTACGTTATATGCAATATTTTGCGAAAAAATGACTAAGTTCAACAGCTGGTATTTTTTGACATTAATTATCAAAATTCAAAATCTAAGTAATATGCATATCTCTGATATATGTACAATTGATCTGCAAAACAACAACTACATATCTTGAAAACTGTAGAGGACATATCTGTACAAATGGGGAATCTTTTTGTCAGCCGCCCGCCCGCCATTTACACCATTCCGATAACCGGATTTTTCCTTTGGAAAACCCGGTTAAAAATTAATACTATGATTAAAAACTTCCCATTGCGTCATACAAGAACATCGTCCTATGGTTCTGTATGCATTACAATTAGGTTTGCAATGAAATATCTTTCACTAAATTATTGATATTTTGAGCTTATTCGGAAACATGTTCATTACCCCAAAATGAAATTTTAATGCAAATATTCCGAACAACTTGAAAGTTATTGTAATTGTAAGCAGCACAGCAGAACGTTTCCTGCATTGCTCGCTGACATACTGGTATATTTCCACATTTATATACCATATTTTACAATTTGTTTTAAAATTTAATATAATTACGATGTTAAATAGATCCCGCCCATCAAAAATAGACGTACAAACTTAAGTGAAGTTCGTAAGAGACAGCTGTTTTCGATTTCTTAATAATATTCCAAAACTTCTCTACGTGAACAAAAATTTTCATAACCCTTTCAATTTTCATAAGTTTCATCTAAGTCTATATAATTATAACACACAGAGCGACAGCCCTAAAATAAATTGGGGGGGGGGGGGGGGGGTCGGTGAATGGCTTATCATTAAATGACTTATTTTTTTGCAATTCTCTTTCTGAATAATATTTTAGCTACCAATCAAACACAACTTGTAATGCCCCAATTCCCTATTTGGAATCTGGATTTGATCACGATATAGATGATCCAACAGAATCAATCCTATGGAGTGACGATTATTTCGGTAATGGAGATGGTGCCATGATTACTGGACCATTCCGAAACAATATCGGTACTCCAATCATTAGAAACTTTGGTACAGGTAAGCATAGTATCACATAAATATGAAACCAGATCAATTTCATACATAAGAATTGCTCTGCATACTGAATGTCCATACATTGCTAAGATTAAATACTTTTAAACCTTTTCGTACGTGTGTGACATTGTCTTGATTGTGCTAAGAACGATGAGACTAGTTTGCTAACTTATAGAGTATACTGTCTTCTTAAAACATTTTTTATCAAAGCTGCCAGACCTTTGTTCTTATTGAATGCCTGGAATTGACATTTGAAGCTTTATATGATTAAACACCACGTTCAAAGTACACATATGATGTTTTTACGCTGTTTAGAGAATTATTTAAACTAAATGGGAAGTTGGGTAGGCAATGAACACTGTGCTTGATAATTTCTAGTATGCCAGTGCCAAGGTGGCATTTTTGCATCTCTTAGGTGCATGTTTCGAAATTTTCAAATATGTCATTTGATTGCCGATTGCTTAATGAGTTTAAAACCAATTTTGTTATTGATTTATCTCACTTTTTAGGCGAAATATTTTCCTAAATAAAAAAAATGATTCCTACGGGAAATAGTCATAAAGGAATTTCATTTAGGAATTTCAATTCTAATAGGATTTAAACATATTTCAAAATCGATAGGAAATCTTAATTTTAATATTCACGAATTTAAAAATCCTAATATTTGAACTCCAAAAATATATTGGTAGTGTACCCTAAATTTTTGGCATAAACAGATTTAGATGCAAATGAATAAAGAATAAATTTTCATAGAAATTTATCTAAAATTGAGAAACGTCTCGAGTCTCAAAATTGCCACCTTGGTACTGGCATTATTATCCGGAACAGTGTTAGTGTATGTCTCCTCATTTTCAATGAGTTTTAAAATTGAAAGAAGTTCCACTGAAATTCACGAATTATCGTTACTGTCTGTCTGTCAAATAATAGGAATCGATGAAACTGAAGGATTGTTTTGTTTTTTGTTGTTTCCCTTTAGTCATCCGCATGTTAAACTGTTGCATATTCCGCATTTCAGGCGACAGTGCTTTATTTACAAAAACTGGTTATCGGGCAATTTTGAGACGAAGAAACTATGATGAAATTACGTCAATTGAAAGAGGAGTACCATATTTTTATAGTCTTGAAGGACGTCACACTGGGCCTCATCTTTAATTTTCCCGTAACTAAAGCAAGTACATAAATATGTTTCACGCAACTGTCAGGAAAACATACTGTCCATGATTTCGTCAATATTCTTACGACAAAGAGCACACGGCGAGTGTGACCGGTCAGCAAAGAATGCTCACTCTTCCATGGCACCTGATCCTATTACCTCTAATTTTTTGGAGGTCCGTGTTTGCTCTGCTCCTGTTTTGTATTTTTCCTTTGACTTTTGATTTTTTTAACACTGTTCGTTATTACATGTACCACATTTTATTTTGAATACTGATTTTCGTTGTTGAGTTGATCCACAAATCAAATAATAAATGTATTTAAAGAATGATGAACCACAAATGTATGTATCTTTGAAACTGTGATTTTTCACTTGATCAACGAAAATCGATACCCACGTATGGATACTACTCACTGCAGTCATATGTTTTAAATACAGGTAAATTTGTAGAAGGTAATAAATTTACAATCACTATTACCAGAATAAGCTTTGGAGAAAATTGCCCTTCTTCTGAATTAGATAAGCTGACCTTGAACTAATAATTACTGACACAAAGAATTGTACGAATACAGATAGAATCACAAATAGTTTAATTTCTCGTGTAAACATATACTAAGTGTGTTGTTAAACGTTTTCCTCGTCATTCGATTTGGTACCTCGCTTTGCTCGGCACCAAATCTTATTGTACACGGAAAAAGTTTACCAACACATACTTACAAAATCTTTATCAATATGGCACTGTTAAAATAGAAATAACTTTATTTTAACCAATAATAAAGCTATTGACATATAAAAATGTATAGCGGATAACAGATCAAAATACAAACAATTTATTAATATGCCGATGAAATACTTAGTCATACATATTTCCTTCTTTTTGCTAATATGAATCATAACTTGGAATACACTTTAAATTATCAAAGCTATGATACATCAACCATTCTTTGAAAGTAGCGTGTGTTTTTTTCCTTTAAACATTTTGTAGGGCAATATTATTATGCCTTAGAGAGGATAAAATATATTCAAGTAATTCAAAACTATTATTTCAACCAAATTTATGTTATGTTTATCTAGGGGTTTTTCCTAGCTTTTTCGGTATTCTTTAAAGTTAAAATTTTAAATAAGTTTATCCTTGTACTCTCTTTTTTATCCAAGTTTGAATTGATAAATAAACAATTGTATTACATTGAATCCGGATCGAAGTAGCTGGTCAATTTTTTTCACCGTTGGTCCTGCATCTAACAACAATGAAAATTTAAAAAAAAAATCACACACTGGTCCATAGCGCTGCAGAAATGTCTTCATGCATTTCAGCATAAAAAAAACCAACAAAGGAAATTTTCTAGTAGGAAACATGAATCAATTTTATCTTTATTATAAAATACGATAAATTAAACACATTTGAAAATGCATTCACTGTTCCTCAAATAACATATCTATGTATATGTACAAATTACACAAAAAATACTAAAGTAATGGATATCAAAACAAAATACCCAAAAGAAATCAACTTTCTCTAATTTGATTTTTATGTATTTCTGTAATAAATCACTTACGTAATTTTATTCATGCATTTCTGCACGTAAGGCAGCAGTACGAAAAGAAATAACAAGAAACAATCATATTATTGGCTGTCTCTGTCATACTTAGATAACTTCTTGTATATCGCAGAAACTAAATGGTTCATTCATTCATATACATAGGACGACAAAAGCATAGCCAAACAACTTTAGAATTATTTTCAGACACTAATAAAGTTGAAGTATTAACATGATAAGCGTATTAGACGATTCTGACTGCATTATGCAAATGACCTATTTCTAACCTTGACCTTGGAATCTTAAATAATAGCTATTAACTAATTGTTGGGAGTGCTTGTAATGGCCATTTATTCATAATCATCAAAATACAAATCATGCGCCGATCATCAAATCGATATGGCAGCATACACAAAGACAAGTCAAAGCACAAGAAATAGTACCTTGACCCAAGGGACCTGGAAATGACAGTGCCCCATGGAAGTGGCATTCTTTGCAAAATTCTGTCAAATGAACCACGATCCGTGGTATATCCGCCAACAAACCTAGGCGGTCAATTTTGCAAACAATATTACAACTACATAAGTACTTTGGTTGCAATGGTTTTACTTACAACCAAAAGTAAACAACAATTAATTGCATCAATACTCAACAACTTCACAACTTCAAGTCATCTGGCCATGACAAAGTTTATTGTTTAATATTAAATACAATCTGTCAGTGGATGACATGAATTGCAACAATGCATCCTTCAATGAAGTTACAAATATTTCATTTCCCAAGTCAGACAAATGTATGCCATCTTTTCGAAAAAGGGTACCCTGTGTACTTGAAATATCAGTATATTTAATAGAGACCCAAAATGCATTCTTAACGACAAATGTAGCAAAAGCTGGATTTATTCTAGTTCTCCAATTTTCTCCATCTTTGTTCGAAATACATAATGATCAATTTCTACGTGGCAAGATCTGTGACCACACAATAATTGTCTTCGGCTATAGCTTTGTTATATTAGACACGGTCAACTTCATGTACTTTTGCAAGCCCTTCAGTGTATTATGAGGGTTGCCAATATCATTGCCACCGCAATGTATAACTAAAAAGTGTTGGGTGTTTATTACCCTGCTTTAGCATTTCTTTGATTGTTGGGTATAACCGAGACCAAACCATACCCCTAATTCCATGCCAAATTATTCTTTGTGATGTTAGTCCCAAGTTGTCATTGATATTTTGTTGCGCATATTTCTGAGCCCAATGAATTATAGATGATCCGACGACCCATACTACACCTCAAAGCCTACTCAATATTCAGGGTCATGAACCCTGGGGAGCATTCGTTGTTGTCCGCAAGAGAGACAACTCTTGAAAACGTGCACTGACTAGGTACGTTTCTTAATCTATTATTAAAATAAAACTAAAATAAATAAACAAATAGAGAAAAGTTTTACAAGTACTTAATACATATAACAATGAGTTTAAGGCATGAAAAATACATATTAAATTTAATTGCAAAATTATATGAAAACAAACCACAATAACATGTATATGGTATTGTTGTCAACATAACATTTTTGTAATAATTAAGAGAGAATGTTTAAAAATATAACAAAAAAGTACATAATCAAATATAGCAAGCTGGTACATGTATCTGGTGATTATTAAAATTATGTTGCTTGTAGGTATAAATCTACACAACTACATACAATTAATACACTGTATTATGTAAAATGGGAAAAAAAACATACACAGGTTGTATGAGATCTCTTTTTAATTTTCTTATAATGAAAAATCAATTAATGACCATGCATATATCATTCTGACAATTTTTTTTTTTTATAAAACTAATAGATATGTTGTTCAACATAAATAAAGTGATATATTACAGGGATAGAAAATACTGTACAGCAATTTTAAATAAAAAAGGTAAAAAAATTCAATGGACTCGTTTCCAATCATTAAAATGAAAGGGAAAAATCTTTTATATTTTAATTCCTTTTTCAACTTATTTTAATATTCTAAAAAATATTAATAATTGTATTTAATGGCTAAAATGAATATTTTTCTGTCAAATCGGTATGTTCATGAACAAGACCTATACAATCATCATACACTACAATCATCATGCTAAATTTCAATTTAATTAAGATAACTGTTTCCATATGTTAGATGGATAAGAAAATACAAAACAAGTGTACTTGATAAAATGTTTGCTGGTATTCATTATGTAAACACTTATTGGTGAAACGATTCCTCCAGTAACATTTAAAGAACCCAGACCTTTTTTATGTAACACAAATTAGAATGTTATGAATGATGTGTTTAGAACAAATTCTTCTGTGGTTGGGTACATAAATTTTCAAAAGATGGTGTGAGTTGGATAAAAGGCAGAATAAGGTTCCATCCGAATCCTCGTCCATTCCATTCAAGAAATACTCGTTAATGTCATGGTCTGGAAACTAAAGTAAAATAAACATAAAGTGTATTAAGAGAATCAATTTTTGCAACAAGTATGCATTCATTAAACATATATTCAATGTAATTATTTTAAGTAGGTGATTTAAAGTGATACCAAAATGTAGTCTTTTCTAATATTGTACATATAACATCATTTTGCTACTAATTTTAAACCCAGCTCACAGTTTCCTTTCTTTATCTTATATATCCAACAGTTGCATGTACATTCAGTTTCTTTAAAAGCAATAAAATGCATTTTAGTCCTACAAAACGGCGCAAATGTAAAATATGATATTAAATGAAATATTTATCTATTATAACTATTATACCGGTAAGTCACATGTGATATACTTTTTAAAGCAATAAAACTTATACAACAAAATCAGGAAACAATGGGTCAATAAGGTCTGCATACACGTGAAAAATGTAATGAATCAAAATATTTCAAACAGAATCACCAGAAACCAACTGCCTTTTTACCAACTGGTGTTTCTTCAGAGACACTTAGTTTTCCAGTTGACAGAAAGATATCAAATATATTGAACAAAGATCAAAGTCAGAAACACATACATGTATGTAACAAATGAATGTCTGTATGAGCTGAAACTATCAACATTCTATGTACAACAAATTTATAAGATTGAGTCAATAATAACAACTAATCAGAAAAACCTATTTCCAGCATAAGAAATTCATGGGATTTGCAGGGAATTTCTGCAAGTCCCATTCTCTCTGAGATGGTAAAAGACATTTCGTTAAGTTTATAATTTTCGAACTCCTTGCATTCTTTCTCGGAGGTTCCCACCACTTCAAATAAACAATGTTGTAACAAGATGCCCATACAAACCTTTCCTTTATACAACTTTTGCACAAGATATTTAGATGACCTTGCTTGGCTTTCAATCAGCTAAAACCAAATATATCATAGAGGACAAGTTGTACGTTTGATTATTAATTATCACGTGACAAAGAAGTACCCTCAGCGGACTTGACTGGGTCATTAGCAATATCATATTGATAATATTTTCTATTTGCCTGATCTTCAGATCATCTGGAGGAAGCAGCCAGGTAAACCTGTAGATGAGAAGATAAAAGATATACTATAATTACAAAGATAAACATGATAAATGCTGTCATTTACATCAAAACAAAAGGGTGTGTCCCAGATTACACTTTTCTATGTGCATATGCAATATCTGAGACATGGGACAAAACATTACCATGATTACAGCCATCACAACTCATTGAGTGGGATATAACATATAACTATAAAATTTGTAATAATTTTTTATGACTTTTAATGATATCTCTCTCTCTCTCTCTCTCTCTCTCTCTCTCTCTCTCTCTCTGAGTCTCTTCACATTTTTCAGCAATTTTGCTAATACTTACACTGTAATTACACTGTATGGTGTTTTTTAATCACTCTCTCTCTCTCTCTCTCTCTCTCTCTCTCTCTCTCTCTCTCTCTCTCTCTCTCTCTTGTATAATGTTGTATTTAAATAACAAATGCAGATCCTTGATTCATAAACAATCATAAACACTCTCATCGTTAATATATAATTAAAACAAAAAGATATATATATCAAAACTACATGGTGTCGAGGAAATTCTGTAAAGCTAAAGGCATGATTGACACAAACACAAAAAAACCTGTAAAAATATTCTAGGGACACAATATTTTTAACGTATGTCAGTTACCAATATTTGTAGAAACTAACTATAATACACCTGCACGCACATTTTATACCAAAACATGTCTTTCAAGTCTTATTTCACAACGACCGTTAATTAACATTTTAGTAAAATTAATGCATTGTAGGTTTTTAAAAAGGTATTTATCTAGTTTAACAATGTAAGTATGTTCTTACCGACACCTGACTACCCCCTAGCACGTTTTAGATTGTTGTCAAAATCGAGGACTGCTGTTCCGACAGTTTCTTGCTGAACAAGATAAGACTAATAACCCCAATCTTCGAATTCTCACTAATAAACAATTGTTTTGCAACTTTAAATAATTTAAAAAGCTTGCCGACAAAAGAAACATAAACTTTTACTTACTTTTTCGATCTAAACTCCTCTCTCGATTTGCAAGTGTCTCGAACTGGTTTCGTTAAAATCTCGTGAATGACGTAGTTTAGACATTCTCTTGTTTTTTTTTTTTTTCAGTTTTTGGTTAATATAAAAATCAGAGAGGTTCCGATTATGCTAATAAGGCTGTGAGGTGTGCATATCACTTCTGAAATAATTTGGAATCAGTACATATTATACAGTCTAGTCGAACTCCGAAAACGGAGTCAACGGAAGTGAATTTCTGCAAGCATTTTGGACTCCGTTTTCGGAGTCTACGCATGCGCACATGTACAAAATATGGCGAGTTTTCGAAGAAAACGTGGGGTCTATAAAAAATCATCTTGCAAAGTGCTCCATGTGTTGGCAGACTTCTAACATGCTTTAAAAGACCCTGGACATAATTTACTATCGATCGTATTTGCATAAAAATAGAGGTTTATTTGCACATAAGAAAGTTATTTATCTCCGAAGTTGGATGTTTGGACGATACTTAAAAAAGGATATTTTTGTGTTTTTCATGTATCGTTAATAAAAGGTAAATTGCATTAAATTTTACTTTTTTATATTGAGTTACAATTCAAAATCACCAAACATACATTTATAAGCTCTTACACGAAAAGAGCTTCGATTACTAACAAAAATTTGATGCTCTAACGATGATTAAAAACGTCTTATTTGTTTTGAAAAATAGGATTGAATGTTTAAAGGCCTAGAAAATTAAACAAATTGTCATTCTAGATAAAATAACTCTTTAAATTTATCAGATAATTATCATCAAAACAATTAATCGCTCGCGGCGTTTCTGGTGTTAGGAAATCATGTTAAATACATAATTATTCATGATAATTGAATAATTTAATCTGAAAATGATTAAATTGAGAATATACTTTCACAATACTATGATAAATAAACATATCCATGCGTTTAATTTACTCTAAACAGTTATATAGTTTACATGATCGAAATAATGGGTGAATTTTTCATTTTGAAAATTTATCTTACGTAATACAAGTAAACAGTTATAAATATATGACTTAAATATGACATATATATGTTCAGAAATGTTTGAGAAACGTTAAAACTAACTTTTGGCGTGTTTTTGGCCAATCTAAGGATTATATTGGAACTAAGAGACATAACTCACACTTTGTTTACATTAGAAACGCCATTTTACCGCAATGCATGATGGAGCCAAAGACTCCGTTTTTGGATCGAGTTAACTCCGTTTTCGGAGTTCTGACTAGACTGTTATAAGTAAATACTAAAGGATTGGTCTGATGTATGATTTGTAAGCAGAGGAATTCCATCTACCCATGATTTTGATTTCAGATTCATTAATACCACTTCATTATAAATGGGTGGACCCACCAATTCTGAAGGAATGGGATTTATAACACCTCTAGATGTACGCATGTTCAAAAATGATAAACACTTGTTAAGCATGCCTGAAAACTGATATTGAGTTAAAGGTTTGGAATTGTAATGCACTAAAAAGTTATTTGATCTAATAGTATGCCTCAAAACAAGAAATTTCTGCAATAATGAAATCAAAATTTGTGACTGGGAATGCTTTTGGACTTTCACTGATGAGCCTTGATACAATTGATCAGTCTTGGAGCTTTTGATAAGAATAATAATCTGATCTTGTAATAGTTGTACACAACCTGACTGAAGGGACACCACTTCACTAACTCTAAGCAAAGCAAAACATGCCAACAAATATGCACATAGAAATAACGTTGCCTCATATTTTGAATCCGTTACTGGAGGCAAAGTATCTATGATATTTAGAAGCATTTGTAATGTTATAGGCCTTCTAATATCACTGGTCAATTTAGACCTTTTGTAACCACTGAGCAATTTCTTAATCAAAAATGATTCCACTGCATTTTTCCAACCATGAACATTTATGAAGAAACTCAAACCTGACATAAAACACAGTTGAAAAGGCACAATCTTGTTCATACATGGATGCAATAAAATTGATAACATGGTCAATAGGTGGTGACCATAATTGTTGCAGAAACTTGTCTACCCTATATTTGAAAAATGACTGAATGCCTTGCTTATATACTTTGTTTGTATTCTCAGAAATGCTAGCTTCTACTAGGTCCTCTACAATTGATGAATAATGTGCAAAAATTGTGTAGGAACTGGAGAAGGATAATGCTGAGACCCCGGAGCCAGCTGATGAAACTTCCAAAACTGAAACGAGAAATAGCATCTGCCTTATTGTTCTTTACACATGGAATATGCTGACATTTAATTTGTATGCTTTTCTGCACAGTTTTGAGAACTAAGGCTCTCAACAAAATCATGACTCTCTTATTTTGTGATGTTTTGTTGTTAATTATATGAACAAGTGCTAAATTATCAACATGCAATAATAATTTATTACAAGCTAGTTTGTCTGCCCAGATAAAAATTCCTAACACTATTGGGACAAGTTCCAGAAAGGTAATATGTTTCTTTATTTCCTGTGACCAATTTGCTGTCCAAGCTAACCAACTCCATTCATCACCAAATACAACACCACACCCATAAGCTCCTGAACTGTCTGTATGACATGTGGTGATAACGAACAGTGTTCAAATTCAAAAGTCCAAAGGGAAATTACAAAACAGGAGCAGAGCAAACACGGACCTCTTAAAAAAAATAGAGGTAGGATCAGGTGCCATGGAGGAGTGAGCATCATCTGTGGACCGGTCCCACCCGCCGTGTGCTCTTTGTAGTAATTGGGAAAAAACCCGGAAAAGTTCGTAGACAAATAGGTGATTAATTATGGTCTAACAATTAGTATGAAAAACGTCAGTCACCATGCGACCCAGTGGAAGATTGTATTTGCTGACAAGGTCGTTGCATCGACCATAGAAATTACGAAAAGATGACTTCAAACGAGACTGCTGATAATCCTGTTTTATCAACTTGTTTGTCAGTAGCTTGCCTCGCCTTAGAAACTGTTCATACGAAAAGCATGCCCTTGCGTATCGAATTAACTAAGAGACAACACTATATGCAGGTGATGAAGGTATATTGCTACATAAGTAAGGAAAGTTGACTATAGAAAAATTGAAGTCATCACGTTTATCATAAAGTTTGAAGTCATCTTTTCGTAATTTCTATGGTCGATGCAACAACCTTGTCAGCAAATACAAAAACAATCTTTGTAGTAATTGGGAAAAAACCCGGAAAAGTTCGTAGACAAATAGGTGATTAATTATGGTCTAACAATTAGTATGAAAAACGTCAGTCACCATGCGACCTAGTGGAAGATTGTATTTGCTGACAAGGTCGTTGCATCGACCATAGAAATTACGAAAAGATGACTTCAAACGAGACTGCTGATAATCCTGTTTTATCAACTTGTTTGTCAGTAGCTTGCCTCGCCTTAGAAACTGTTCATACGAAAAGCATGCCCTTGCGTATCGAATTAACTAAGAGACAACACTATATGCAGGTGATGAAGGTATATTGCTACATAAGTAAGGAAAGTTGACTATAGAAAAATTGAAGTCATCACGTTTATCATAAAGTTTTGTTGTTAGGTTACCATCAATGTCCATTTCCAGTAAAATATCCAAATATGAAACAGATGACGCAGACTCTCTGGTGTCTTTTATTTCAAATTCACTGGGATATATCGAATCGACGTAAGTATGGAAGTAACAGTTGTTGGTTGATAATACGTCGTCGATATACCTGAATGTTGAGTTGAAGGCCATAGCGAGTGATTTATTTTTTTCACGTACAAGTTTTCGAATGAATTCTGCTTCATATGAATACAAGAATAGGTCTGCTTACAATGGGGCACAATTGGTACCCATAGGAATTCCAACAGATTGTTGGAAGACCTGATTTCCAAAAACTACATAGATGTTGTCTATTAGAAACTCAAGCATCTTTTTAATGCCAACTTCAGAGTACTTGTGTTCACAATCCGAATGGCTTTCAACAAAATAGTTTTGCAAATTACCGATGACAAGGTAAGACAATTTACGTGATCCATTGTTATTAAAAAAGCAGATATCAATGATGTCAAAAAGACGGGACTTTAACTTATCGTGGGGATGGTTGTATAAAGTGTAGAAAAGTCGTAAGTTTTGATGCTATTGATCTTGGTAAAATTTTGGGATTTTATGTTTTCTAAATGTTCCTTGGAATTCTTAAGTATCCACATCTGATTTACACCGCTCCTTCAATATACTGTTGCACAGTACTCGTGAAGTTTCTCCTTTACTGCTGTTAATATTTTGGAGTAACGAAAGAGGCTTGGTAGAACATTTACTGGAACCCGCTATATATCTTTGTTTGTAAGGATTTTTATGAAGTTTAGGTATCCAATAAAGATAAAGTGATTCAAAATAATTTTGGTTGTTGGGAATATTGAAAATATTCAAAATTGACATATGATTTTGAAGAATTTCTTCCTTGGAAAGAGAGCTATGAGTATAAGTTGGACTTCCACTTGCGGAATTAAATCCAAGTTCTTCTAATATACAATATATGTATATTAATAATGTAATGAGCTTTACAAACACAGACAATGTTGTTTCCTGCTTTGTCAGCAGGGACCAGTACAAACTGATCGTGTAATCTATCTAGTTGTTTTTTCACTTCTAAATTATCAAATATAGAAGGATAGATGGTTTTCATACTGCGCTTCAATCGCTTCATACGAGATTTTAACATGCATCGAACAGTTTTAGTCCATTCTGACAACGTGTCAAGGTCTTCTTTTTCATGTTTGGCCCATCGTCTGGCGTATTCCACTACAGAATTCATAATATGTATGAAATTAGAGTGCCAGTTGAAAGAAAATTCAAATGTGTTATCCATAGACCAGTCTACAGTGAAAAGTTTATAAAGCTATTAAAATTTTCTAGAAATACAACCCACATTTGAAGATCTAACTTTATTTCATTTGATACCCTAATAAAATGGAAAGTTCTAGCAATACCTCGTAGTGCCCCATCAATTCTCCTACAAAATGCTCTACCCGCTGGTAACGCTTTTACAACAAATGCCAGTGAACCTACCAATGATTCCAATTCTTTCTTTGTTACTTTTTTACTGCCAAGGACATACTTAATCTTGACCAACAACTCGTCCCCTTTTTCTTTTGGAACAAAAATTGTACCTTGCACAGAATCAATTCCCAGTCCTAAAAACTCTAAGTATTAAATGGACCTTGAGTTTTTTCTGGTGCAATTGGAACTCCAAAAATTCACATAATTCTTAAAATTGATGCATTAATTCTATGCAATCACTAGAATCAGCTGATCCCACAAATAAAAAGTCATCTAAGTAATGTACAATCCCATCCTTTTGTGACCTCTTCTGCAATCCCCAATGTAAAAATGGTGAAAATTTTTCAAACAATGAACAAGACACAGAACATCCAATTGGTAAACACTTGTCTTTGTAATACGATTTATCAAACTTGAAACCAAGCAGACAAAATTCTCTTGGACTTATTGGTAAAAGCCTAAAAGCACTTGAAATATCCATTTTTGCCATGAGGGCCCGCTGTCCCTTTGTTTGAATTATGTTAATTGCATCATCAAATGAAGAGTAGCTGACAGAACAAAATTGCTGATCAATGTAATCATTAACACTATCTCCAAATGGATGGGACAAGTTTGTAATCATGCGCCATCCACCTTGCTTTTTGTGTTATAAACCACTGGGTTACATCTTAAATTTGATATTGTTGGGGCTGAAAAAACACACCTAAAACTCTACCAAGAGCTACTTCCTTCTTAATTTTTTCTGCCAATCAACTGGAGTGTTGAATCGCGGACTTTATATTCCTATACTCAACCTTAATTCTAAGGTCATGATAGTTTAGAAAAATCCTTCCTCAAAACCCTGTGCTAACAACTGTGCAACTTTCCTGTCTTTATAACTTTTAACTAAATTGTGAAGATTGTTAACTTTAATTGGAGTAGATCCCAATTGCCATAATTTTGTGTAACCGGGCGGAATGGTCTCTGTGGGAATCTACGGCGGAATTACTGTGATACGGGCTTAACGGGGTAATTGTTTGTCAGTGTTATTCTGGGAATATGTACAATTCAAAGAAGGGTGTGAACCATTACACTTGACACAAATATGCAAGAACCTACAATTTTGTTTTCCGCATACTCCTTGAAAATTGTAAGAATAACATTTAAACTGTTTAGCAGTAGTTGAATGTTATTTTGGACTACAGGCTGTATATAACACCGCCATGATTCTGCATCCACTGAACCCCAGCTGAGACTAGAATCAATTGATTTTTTCAACCTAAATTTAACATCGTATTCCCTCCAATTACAAGAATTTGGTGAACGCTCTAATTGTAGCCATGTTACGAAATAAATGTACAGCTTGCGAAGAATGCTTGGCACAATAAATAGATGCAAAATCAGAAAAGCATCTGTCGATTGTGAAATAGATACTATCGTTTCATCTTTGTATTTTGGTTTGACCTGAATCACTCCATCATGATATACAATATAATGCTGAATATCTGATGCAGGTTCTTTCATTAACAACTTGTTAAGTGCAATGTAATCATGATTCCAAATCTTATCTTTTAATGCAATAGGTACATGAGCCCCAAGTGATGATACTACACTATGGAAAGGTGTGGGGTTTTCCATGTCAAACAAACCATTTGTACCTGTATTGGTGCTAGGTCCCGGTAATGGAGGCTCTGCTGCCTGCTGGGTGAATGCTGACTGTTCCAATGGGTCACTTGCCAATTATTGGACAGGTTGTACAGATGGTTGGACTACTGGGACTGGAAGACATTGGCTTCTACCATAGCTATTGGTAACTGCAACTAAGGAGCCCGCTAGAGGACGATATCACAACATTTGGCACCCCTGTAGACGTAGACGCACAGGAGGCTACAACCGCTCCCCTTGTCGTAGGTCTGGCATAAGTGCTCTTGGACTTCGACGTCTGATGTTTGTTTGCTCTCAACATCTCGTGAAATAAGAATTTTGAAGAAGAATTATTAGTCTAATATGAATTTGTAATTATATTACAGTTTTTTATTATCCTTATTTACAGATGATCATCTATAATGATGCGCACGTTTAGGATTTTTATTTTTAATTTAACTGAATTAATAATGCTTCAATATACGGCAAAAAGTAATATTTTCTTGTTTTTAAAGCAATATATTCAATTTAAATTCATAATTTACCTCTTTAACCTTGGATGCCCATGGATTTGTTTTCTGAGACGAATTTGTACCACCTATCAACTTTGGGTTTAGCAGGAAAAGAAAGTAGCAACTGTGCATGCCCAGTCATATAGATGTATTAAACAAGAGTTAAGGATTTTGCAACAAAGACAATTAACATGAGTTATGGATCGTGCAACAATGACAGAACACATGTGCTTAAAATAACCTGGTTTATCCAGAGATGATAAACCATATTATTCTGTACATTCTGCCTGAACTTTTGACAGAATGTTCATGGAACTATTTCAACAGAAAGATGTCAAATATTGACCTAATTGCTTATTTGCTAAGATAATCTGCTACTTGATATTTTTAGATTAACGTAAGTTTAGATGACTTTTTTCTGTAAATTATAAATTTTTTACTCGGAAAACAGCAAAACAAAACTCAATTGCAAATGAATACAAGCAATAATGTATACTTTTATTGTTCAACCTTTAATGTCCAGACTTAGGCACTTACTTGTAGATGCAAAATATTTACTGGTATATTTTGTTAAAACGTTGTTCTGTTCTGAAACATCATGGAAATCTAAACGTTACAAACAAAACTTATACTGTTAGGTATCACAAAAAGATGAAACATACCGCTACTGCACATTAGGTTGGACAGTGTCTTTGCGTTGAAATATAAACCTGTCTATTAACCGTGGACTAAATGGTTGACAATAAATAGGCGGGTACAAATCTTTTACCACAATCAAAGAGCTTGGTGGGTTATTTTGTTTAAAATCTCTTTATTGTATTTAAGACCGAGAAAATAAGCACCGCCTCCATATTTATCTGGTTTATGTACCTCTGTCATTCAAATAATTTGAGACTCCAGATAGGATGTTAAAAAATATTTGACATTCATTTACTCGTCCTGTGAATACCATGCCTGGCGCTCGCGACGATCGTGCAATGAACTTTAGTATTTTGAAGTTTACAGTGAAGATAATACGCCCTGTCTCTAGAATTATAACCAAAAGAAACTAATATCGACAGAGTGATAAATTTTCTGATTGAAAACTGCAAGATATGAATCTTATAAAAAATACTTTCTTCGATTCTTCTTGAAAAATATACCGGCTTTGGAGAAAAAATTGCATATCCAACTGACACAGAATTTTTTTCCTCCAATGCCTGAAACCACTGAAATATGATATTTTAAAAGGTAGGGGGTATTTTGTAAAAATTTAAATCTCAAGACAGACACTGTTTACCGTTCATACTTCATGAGATTTGTTATAGAATATCATGTTTATGGCTAAAATGCAAAATCATGAGGTCAGGTGTTTATTGGAGGAAAATCATTATATTATCATATTTAATACACCTCTTCATTTACATTCAATATGTAAATATTTCCCAAGTCCAAATGCCTTGCACCAATTTGATAAAATAAATTACATTTATAACAGATTGGGCTGATTAAAATAATGAAGTGGTATAACCCAGATTTTGAAAAAGGCTTTTTGGGAAAGGGGTTGTGTTTTCTTATGATTCAAAAGAACAATTCCTTGCTGTACGATTGATGATGAGGTGTAACAATAACTTACCATCCCATTTAAACCTATTTATGAGAAATACAGTCACTCAACTCTATTCAAACATTTTAATCAGATTTGAAAATTGAACAATGAACTTATGTGGCCTTTACATTGAACAAAAGTCATCGTTATATATATTAGTAATTGGTAGTCTGTGATCATGTTTAATGAAAAACGATTGTGTATAAATTTATTTTTCAGCTTAAATTTTCTCGATTTCTAGAGCACGTAAATTTACATATTTATTGCAAAATCTAGATAAAAATTGAAAAACAAAAACATTGACATCTTGCGTGGGTCTAGGAATTATTTACCAGAGAAACGGAGTCTTTGTGAGTTCTGATGTTTCTGGGCTCTATTTGGTAACTTAGTTTCATGAATTTAACAAGTCTGGGTCTGGATATCTTTTGAGGGAATAGGACGTGTCGAGTGATTCTTTTAGATCCAGCATTGATGTTATTGTTGGATATAAAATGTTGATATCAAAAGGAATTTGTGTGACTTTTAAGGTTGTACAAAATAGATGCAATGACATTTTTCCTTAATTATAATTTTCCTAAAACTGTAAATTAAAGTTCTTAAACAGGGAATGACTCTATGTTAAAAAAAATTATGATATAAGTCTACATATTTTTGCCTAAGTTACCTTAAAGTATAACCTATCAGATTAATATGAGATGATTATGAAAAAGACGTTTGATATTTAAATGTGCAAGTAATTAACAAGTAATTAATCAAAAAGTAATTGATATATAAATATTTTTCATTCTTACAGGAAAATGCGTAATTGAATTTCATTTTTCAAATATTCCACGAAATGTCCATGAGAAATTGTTTGAGATTTAAAAAAAGAATATTATAGAGACCCTTAAAAAGCATAAGATATGTGAACAAGACAAGTCTAAAATGACAGTGTTTCCAAAAATAGAAATAACCTTATTTTTAATTAGTAATGAGGCTATTAATATAAATATACCAGGTATGAGAAGAGAACTTTTTTATTCTAATACAGCAAAACATGTATAGATATGAGGGTAAAGTATTCTCATATACATGTACATCATGATCACAAGTTGTAGCTTTCCCCGTTTTATTAGTGTCGGTAACGTTTTGAGAAAATATCAAATTCATCAAAAATATGGGGGAAAATTTCTTAAGATTGATATATACTTTTTTTCATTTTACAATTTTTTTTACTCATTTGTAAGGCAAAATAATGATACTACAGACAGGAAAAAGCCATTTAAGATATTTAGGTAAAGTTATTTTAAAAGTAACGATCTTTCATCACTACTTTTTCCGTTCATCTCAGTTCAAGATGATACTTACTTAAACATTTATATTACATTAAATCCAGAGAGAAGTACATATATACATTGTAGCTGGTCAACCTTCTCGGTCTTGTATCCGTAATCAGTGTTTGCTCATGGGAAAATAAGTCACTATTCCTCGGTCTTAGTGTTGAACACAATACTCTAGTAGTTTAGGAAATATCATACAAAAGACAAAACACTATCTTTAAGGGCCTGGATGGTCAACAAATTACCCATCAAATATGCCTTTAAAAACCTTCATTTAATTTTATAATGTTTCTGGTCACAAACTATTTGTTAGTAAAGCAGAAATCCAAAAATTTTAAATTTAACAATTTTTCTTGTGTTTTCTTTATACAGAGTTCTTCGCCAAATGGAGATTGATATAGTCTGAAAATGGCTACGACCACCCAGCCCTCCTAAGTGATTTAACAAGTTACACCTTGAGCGCCTTTGAATTGGTCTCAATTTTTTTCAAATAACATAAACATGTATAAGTGGCTAACACAAAAACCGCCCGAATAATGAATATCTTAATTTAAATAAATACATGTATATCTTTGTTTACACAACTTGCTGAATATATTTGAATTCATCAACACAGTTCTGAACTCACTCGATTTTAATTTTGATTGAGTTCGGTAAGAGATCACAATAAACTACAGTATTAATGACTGCCTGTAACTTATTTAGATATGTTCATGGCCATCACCGACAATTGATGGCTAAATAAATCATATGAACTGACGACACTATGAACATAACTGAATAATTCCTAATAAACCCTAAGTAAATTTTTGATTCTAAACTGCTGTCCTGCTTAATCATTTTAATGTTTAAATATTTTCTCTGTATCTATTTTACAAATATAAAAATTGGAGAAAACGATGATCTTTGTTCATGAATTCCAAATTTTCCCGATGGAATCTAAATTGAAATGGATGATATATACATGTAGGTGGCCTTATTTCTTTTTGTTGCAGCTGACTGAAAACAACATTTTTTTTTAATTTTATTTCAAACCAGGGAGAATGTATTTAGTGCGTCGTATCTCTAAATTTTGTTCTTTAGGTCAAATTTCATGATAATTTTTATGACTCTCCCAAATAACAATTTCAGATAAAAGTTTAAAAGACGCAATAACAGACAAAGAAATTAATCAATTATGGGGAAAAGAACTGTTGGGTGTAAACAATCCCAAGAGTGTGATTAATTCCCTGTGGCTTTTTAACACTATATATTTTGGCCTCAGGGGCTCCGACGAACACAGATCAATGTCATGGGGCATACTCTAAAACCTGGCCTGGCCTGGCCTGGCCCAATTGGCCTGGCCTGGCCTCAAAGTTGGCCTGGCCTCACTTTTGGCCTCAAATTTGGCTTGGCCCCAAATTTTGGCCTGGCCTCAAAAATTGGCCTGGCCTCAAATTTGGCCTCTACTAAAATTTTTGGCCTCAATTTTATTTTTTTTCTTCTCTTTTCACATATGTTGATTGTATTGATTTTTTATTGATTTATGTTTAATACACTTAAAACATCACATTAATGGCTTTAAGTGTTTTATAATGATAGTTCTTTTGAAACATACATGTATATATGAGTACAGGTATGAGTGATTGATTCTGATTTTTTTTTCCAGATTTTGAAACAGTCTGTTTTTAAATTCCAAAGTACTATAAGAATGTAGAGTAGTTTCATGCATGTTTTGTTTATATATTTAGGAAACAATTTTTCCCCTATAGGGTAACTTCGATATCAGAATTTGAACACAGCATAACATGTTGTGACCTTTAATGTTGGTTAGAATAAACAAATTGGTCTCTGTCATTATTTTTTTTTATCACACAAGTATTTGATATAGGTATTGTCCGATCCTGATAGCAGTTTTAGTTAATCAAGTACATTGAAAAAAACATGCCATGGTGGAATACAATGGCAGTATTACATTCTTAAAGTTCTTTGGAATTTAAAAACAGACTGTTTCAAAATCTGAAAAAAACTCAGAATCAATCACTCATACCTGTAGTCATATATACATGTATGTTTCAAAAGAACTATCATTATAAGACACTAAAAGCCATTTAGTGTGATGTTCTAAGTATATTAAACATAAATCAATAAAAAATCATTACAATCAACATATGTGTAAAGAAAATAAAAAAATAAAATTGAGGCCAAAAATTTTAGTAGAGGCCAAATTTGAGGCCAGGCCAATTTTTGAGGCCAGGCCAAAATTTGGGGCCAAGCCAAATTTGAGGCCAAAAGTGAGACCAGGCCAACTTTGAGGCCAGGCCTGGCCAGGCCAGGCCAGGTTTTAGAGAATGCCATGTCATGAGGGACATCTTTCTACAAAAAGACAGCAGCGGTGCCGAATTTTTAACTTTCAATGAACGACAGTCCAAAACCTGACAAGGGGTAAATCCTCGAGACGTTCGCGTTGTCAAACCAAAAATATGGGGAAATTTAGAAGTACCTGATCGTTGTCCAATAAAAATATACAAATTTTACAAAGAAAAATGACCCTCTAATTTCTGCAATCCCGATGACCCGTTTTATTTGGCAACTCACACTCAACAATGCGCGATGGCCCATGAAGACCAATGGTTTAAAAGACAGCCCATAGGTTTCAATAAATTAGGATCGATCATGAAAAGAATGACAACTTGAGCAGGGATTGTTGGCGAGAAAAAATTAACAAATCACAGTGCTCGCAAACACCTGGTTCAAAAATTAAGCGAAAATAACATACCTGCCAACCTGATTATGCAAATCACAGGGCACAAAAATATCCAGTCCATTAACAACTACAGCAGTTTAAATAAACTCCAGCACAGAAGTATTTCATCAATCCTTTCTAATCCAACATCACCTCAACGTTCCTCAGGATCCGCCACTTTCCAATTCACCCAAAACAACACTGCCTTTCGAAACACTTTAAATAACAGTGGAGCCACAAGCACAACAATAAACGTGACAGGTGGTGTCAAAAACCTGGTTAACGGAAATATTTAAGGTGGGAAAAGCATCGTTAATATCCAAAATGAACCAAATTCTGCATCAAATTCTGCATCCAAAAAAAGGCCGCGTGTCATCTTTGACTCCGACTCGGATGAATGACTTAGACCGTGGATGAAAACAAAAGCGAAATAATACAATTCCAGAAGTCCAAAGTTAAAATTATAAAAACAGTGTATGATGTTTTGTATACATTCTTTCATAGATTATTAAAACACTGATCAAAAATGATATGTTTGTTTGTTTGGCTTGGAACTTTTTCTTTATGCGTAATACTGTTGACATCACAAAAATATGTTGTGCGGCTTGATAACACAAAGTTCTAATGTGTAGAAGTAACGAAGAAGTAACTTGGTTAAAACATGTGATAAAAAGAATCTCTCATGGTTTGTGATGGTATATGATGTTTATCCAACTCGTTGTGTGTTTTCTATCCCCTCGCCAAGACTCGGGGATAGAAAACACAGAACTCGTTGGATAAAACTCATTCATATACCATCACAAACCATGAGATATATATATATATATATATATATATATATATATATATATATATATATATATATATATAATATGTCGATGATGCTTTAAAAAAGTATTAAAACTTACATCAAAGCATTTCAAAGCAAATGCAAAGGTATTCATTATCTCTTTGGAATATATGGTCGTATCTAGCAATCTAAACTGGTTTTTGGAGTTTGCTTTTTGTATAGGGTTTTATGTTGGGGATGGAGGAAGGGGCGTTTACAGTTTTTGCTTCTTAGTATTTGTCGTGCTCAAAAATATTTAAAGGCATAGTCACGGACCAAAAACCTGCTGTGTCTCTTTATACTCAATTATAATTCTGCTGTTTTATTTTCACTGATCAATTATCATTGAAAGTTTAAACTCGTGCAGACGCAGATTTGTCTTAAAATAATCTCGTTCTAACGGAAATTTGGATAAAAAAAATTATAAAAAATGAAAACTCCCATATGATAATGATGTACACTGTACTATATAAAGGATCTAAAGCTAGTTCTCAAGCATCAGAGGCAGAGAGATGGGGAAAAGGTATGTTTAATTCAAAAAAATTTTTTTTTAAATTATCACTTTGAAACTTAAAAGAAGCAAAGCAGATAATTAAAAATTAAACACAATATTGTATCACGATAAAAATATTGATTTTAAGAGGTAGGAATCCCTTCTACGTTTGGATAATATATATAATTCTTTAATTTTTAGTAAACATAACAATTTGTTTTAATTTCATATTCAAATGTTTCAATAATTATATAAATTATTAGTTACAATTGGAATTTGATTTTAAAAGTGAAAATATGGCGGTTGTTTGGACGAAAATGATTTCCTTCCTCTGTCTATTCCTTACTTTACTTAAACTGTCGTCTGCCCTCTTGGAACCAACTCCGTTTCCGGAAACATTAAAAGAATGCTACGACTTCCGATCTTATAACATGACACCATCAGACGAAGTAGCTCTGATGATACAAAACCATTGCTTCAAGAATTACCAGTACCAACAGATTGCGGACGGAAAAGTCTGGACTGCCCCAAATATCACGGAAGAGGGTATGAACTACATTAACAGCTTGTTCCGAAAATTATTTGGCGAAAACGGCATAATTACCTCCAGTAAATCCAAACACCACAAGCGACAGGCTGCAATTAGAATCAGGCGAGAGGTCCGGAGTCCGGGTGCCTTTGCTCCTTTTGTCAATTGCATCCAAGGTCTCTATAGAAGGGTAAGACCACATGCAACATGTACATGTATAGGTTTAGTTGTATAGAATCCTAAGCTACTATATACTTGGTCATCATTGCTTTCTTGTCATTTCAATGACAAAACTGATTTTAAAATCGACTTACTCATAGGACTAAAAGTTCTTTCATAAAAAAAGTAGTTATTCATAGTTGTTATAGACCTAGGACTACAGTCGACCAGGACACGTTGTAGTTGCTATGAAATAAATGCTACAAATAAAAAGGGCATTTTTTTTTTATTTCACAGACGGTCCAATCCAGTCCTTTAATGAACGCGTACCAGGCTATAGCGGCACTACACACCGGACGAGTACTACAATCAGCGCATGGTGGTGCGGCCTTCCTGCCCTGGCACAGAATATACCTATTGCTGTAATTACTATTATCTAAGTATATCAAAAACTGTTTACATATATATGACTTAATATAACCAGATAATAATAATAATAATAGTAAGTTAAGATCAAACGTGAAGTATTTCCTCTCGCATATATTTTTACTGTCAGTCTTTGGGTTTTAGACTTGAGACCGCTTGCAATGACGTGCCTGTACCCTACTGGGATTCCACGACTGACCATGTTATGTCTGACCCCACTAGATCAATTGTGTGGAGTGAACAGTTCTTTGGTAATGGTGATGGACAAGTATTGACGGGACCATTCCGGAATTTCCAAACGACTATTCCTGGGGACATTATTACAAGAGAAATAGGAACAAGTAGGTAGATATTGGACTTCTATTTTCGTTGTTTCAATCATGACCAGTTAAGTTTGCAAATTTTCTATCACATACTCACACATTAACTGGTCATTTTAATTTTCACTTAATTCAATTTTGTTATTGTGGAATCAATCACATTGATTTTATCATTAGTTTGATTGCCTTAAAAATTTAGATAAAAAATCCGTAGACAAGTATATTACAATTGCATTCATTTGTCAAAAAAAAGAAATAATAGTATAATCATTTATTATCATTATTATTAGGTCGAAACGCTTTATTCACCAAAGAAGGTCTTGAAGCTGTTTTGAGTCGAAGACGGTATTCAGAAATTGTTGAACCGAAACGAGGTCGCGAATATGTGTTTAGTTTAGAGGGCCATCACAACGGTCCGCACAACTGGGTTGGGGGTCATTTGCCCCTTCCCTGGGTAGCGGCATACGACCCCGTCTTTTTTATGCACCATGCCTACGTTGATGCCGTTTGGGAAGTATTCCGGGCACAGCAGGTACGAAATGGAATCGACCCAGAACGAGATTATCCTCTGCAAAACCGTCCTGGACACGGTCCATATGACATAATTGACTTCCGGCCCTACTTCCCTCCTATACGAAACATTGATGGGATGTCTCAAGCGATAGCGCGCCTTGTTAGATACGAACCTTTCCCGTCATGTCAGAATAACTGTAATTCAAGTCCATTCTTTACCTGTGTAAGAGGAGTGTGCATGTCTAGAGCTCGCTCTGGATCATCACCAATGGAATCTCTAGGAGGTGCAGCAGCTTTTGGTCCAAGTGACCTAGATGCTCCATCCCAGTCACGAGTTCTTGCACAGGCCCGAGGCCCTATACCCGGCGGGGAAAGATTCCGTTCCTCGCCATTCATGGACACCCGTAATCGCCCAAATACAATCGGAAACGCCCCAGTAGCACCCGAATTAGAGGCTGCCAGTTTCCAAGCAAGGACTGCAGGAATGCGAAGCAAACGCGATATATCCAATATTATTCATTACAATGTTTCGTCAAACGTTCGTGTTCAGTCAGTATCGTCATTGGAGCGATCCTACACAAATACTTTTATCATGGATGGGGTGGTCGATGTAAAACGCTGGGTTTACGTACCCGTCCGTGTTGTCTACAATAGAACAAATGCAAACGGGAACGATCCGACTTTCCAAACAAATATTTTGAAAGAAAAATCTAATGAAATATGTCGTGCAGTCGGATCTGGTGCCTCAAAAGTATATGTGATCTCTAATGGCTTGAATTACTTCGGAACTTACAAAGAGTTTGCAATTATAGATGAAAGGCAACCGATCTCCGAAACAACAACAGCTGTGGGTATCAAGAACCCGGATTACGGTACAGGAGAGGTCATGTTCTCGGCATACGACTCTTGCGGGCGCCCATGTCGGCCTCTTTGTTTAACATCAATCCACGGAAGACAAAAATACAAACCGTGCTCGGGAATTTTCAAGATCTCGTCTGCTGAACCAAAAATGTTCAAGCGAACATACAGTGACGTGTTCGCCCTTGAGATATCGCTGGACAACTCCATGGCCGCTGGAACTAAAGATGAGCCAACTTCCCCCAGCATTACGTTTTTATGTGACGAAAATAACCACTGGCCCTGGGTGTATAAACTTTATCATCCTGAGTCAAAATAATAAACTGAATTGTTGCCATTTAGCTGTTGTTGTCGATAAACATCAGGTTGTAAAGAATAGGGCAATTATACATGTATGTACAAGTGTAATTTAATTTAACAAATATTTTATTATACAAATAAGTACATAATAGGATTGGACATCAGCCTATGCCTATTTTAGTCCTCTCCCCAAGGATCAAAGTTACAACTGATATTTCAATTACATTTGAATTATATAAGTATAATAGGTATAGAATATGATAAGTTCATAATATAATATGAAACATGTTATTGCAGCATTAAAGAAGTTGGAATTCATGTAGGATTAAGAACAGAGAAAGAAAAATAAGAAACAAATAAATGGGGAAAAAATAATAACAAAAATAAAGGTCATATAAACAATTGAAAATAAGAAAAATTATAATGATATTGAATATTATATATGAAGTATATAATAAAAATAAGAGGTATAAGATATTGAGTGCATGTATAGATATACTGAGGTAAAGTTTAGGATGATATTATGCAATATTATTAATTACAGGTATTAATTAGAATCTTTTTGTTGACTTAATATATTGTTGAACTGCTTGAAAAATGGAGCAGTTGGTTTTATAGGGAAGTTGTCTATCGCCGAAAAGTAAAACATGTAAAATTTGATCAGGATTGAGATTGTTTAGGTTTATATTATTTTGAAGACTGTTAATGAGCAATGTTCTGTGATTAATGTAAGCTTGACAAGCAAGGAAAAAATGAAGATTGTCTTCACATGTGTGACCACAATTATTACAAGCTGAAGTGTCACTTAAATGATGGTTATAAAGGTGAGCTTGTAAATTACTGGATTTATTTCTAAGCTGACAGTGAGCAATATTTTCTTTGCGTTTTCCATAATCGAAAACTTTGGCATTTTTTGCTAATTAAGTGTAATGAATAGTCTCTCTCTCTCTCTCTCTCTCTCTCTCTCTCTCTCTCTCTCTCTCCTTTTTAATCAATTAGAACTACGCAACTGCAGACTTAAACTGAAGATTTGAAAATATCTTAAGATATGAATGGAGATTATTAGTGTCCACTCTACAACCATTTGATGTGAAAAAGGTTGCACCTTGCACATTTAAGTTGTACCTTTGTCTCAAATTAGGGTACCCTAGCCTATTCTTAAAATTCTATCAGACGGCACGAGATATATTTATCTGTGTCTATCGGGGTACATTAAAGTTATATTTTTATTAAAAATAATATGCATAATATTTTTTGTCCTCCTCCCCTACTTCTAAAAAATATTAACGTTATTTTACACTGAAAAGACAATGTGGGACAAGTATATAGATGTCTGTCACATTCCCACAGATAATATTGAATTGACATATCTATATATATTTTAAAAATATAATGCCAATATGCCATAGACACAAGAGGTTTATGTTTTCTTGTTCTAAAAATAAATCTCAAGTCGACTGATAAAAATAAGGTACCATATTTTAAGACAAAGCTACAACAGTTTTGATCAGATTTTGGCATAAACAAGTCATTTCAAGAAAGTTTTACAATTGTTGGTCCACATATGTACAGTCAAGATGACCGGACATCCCCTTAAACTAAAGAGTTTCCCTTTATCGTTTATGATTTGAGAATAATAGATAAATGTGTAGGAAAAGGTCAATGAGTTTATATACACTATAAGTAAGAGTACATAAGGTTGGCCGTGGATTTCGGACGATTACATCCCACGTATCTTTTTTTAAACTTATGCGTGTAAGCATCTTGGTTCTCTATGGTATTCGACTAAAGAGACCATTGTCAAGTTGCCAATGAACAAAGGATAACTCTTGCAAGTTCCAAGAAACGCGCCAAAAGGTTATCTGACTTTGGGTGCGTTCATAGTTCTGCCGTTGGTAGACAGATGTTGCTGTTGGTAAAATTATTTACCAATGGCATGTCGTTGGTACCAATTTTTTTTTTTATGGTATAATATTCTGCAGACGATCTAGAGTGTGGTAAATGTTGGTAAATGACGTCACAACTAGTTATCAACATGGCGGCAAAGACAAAGAAGTTATTGGATCCCGGGTTCGGGGAGACAATTTTCCCTTTATGCTTGAGTTAGCGATAAAGCGTACAAGATTCTTGTGAAAAACAGTCTTGTGAAAATAATATCTGACAGTAAGTATGCATTGCGGGTCTTTCTATAGTTTTATTCATAGGAATAAATACGAGGGTAATTTGGTACGTTATGTGAATGTACATTGCATGTACAGCGTTGCCTTCTATTCCATTCAAATATTTTAATGGTTTTGTCTATACACAATTATAACTAACATGTACAGTAAATGTTGCTTGCACAGTGCCTTGTACTGTTATAGCCTATAGATCACAGTCGCAGTTTTGATTTTACGCTTATTTGCAGCATACTGTAGACATAACGTGTGTCTGTTTATATACAATGTATGTCTATTTTTGCAGATCTGTAGCTCGACGGGAAAATTCGGCGAAAACTGGTCAAAAATTAAACTCAAAAAGTTGCAGCCAATTTTCATTTTTAAACTTTTTTCCTTAAACTTTAATGGGTATTAAAATGTATAATTTTCACCCAGTCTGGATATAATCATGAATAAATAGTTCGTTTATACCGGTAATTTGTTATATCCAGTTTAAATTAATTACCCTTACACATTAAAAAATGAGGTTATTGTGATGACTGTGATTTTAAAAAATGATTACATTTCATCTCCAGTAATTAATTTGAAGAATTAGTTGCAATTTATTAAATTGTCATATAAGACAAAAATGTTTTATTTTCAGATATTGAAAAGTTCTCCAAAGAATTGGTCACATTACTTCCAGATCCTCCAAATGATCCAATTTACTTAGATATTTTGGATGACCATGCGGTCGTCCCTAGCTTAACTTCAACATTGGAAACGGACACATCTGCAGCAGCTAATCAAGCTACAGCAACCTATCAAGCTACAGCAACCTATCAAGCTACAGCAACCTATCAAGTTAAAGCAACCTATCAAGCTACAGCAACCTATCAAGTTAAAGCAACCTATCAAGCTACAGCATCCAATCAAGCTACAGCATCCAATCAAGTTAAAGCAACCTATCAAGCTACAGCATCAAATCAAGCTACAGCATCAAATCAAGATACAGAAACCTATAAGGATGAAGCCGATGAGGATGAAGATCACGCAAAACGGTTCGATTGGAAAATGTTATAAATTTTGATTGATAAGAGAAAAGAAACCAGTGATTTTGCATTATCCAAAAAAGTGTGGCCAATGGTTGCAGATGAAATTAAACAGGCAACAAGTTATCAACCATCAGCAACTCAGTGCAGAGAAAAGTTTTACTCTCTTAAGAGAAGCTACCGCCACCTCTTAATGGAATCCAAAAAAGACCGGCAATAGACGACCAAAGCCTTTCATATTTGAAACAGAAATGCAGTCAATTTTAGAAAATGATCCATCGTTCAAACCGATTGTCATGAGAAGTTCATTTGGAGCAAATGAGATTAACAACAATAATGTTGAAGACACAGATGAGAAAGATGGTGACGAAACAGCAAGTACCAGTTCATCAAGGTCGTCAACTCCTAATCCAAGCAGGAAACCCAAAGGAAAAAAGAGAAAACTTACTGAACTTACTGAAAGAGACAAAGAATTTTTTAAGCAGATAAATGAAATGCAACAAAACACCAACAACATCCTGGAAAAACTTGTTGAAAAGCTGTGAAAAAAACCTTTAAGTGTTGACCATGGGAGACAGGAACAGCCATTTCATTAAGTTGCAGTAGATGTCAACCGTATTCTGCTTGTTAATTTTCTTGTGACATTTCAAGGAGAAATACAATACATGTACATGTATCTACATATTACAAGTTAATTTGTATGATACCTTGTTAAAATTTATTTTATTTTATTGCATTACTTATGGAAACAAAAACAAAATACATTCATGGTATAATTTTTTTGTCATGAAAATCACAAGAGTCATTGTGTGAATTTGTTTTTCTTTTAATTGATAAAGTTATAAAACATTTCAATGTTCTTTGTTCTTCACTGTTGAATACTACATAATTCACAGCTGGTCCATCATTTGCTGTATCAGATGTATGCCACGGATTTGTTGTCCATCTCTAGCAAATACAGCATCCTCACAAATTTCAACTTCATTGTCCTCAGGAACATCAAAGACATCTCTTTCTAACATACATAAATTGTGCAAAACACACGCAGCAAGCACAGAATTTACAAGCATGTACATATTGCATGAATCAAAGCGCAAAGGCCTTCTAAATCTGCATTTTAACATGCCAAATGCTCCTTCAATTACCTGCCTGCATTTGCTATGAACATAATTGAAGTGGCGTTGTTGTTGGGTCAGGTTTCCACAGTCTCGGAAGGGCGTTATAAGCCACTCCATTATAGGAAAAGCAGAGTCTCCTAAGATGCAATAACCATTAGGAATTTTGTTACTATTTTGAAATAAATCTGAATACCTTAACACAGTGGCGTCTTGTGTGCTACCAGGGTTCCCAGTCCAAACATAAGTGAACTACATTTTTGAGTTACAGCATGCTAAAAGTACAATGGAGTAAAACTTTTTTCTGTTAAAGTAAGCATGGGGTTGTTGCACTGGAGCCTTTATTGGTATATGACTTCCATCAATAGCACCTAAAATATTTTGAAATTCAGACTTTTCTCCAAATTGCTGACAAGTTTCATTCATTTTGGCTGGAGTTTCTGGCCATGTTATTACTTCAGGCATAATCTCAAGGAGTGCTGATGAAACTCTTGTTATACTAGTATGGAAGCTACTCTTTGCTATTCCAAATCTGTCTGCCATCGAACGAAAACTCTCTAAGTTACCAATATACCACAGAAACATGAGTATTTCTTTTTCCAGATTTGGTTGTGGGCCTGTAAGTTTAGTATATACATTGGACCGAATAAGTCTTGCAATCGTAGATTGAAAAGTTTCCCTAGTGAGAGGAAAGTGAATTTTAAAGTCATCAATAGAGTACAGAGGAATGGTTATCTCATAGTAGTTGCAAGTTCTTGTAATGGAATCTGACCTAAATTCGTCATGCAGATTGGTTATTAGATCTGTGTTGTGCAGGTGATGGATAGACAGGTGCAATATATGATTAAACTGTTGTTGTTGCTGTATAATTATGACAGTTACAAGGTGTTTTCTGTTTTCCATGTTTATAAATCAATATTACCAACGTTTCCATTGGAGTTCCAATGGTAATAATGGTAACACTGGTAACATTGTTAAAAAAATAACATCTGTATGCCAATACCCGTTCAGGGTTTATTGGTACAGTTGGTACCGTTGTCATCTAATTGAACCCATAGTATGTTAAAAGTTGGTACCACTGGTAGAACCCTGAACGCACCATTTGTGAAGTATAATTCGAATTCATTTATGCTCTAAGAGTCGTATATAATACATTGCGGTTTCATTGGCAATCAAATCGTACATTTAGATGACACGAAATGATTTGCGACACATTTTTGAATTAATACAAACCTTGTCCATCTAAAAAAATGATATGCCACTACTTTTGTAGACTCGGTTCATGCGCGGATCCAAAAGCATTTTCCCGGGGGGGGGGGGGGGTCCGACGGATTATTTTGTTTACCAAGGTGGGGGGAGAGGGTCCGATGCCTATTTTCGGTTTTCGGGTCGTTTTACAATGTAAATTAAATAAGTTTCATTTTCTTGGAGAGGTCCGGACCCCCCCCCCCCCCTCCATGTTCTAGATTTGCGCATGCGGTCAAATCTTAATACAGACCGATGTTTGTATAGAGAAACTTCGCCCCGATTCTCCAAAAAAACGACAAAAACATAATTTCACCAAACATATTGGTCTTATTGGTCTATTGCATTAAACATTTCATGGTTAAAACACAATTTTACAGGCAGAAAAATATCAAGGCAAGAGTACTAGTAATTACTATAATCTGGATAAAATGATAAGAGAATCTTATGCAAATATTTTCACTTGCAGTTTCTGATGAATTCATTATACCCATTGGTATTTATAAAAATATATATAAATTTGAAAGAATTTTAACCACTTCATTTATTGCCGTAATCAATAATTTCAGTTCAATGGGCCAATATCTACTGGTTTTCTAATCGTGAAACGTTTCCCTGAAAAACCTACTCAATGAGGCAGTTCATCCTTTTGGTTGGGTCGTGTTTATTTTTTTAATGGATGATTTACTCCATAAGTATCTATTTTAAAATCATTATCAATATAATAGAAATTACTATCACGTACACGTCACAATCATATATCAGCTATGTGGTCACGTATGGGAGCTTTCAATTTAGAGAAATGAAAAATAGTTAATGAGCAATTAATTACCTCTTCCCGACAAGCGACGGTGTTTTAAAACCATGGACAAGTGCATTTTATTGCGGAGATATGCAAAGGGCATGTAATTTGATGTCTGTAGATCTTTCTTTCGTTTTTTTTTTGTATTGGTTTGTTGTTTTTATTTTTAATGGTTGGTAAATTTTGCTTAACTGTACTTCCTAAACTAAATATATGTGACCAAATACAATTAAATTTGAATGATGAATTACACGATTTGTCTTTTTTATGGAAGCAACTCAATCTTAATTCAAAGTGTTTTAATTTTCGTCCAATCTCAGTATTTATTCATTGTATAATGATATTTTCTTTTATCATAGACGTTTGACCTTCATGGGGGGTCCCTCTTTATAAAATATCATTTTTTTTGGGGGGGGGGGGGGGTTCCAGAAAAATCTGCCTTAATCATACTTAGAATTAAGACATATTTTGGCCAAATCAAAAATATTGATTTTCACCCATTGTTATGAGGACGAAGGTACACTTTATGATATGAACAGGCATATTTATACATGTACAAGTACATACGTATAGAGATATATAACAAATTGTCCCATTGTATGAGTGTCACATTGTACTTGATTGTATGTATGTAATATTTTATTATATTATATGATTAGACTGGTATATCATTCGTTGTTTATGAAAATGTATACTTTTTTTTTTTTTAAATTTCATTAAGATTTACAACCTGAAGGCAAAAAAGAAATAAAACTTTAAGTTATTGAATTGTGAAAGAAAATCTTAATATGAATATGTAGTGATATTTGATTCTATAACGGAGGAACGGCCTTTCTTAAATATTAGTGACATACAAAGAGAAAATAGAGTAATATTGTCCTTACTTTGGAAAATTCATATAGAATTCGTATTTTAATTCTGCTGCCTTATTATATTTCAACAGTGATGGAATCTGCATGAACTTTTTTATCAATCATATAACAAAGTGTCCATATTACAACTCCCAGAGAGCAGTAGATACTTGTATGTCGTAATATGGAAAATAAAATATTGCGGGATTTTCTTCACGCCAAGTGGTAAAAAATACGGCTGTTTAATATGCAAGATAAATATAGTGGCACACTTACGTCTTGTAAAATGCAATTTATTCTACCAATTTTTCAATAGTTTTATTTTAAATTTCACGTTTATTAAAAAAAAAAAAAACCTGTATGAACACAATAATTTGATAAATAGTATTGTTATTATTTTCTTCAAATTTTAAAAACTATATATAATTATAGATATTTTTGATTTCTTTGAAATAAAATTAAAAATAAAAACACCTCTGTTTGGCTATAATACTAATTAGCGAAAACAATAATAATTAAGACAAACTACAAAATATTTATAACGTTAACAAAACTTTTTGTAATTGAAAAAAACCCTGAAATTTTTGTGATCATTAATGAATTATTATCCAAATTAAATTCAATATGCCACATATGTCTGCAGAAAGCAATTTATTTTTGTCAATATTCTACATATTTACCAAAAAACGTTTTGTTAATTTGAAAAAAGATTTGGACGTGTAACTAAATGCATAAAACATGCCCTTATGGATATGATATGATATAATATGAGAGAGAGAGAGAGAGAGAGAGAGAGAGAGAGAGAGAGAGAGAGAGAGAGAGAGAGAGAAAACACGGAATCATGATAGACACATGATGTTCAATTTGCTTGTAAAACAACCTTCAATGTGTAGAAGAATCCTTATTTCTTTTATCTTCGTAAGGTCATGTATATCTTACAAATTATTTACATGAATTGTTCATTCGATAGTTTGTTTTATGTGGGTTTTTTGCTCAGAATAAACATGGTTAACCCCGAACTCCTACTAGTTAAAAAAATGACCCAACCGGATAGGATACACAAAGGTAAATTGATTTTTAAAAAACCCACATACACACACAAACCAGAACGCTATCTGTTACAGTCATTGATGAAAGAGCTTGAAGTGTTGAGACTGAACTAATACGCAACTCATAGAAACAGACGAAATCCTATTATTATTTTGAAGGAATATTTACGACCGTGTACCGGTCATGTGACCGACAAAACTAAGCATGTTCAAAATCACCAAACGAAGATGTCCGATGAAAGTTCTTTTGCATGCATTTTAATTTAAATGAAATTTATGCACTTCTCTTCCTATTCTAAACCAGTCATCTTCCGTTACCAGGCTGAAGCTAGCAGCCACTAACAGCAGCCACTGTTATAGAAGCTAGCAGCCAATAAGGAAAATCATCAAAGTACTGAGAGTACTCGAACAGAAAATTATATTTCACTTTATTATCGGCATATTTTAATTAATATCAAGAAGATTTATGCATGAATAATTTTTTATGAGCATTGGCAACTTCGGAGGCAGTAAACCTCGCCTGGATAAGAATGTGTCTAACAAAATTCAGTTAAATTTTGGTATTTGTCTATACGTATGCTTAAATTTGATCTCCGAGTCTGTTATTTTTCTCCAGAAATAACAAGCATCGAAATTAAAAAACAATCCTCCTATTATTACAATAATGGGACGATCAGATATCTTTCATTGTGATTTCATTCTCATAAAAAAAATTCCCTTTGTCACAAACCGAAACCAAAACAACAGAAATCAAAAATGAATTTGGGATTATTTTATGTCAGCCATGTTTTGACGTAAACCTTCGAAAAAAAAGATATATACAAGACAGTATTAAGCTCACCCAAACTTTGGCATTTTGTAGCATTTCACAATGATATAAGGGTGAAAAGTGGTCCATTATCTGCCTTATCTTTGAAGTGTGTATTAAACGGATACCAGGGCAGTGTAGGGGACCCATAGGGCTATTATTTCCCGGTCTCAAATTTGGGCTGTAAGGGTACAACTAAGTGGCTCCCAGGGGTTCGGGCTCATTTCAGGGGTTGATATCTCACTTGAGTTTGATCACAGGAACCTAGAAACACTGGGATTAATTAGAGGAGCCCAAGAGGTATTCATAATAAGCATCATAGGACGCCTATGACCCCTAAAAGGGTCCAGTCATCTCACCCGAACTTTGACATTTTGTAGCATTTCACAAAGATATAGGGTTAAAAGGTGGTCCATTATCTCCATTATCTTTGAAGTGTGCATCAAACGGATATCCGGATACCCGGGCAGTATAGGGGACCCATAGGGCTATTATTTCCCGGTCTCAAATTTGGGCTGTAGGGGTACCACCAAGTGGCTCCCAGGGGTTCGGGCTCATTTCCGGGGTTTATATCTCACTTGAGTTTGATCACAAAAACTTAGAAACATTGATATTTAGTAGAGGACCCCCAGATGCATTCATAATAAGCATTACATGACACCTATGACCCCTAGAAGGGTTCAGTTAGCTCACCCGAACTTTGGCATTTTTGTTGCATTTCACAATGATATAGGGATAAAAGGTGGTCCATTTTCCCCATATCTTTAAAGTGTTCATCAATCGAATATAAGGGAAGGGTAACGGAACTATAGGGCTATCATTTTCCACCCTCAGATTAGGCATGTAGGAGTAACACCAGTGAGTTCCAGCGGTTTGGGCTCACTTTTGTGGCTTATATCTCTTAAGATTTTTACCATTAGAGCTTTTGGGGTTTTGATGTGGACCTTCAGATGAATTCATAATTTATCATCTTGGACCCCTAATAGGGTCTGAAATAACTTTTAATGCTTGAATACATTTGAAGGTCCACTTCTAAAGTGCGTTTATTTGAAGCTATTGAAAAATCTTATGAGATATTGTTATCAAAATCTAAGAAGATTTGTCTTTGAAATGTGCTCAAACCGCTGAGAACCAAATGATTATACCCCTACAGCCCTAATCTCAGGGCGGAAAATAATAACCCTATAGGTCCTACACTCTTCCCTGGTATTTGTTTGAAGGACATTTGAAATTAAGGGAGATAATTACCAATCTTTTACCCGTATATCATATTGAAATGGCAAATAATGATTAAGATCGACTGGGTGAACTGAATGGGCATTTTATGGGTCCAAGATGACTTTTAATTCTTGGAATAAAACACCAGGGGTCTTCATATAAGCTCCTGTGATGAAAGAAACTAAGGTGACATAATCCCTACAAACGTGCCCGAACCCAATTGAACAATCCGGTGGTACTCCTACAATCCTTATCTGAAGGCGAGAAATGATTGCTCTATAGGTCCTCTACCCTGCCCTGGTATTTGTTACATACAATTTAAAGACAAGTAAAGAAAAATGCCAACCTTTCAAACCGATCCTATATCATTGTGTAATGGTAAAAAACTGACAAATTTCGGGTGAGCTATATGGACCATTTTCAGGGTAATAAACTCAATCAAACGCTTGTTATGAATACCTTGGAAGGGGAAAGTCCTTTACTTAACTCTGGTGATTTTAAAATATTGTGAACAAACTCAAGTGAGATATAAACCTCTGAAATGAGCCCAAACCCCTGGGAGCCCCTTGGCAGTACCCCTACAGCCCAAATTTGAGACCGGGAAATAATAGCCCTATGGGTCCCCTACACTGTCCTGGTATCCGTTTAATGCATACTTCAAAGATAAGGCATATAATGGACCACTTTATACGCCTATATCATTGTAAAATGCTAAAAAATGCCAAAGTTCGGGTGAGCTAACTGGACCCTTTTAGGGGTCGTAGGCGCCCTCTAATGCTTATTATGAATACTTCTTCTAATTAATCCCAGTGTTTCCACTTTATATCCCTACATCATTGTAAAATGCTAAAAATTGCCAAAGTTTGGGTGAGCTAAATACTCTCTTGTATCTATCTTTGCAATTTTTCTCGAAGGTTCACGTCAATACATGGCTGACATAAAATAATCCCAAATTCACCTTTGGATTTCTGTTGTTTTGGTTTGCTACAGAGGCAAATTTGTTAATGAGAATAAAATCACAATGTAAGATGTCTGATCGTCCCATTTTTGTCATAATACGAGGGCTTTTTAATTTTCGGACAAAAGTAAACAGACTCGGGGATCAAATTCAAGCATACGTATAGACAAATACCAAAATTTAACTGAATTAGACACAAACGCATTTATAATTCTTATCCACGAGCTTTACTGCCTCCGAAGTTTTCAACGCACATAAAATTATTCATGCATAACTCTTCTTGATATTAATTAAAATATGCCGATAATAAAGTAAAGTATAATTTTCTGTTCGAGTACTCTCAGTACTTTGATGATTTTCCTTATTGGCTGCTAGCTTCTACGGGCTTAGTGGCTGCTGTTAGTGGCTGCTAGCTTCAGCCTGGTCTGGTTGTGAACCCGCTGTAAATTTGTGAAGCGTTGCTACATCTATAATGTATGCCTATACGTCTACATCTATAACCTATTGACAACGTACTACTTCGTAGCGAAACGTTTGACCATTATGTTTGGCTGTTTACAAAGTTTGTTTAGTGCCGGTTAACTTTTTCAAAGTCTTTAAAATCGTGTTGAAACATACTTTTTACAGGTACAGCTGACAATGCTAGAGAATTATGTCTCAGTATTCAGTATTAGCAGCTTTTTATATGTAATGGTTTGAGATTTTAAAAAACTCATTTATTTAAATATCCGAAAAATCAAATATCAATTGTAATATACATGTAGCATATTTCAATGGTCGAAAGTGTCCTCAATTCATTCTCCATCGTTTCGTCTGTAGCAAGCTGTATATTGAAACAGTAATGACTTACTTCCGATCGAAATAAGCAATAAAATCAAGCATAATTTTATAAACTTCATTTCCGAAAATGTTACTTAACAGCGTAGCGCAATGGGTTAGAGGGTTAACTACGAATCTGTAAGTCATGAGTTCGAATCCCGCTGGGACTTTTAAATTTTTACCTTTCCAAAAAATTTTAAAACATATTTTTAGGTCAAATACTGTAAAATTTGAAAAAAATTTAAACGATGAAAGTATTCTCTGGTTTCTCTTCAATCTACGTTTAAATCTTTCGCCTTTTACTAAAAATTTCCGTGGAGAGGAACATCTATTGAATATATAGACTTATTTTTCAAGCCCTGATTTCAATCAAAAGAGAAAAAGAAAGAAAAAAAAAAGGTTAAAAACGAATCTGTAAGTCATGAGTTCGAATCCCGCTGGGGCTTTTAAAATTTTTACCTTTCCAAAAAATTTTAAAACATATTTATAGGTCAAATACTGTAAAAAATGAAAATTTTTAAACGATGAAAGTATTTTGATTATCACATTAATATCGACAGGTGCCCCATACCACCTTAAAAATTAATGTTCCATGGGGAAATGATAATACCTAAGCAAGTAACTCTTTCCTATTAGACAAAACCATTTCTTGTAGGATTATCATCATCTTTTAAGAATTTCTTTCTTCTTAGAAAACTATTGTTTTCCTTTGGGGCAATTATTTTTAAAGATTAATATCTTACCTGTTAGGCTCAGTCATAAATCGAAATTGTTACTTTCTCCTTTGACAATGGTCTATCAAAAGGCAAATATGGATTATGTGGAAATTGCACCTTAGACAAGGGTAAAAATGCAATATTGGCACTTGCGTAACGTTTTGGCACAGGCTAGTTTTTTTTTCCGTTGATTTTAAAGTTTTTCTCCTTCCGTTTTCTAAAAAGACTTCTTGTGATTGGCAGACTACAAAAACAGGTATCAGAATAATAAAAATATGTAGAACGTAAACAATAGTTGAATATTTCGGCATTTGCAAAGTGGCAAACATCCTTTGGTTGTTTTTTTTTTAATGAAGAAATTAAAAGGTATTTCTTTGTTTACGTATAGGAATTGGTACAAATTCAATACATGTTCTGATAATGACATTACTGTGCATTTGTATTGTCGTCATGTCTTCGTTAGGGAATTGAAGGTAATTTAGAACTGGATTGTCCATCTGAGACAGAAGCATCAGAAAAGCAAACGAATTATACTGAGACTTTTTAGAATTCTTCGAGTGTCCTGTGGTTTATCAAACATTTCTCATTAAAACATTACCATCATTAGGCCGGCTATAAACATCACTGTCAATCAAGACATGTTTCGTTTTTTGTCATGTTTTTTACCTGTGGTTGATTACGAGGCCTTAAACTTATATTTTAATTATACATTAAGTAATTTAAGCTACTTCATTTGCTTGTACATGTCTTGTTTAACTAGGGCTTCTTAAATATATATCCTTGCAAGAATAAGGGCACAAATTTACTATTCACATCAAATTCGTGTAATTAAACAACTTTTGAATGAAAGAGTTTCTTATTATTTCCTTCACGAAACTTGGTGTGGATAGGACGTTCATGTAATGTTGCTACATGAAATTCTGTGTAGAGTGTGCTATAAATATTGTGTTCGGAGATGCAAGAGTTTGAGGCAAGATTGAAAGAAAAACCTAACACTTGGAATCACCAAATTTCTACTTTTTAACATAAGTCAATCCAATTTACTTTTAAAGTTATTAGTCATTTATTTCTTGATACTTTGATACTAGTAATAGTCGACTAGATACATGTCAAATTTTAACAAATTTAATTTCTAATGCAAGTTAGCAATAAACAATTTAATTGAACGAGTTCACGATACCCGATGTATTGATTTCAAGGAAAGACTGCATTTCACTGTTTATTCTTGTGAAAGGGTAACTGATTTTTGCGTCCATTATTCAAACACGTATTAAAACAATTTCCAGTTGTGAAGGGATGCTCCGCTTCCGATGTTCTCGTGTTTTCTCCTTTAACTAAATCATTGTTAAGATAAAAATATAATAAATTTAATATCCTGACCTTGCTAAAAAAAAATTCTATCAAATAAGTCGACATGCTAGGTAAATATGTTGATATGCAAAATGATTATGTCAACATGCAACATCATTATGTCGACATGAAAGAAAATTGCAATCAGATAAGAATTATAAAAAATATCAAAAATATCATGTATCGCCCACATGTGACTTCCAACATGCTAGATGCTATGTTGACTTTCAACTTATTAATGGTAACATGCGAGATACATAATTATGTTTTCATGCAATTTATTTATGTCGACATGCAACTTATTTATGTTGACATGCAACTTAATTTTTGTCAACATCCATAACTAAGTTGCATGTTGACATAAATAAGTTGCATTTCAACATAACTAAGTTGCTTGTGGCCATTTTTAGACCATATAAATCTCTTTTAGAGGGAGAGTTTTGTATGAAGATGTAGGAAAATGCTCAAATTTTAAAACGAAATATAAGAATTTTCTCTTTACTGAATTATAGTTCATAACTACAGTAATCATTTTTAAAATGTTTCAGTAGATCTGATGGTTTTTTTGTTGACCATCCAGCCTCCTAAACTAAGTTGCATGCTAACATTAATAGGTTGCATGTCAGCATAAATAAGCTGCTTATCAACATATTAATCTTGCATGTCGACATAAATAAGTAGCATGTAACGTATTTATATCATATGTCAATATTTAAACAATTAAATGCTGTCTTTGGTAATTCATGCGGACCAGGAAGATAGCGATCATTACAGAAAAAAATGTCTTGTAATTTATTGAATTAATCATAAATAGTAGGTAAAAGTAAGTAATTAATTTATTGTTAATGTACATCAGTACGTTAGATAAAAGAAATAGCAAAGTCTTCAAATATGGGAATTTGAGTCTGGCATCATCATGATTATTTCGTGCAGTCCGGGATTTTTCTTAGGTTGCTGAAGGTTTCGACCAATCGATTAATTGGTTAGAACTGGTTAGAACTCGATCGTATAGGTTTCAGCCTCGTCAGTTTCTATTAGTATAGTATCAGTATACTGATATAGTATATCAGTATAATAGGTATTGAAAATTAATGCAAAAAGTGCATACTCGAATGCCTAGTATTTTGATATTGCTTTATCAGCTGCTACTATCTTAATTTTTATATCAAAATTATTCATTTGTCTTCAATTTGAGATGTCGATTTATGCATGCATAAAAGCCTGCAGATATTGCAAAATATAATGGGAGAAGCTATTGATTTGTCAGTTTGGTTGGTTTTTTTTTTATATGACTAAACTCTTTTTATATAAGTTTTTGGAACTAAGATGTGATGTTTGGGAAGGAAAGATGCGGTTGCATTCTTCAAGTAATCATTTTGAATAATATATTGAATAGTGGACTGTATCTTTATTTGTCCCCTAGTCGTTCCCAGACCATATTATACAGAGTCTACAATAAATTTAAACACTTAGAATCATTTCAACAATACCTTGGGCTCTCGGTAGGACGTAACTATTATTTCTTGCATCAAAACAAGTTTAAATGACGCTGGTTTCGAGTGAAATATGCATAGATTGCGTAGTTTTAGCTCAAAACCCAGACAAATCTTGTTAATTTCAAAGAGTAATGGCTGAGTAGCCAGCAATGAAATAGACAGGCTTACGTCACATTGCTGTTTGACACAACTACCCAAAGTCCAAGCTCTTGTTAAAATGGTTCTAATCTGACTAAATACGAAATCAGTTAAGAACGAAGTTCATATTTTGTGTAATTTATACATTTTTTTAAAAGTGCGTTTAAGTGACTTGGTGATAAAAAAAATGTTGATGTACACTCACTTACATTCATTTTTTTTCAAAGTGCGTTGATCTGGTCCCTTTAACGCACGTTGAAAATATTTTCAAAGTGTGTTGCCACACACGTAGTGCCCAAAGTCTAAGCTCTTGTTAAAACAGTTCTAAAATCGCTCTGAAAAAGTTAACTCCGCCCAAATTGGTCACGTGATTCTATTTTTAGACTGCCAGCAACATTTAAGATATTCAAGACGATAAAATGAAAGATACTTATTGAATGAGATCAAACTATCATACTAGCAAAAAGAATATATGCAATAAAAAAGAGGTTTTGAAATGTAGACACACGTGTAGGTTGTTAATTATTCCCTCGCTATATGTGCAGTGATGTTGATGCTTCATTTCCAGATCAAATTAACAAGAAACTCGCAGAAGTTTGTAAGGATATTGATAATAAAATTGCAATCGGAGAAAAGTTAAATTGATTTTGAAATATATACGTAATTACGAGGGTTGAGATTATTGAGACAACACGAATATTTCCCTTTCTATGTGGCGAATTGGGGTGAAAATTAGCATAAAAATTGAGCAAACCCCAGCAAATAATTAAACAAAGTAAAATTCCAAAAATATCTAATATTTTGTATACAACGGTAGATAAACATATCGGTGGTCGGGGTACCTGGCGCAGGCATAATCTCGGAGAATAAAAAACTAAAACATCTTCTTTCTAAGTGTCCGTAGACTTACAGGTTATGATAAAAGAAATCAAATTATATATGTTCATTTTGCTATTTATTATGACTAACTTTTGATCAAGTTTCACTAGTGTTCGAGTTGAAATACATGTAAGGATATGGTACAGATATATTAACCAAACAATAGAAATCTGACAACGACGGTATATGGAATTTTGACGTCAAGGCGGCGCAGTGAATATACATCAAATTGGTGGAGATCTCAGAAAAAGACCTTTTCAGGCCATCCAATTGCTTAAACAAAAACTATGGCAAGGGATAAAGAGCTTCAGTTTATAGTCTTTTATATTGATTGTTTAACTAGAATTAAGACAAAGGGACTAAATATCAAGTACTTTTTACACACTAACGGATGTCAACAGTTCTAAAATATATACACAGAATGACTGTAGGAGACATTTCACAGTAATTTGATTTCGGTTAGAAATAATTCGATTTTTTTTCACAAAAATCAAGAATGGAGAGAATATGCAAATTTTGACATCAAAAGATGAGATGTAAGGTGTTTAAAACATAGGAGCAATGAGAAGCGTTAAAATGACGTTGCGATAAGTTTGCGGTTGCTCCGGGTCACTGGGCTAAAGCAATTTGATCAGTTTACCAGGAATTATCTAATTATGTCATGGACAAGAAACTTTTCATATTGATAAACTCTATCCTGTGTACGTTTAGGTGAAACTTCAAGGGCCTAACTTTTTCCCCCAAGAAAATAAGGATAAATGTCTCAATAATTTCCGAACAGCCCTAGTATGCTCAAATTCCTAAAAAAAAAAATATTTAGCAGATATATATAGTTACGCCATATATGTAAATACTTTTAATCGCTTAAAAATTGTCACCCGCAATTTTTTCTTGGTTTGGTTTGAACTTATTTTATTGTATGATTACAAAGGGATTGGGCACAAGTTCTTAAACTTATTTAGCCCTCTCCCTATACAATAATTTACATACATTTTTTTTCTTCTGGGTGAAAGTAAAGCAAAAAGGGGTCAGAGTGGAAACCATTGGATATGCCCTATATCGGATAATAAAGAAAAAGAGATGCAACTCTGTGTACAGTGAAGTAACTGGTATTTGGGTGAAAGTCATTCTGTATTGAAAAGTGTTATACTGTATCTTAACAACGTATTGACATGAAAAGAAAAGGTATCTGTGTTTGTCCAGTTGGATTTCACAGTCATTCCAATCTCGATTTCATATCAATTATCTAATGAAAATCTATGTACATTGAGAAAAACTCTTTGGTTCAGAAACTGAAATAATATAGTTATTTCTAGGTTGTATCAGGGCAGTAAATGACCCTTACATGTATCTACAAATTGAAAAAAAAATATTTACAAAATTTCAATGGATTAAGGAAATTGGGGAAAATTTTGTTTTGACGCCGTGCCATCATACTATGGTTATAACTTTCATAAATATCAACATTTCTGGGTTGTAGATCCTAAACAGCGAACAGAATAGAGTAAATATCTATAAGTATGATAATTTATTACAATTTAGCGGGGTTAATAATCATTTCCAGACACTAAACAAACAAGTGCTCCTTCTTGTTTCCACCATAACACACATATTGATCGATTACTGTTATCACAATGTGATTATAAAAATATATATCTAAATTTTACAGGCTATGCCCTTCGTAAATTTTTTTAATTAGGATTTCCCCTAAAAACATTTCCGGGATCAGGTATATATAAAGGCCCGTGGACTTCATTAGCCAATTAGGACATCTGAAGATAGCATATCAGGTAGGTTATGAATTATACTAATTATTTCGCACATAGCCTATCGAATTCATATTATTGCTATAAGGCTCAACATATTAATAGTGTTAACGTTTTTCACCATCAAAAATTTAAAAAAGAAAATAAAACGTAAGAAAATTAAGAATATTGGTGTCATATGGGAGAACACTTTACATATACATGTAAAAACAAGTACAATTATGCAAAATATTACTGTATTTAAATCTTATCTGTGTTTTTTTTTTTCGTTTTTTTTTTTGGAGGGGGGGGGGGTGTTGAATACATAAAATAAATGAAATCTCATACCGATGAATTGTTCTAGATTATTATTTTTTTTATGTAAAACATGGTATTGCATTTAATGTTACAAAAAATAACTACTTCAATCTTTCTAATTAACTACTATTTAGAAACGGAAAACCAGTTATCATTTCTCTTTTTGGAACAATGATGAAGGTTTTGTAAATAACTATTGAATTTAAATGTATTTGTTTTCATAAACATCATATTTTCATTAATTTTTCCATAGAATAATGGGTTCTTGGGGCGAAACTCTGGTTATCGCTTGCTTGATATTCGGACTCTTGGATTTGTCGTCTGCTCTGCTAGAACAAGTGCCATTTCCAGACGCTTTACGAGAATGTTACGAGTTCCGATCGTTCAACATGACACCGTCAGACCAGGTCGCCACCAATATACAGACCTCTTGTTACCGACAGTACCAATATAAACAACTGGCCAAAGGAAACATATGGTCCGCTCCAAACGTAACTCAGGATGGACTCAACTATATCAATGGGCTGTTTAGGCAAATTTTCAATGAGGCTCGTCACATCGCTAATTACAACAAAAAGTCCAAGCGACATAAGCGACAGGCGATGTTTCCCGGAAGATACAGACAGGAAGTAAGGAGTCCGGGCGGGGCCTACCAACGTTACGCAAACTGTATTCTTCGGCTACAGAGAGAGGTAATTTTTGTTCCATGTTATTTTTTATATTATATTATTATAACCCCTGCATGGCATGATGATCAACGAGTGAGAACGATTTCACGGCTTTTATACAAGCAACGGAATTTTGTTTTGAAGAAGGTGATTTTCTTCAAATTTATTTATTCATTCTTTCCAATAAAACATGAAAATACAACAATATATATTTTTTTACAATTTAGGAGCCGATCTGAATAGGTTCTTATTTTTCAACTGTTTCATGATTTCAGTATTTAGCTGAAATCATCCCAAATTCTACTTTGGTATTTAAAGTGAACGCAAAAGTGTAATAAATCTAACGATATTAGACATTTGGTATTATAAACATCTGAGCCATGTAAAAGATCTTTCGTTTTTTTATCTTGCTAAAATGTTATTGACCCTTTAAAGAAAATACATGTGCTAAATATAAAAGGGCCTCATCAATCTTTACTCGCTTTTTACGAAAAACAGTTATTAGCAGTATAGCTTTGATTGATAATTATGCTGTTAGCACGTGAGTGAGATGTCGTTAGGACCATGTAGGGCCTGAAATGATAATTAATTTGTCCAACTGACAATTTGCATGTCAATTATCCTTCCCGCCTTAATAACTTGACGCATCGGTAATTTATTACAATCATTGATGAAATTGTGTTTTAGATATGTGTGCGCAAATAGAAAGAAAACAAACGTTTGTTGATACAAAGTTTTACAGGTTGTTTCCCCATTGTCACCGACAGAAGTATGCTATTCAGAGAAACAACTGTTTCTGTTTCATGTTGCGGGGATTTTTCTCTTGGTGTAAGCACTACTAGTACATATACTTCATACCTGCCCGATAATTTGGAAGAATTCCACTGTGCAATATATTAAATACAATAATTGGAAAATTGAATAAAAGTTTAGTTTAATAAATATTTTATTCAAAAATATACATATAAGTATATAAGTGAACATGGATTGAACAGCAGGCCAATATAGCCTATATTAGTTTTCTCCATCAGAGATCAAGGTATAAATATTTAAAATCTAACAGTGTATACTTTTTAAAGTTTTACATGGACATTTTACTAACTTATAGAGAATATAGAGAATAAAAGAGTGTGTTAAATAACAAGATAATGCAATTTGTATAGAAAAAGAAAAAACAAAAGAAAAAAACTCATATATATATATATATATATATATATATATATATATATATATATATATATATATATATATATATATATAATAGTAGATATAATATAATAGGGTCAATTATTTTACATTTAAAGTGCATGTAGAACAGTGTTACTTATTGTTAATTTACATTCTAAAATCTTTTACTGTTTTTAATAAATTCACAAACTTGGTCAAAAAATGACATATTTTCTGAGAGGGATAGACAATCATAACCATGTACTACAATATTAATATCTTTTGGTATGTCATGATCATTCATTTATCTAAATAGAGATTTTCTCTGAGGATTATTATATTGACAATTTGTCTGCAAGCCTTGCTTAAATTTGGCTATAACTTGTTGCAGATTTTACACTATTTGGCAAAGTGTTCCATAATTTAACTGTTGACTGTAAATAAAACTATTATAATATGCAACAGTTCTAGTAATTAGTACGTGAAACAAGTTATTATTACGTAAGGAGTAATTATATGAGACTGGGAGACCTTGTTCGACCATATCATACAAATATTCGGGTGTATAATTATTAAGTATTTTATACATGAGTGTAACTTTGTGGGTTTTTTCTTCTATCACTTAATGTTTCCCACCCTAATTCTTTATATAAGTTTTTTTTTTCTTGAGGAAGTGCGCCTTAATCCTGTAATGATGCACCCAGCCTCTATTCGTACACTTTCTAATAAATTGCTCTGTTCCTGTGTGCAGTTAATCCCATACTACATCACCATATTCTAAAATAGGTCGAATAAAGGAAATGTAAATATTAATTAAAGACTCCCTGTTTAGTTTTTATTCAAGAGTGCGAAGCATATTTAATCGTTGACTTGCTTTATCAAAGATTATTTTTAATATGTTAAGACCAACAGGCATTTGATTGGAGAATAGTCCGAGATGACAGTGATTTTGCTTACAATCTATGTATAATTTATTGTATGACCAAAGGAGGTATCCTGGTGGAATTTATCTGATCGAGTGAATTTAACATTTACAGTTTTGTTAGGGTTAAACTCCACCAACAATTGTGTAGACCATTTTTTAATTTTTTCGAGATCATTTGTTAAGGATAATTTATAGCATGTCCTATTGTATCAGAGTCTACAATTACAAAAAGAGAAGTCTCATCTGCAAATAACCTAATTTGATTATCTATATTAAAAGTGATATCATTAATATATATACCAAAAAAAAAAAAGAAATAAGCCAAGTACAGAACTCCGAGGAACACCTGCATTTATACTTTGTTTTGTAGAAGATAATCTTTCTAACATTACATTTTGTTCATGGTCAGTAAGATAATTTTCAATCCAATCTAATATGTTTCCATAGATGCCATTTTGTTTTAGCTTTTATAATAGTCCCTTATGCCAGACCTTATCAAATGCTTTTGAAATATCGCAAAAAATAACATCTTTTTCTTGGTCTAGGTTGCTAATAATACTATTATATATTTCTAAAAGCTGATTCACAATAGAATCTCAGGGTTGGAATCTCGATTGATTTTTAGATAAAAGACTATGCTCTAACATATAGTTGTAGAGATATTTAAAAATAATTTTTCCATAATTTTGCATATAATACTAGCTAAAGTAATTGGTCGATAATTTCCTGGCTCTTCAGGGCTACCATTGTGTTTATAAACTGGTGTGATATTAGAAACCTATTAGAAAGTTTGGACTTGTATAAATTTGTTATAGTCTGTGGAGCCACCCCAAGCAGGCCGTAACACCTACCAGACCTTGGCCGCCCTACACTCGGGGAACGTATTAGCCTCCGCCCACGGAGGACCAGCGTTTATCCCTTGGCACAGAATTTATCTCATCCTGTACGTTCATAAAATCTCTCTCTCTCTCTCTCTCTCTCTCTCTCTCTCTCTCTCTCTCTCTCTCTCTCTCTCAACCTTAATATTAAATTAACATTTTCAAACAATCTTTGACACCATATTTTTTAGAAGAATTTATAGGAGGCAAGACAAACTAGTACTTTTCATCTCCTATTGTTATATGCGTGTTTGTAAAACTGAATGCGATTTGATATTTTACAATGGGATAAAATTTTAAAAGTTTCGACATGATTTAAATTTATTTGAACTATTACTTACTGACAGGTTGGAGACTGCCTGTGGGTCGCCTATACCTTACTGGGATTCGACATTGGACCATGATATGTCGGACCCCACCATGTCTATTCTGTGGAGTGAACAGTTCTTCGGAAATGGCGATGGTGACGTCATGACTGGGCCATACCAGAGCATCAGAACAATACTCGGGGAACCTCTCGTGCGAAATATTGGAACAGGTATGTTTCATTATTTGCATTGTTTATCGCTGCAAAATTCGCGTGTCATTGAATGTCCAATACGCACTTCAACCAACATGAAAAAAAAACCCATTAACGTTAATAACTGATTTTTCTGAGTAAATTGTAATGTTTCTTTTTTAGGTACGAGTCCCCTATTCACTAAAGTGGGACTCCAAAATGTACTTAGTCGTCGAAGATATTCAGAAATAGTTGAACCTAAACAGGGCGCAGAATACATGTTCAGCCTAGAGGGCCATCACAATGGTCCACACACTTGGGTAGGGGGACATTTGGCACTCGCCAATACGGCCACTTACGATCCCATATTCTTTAACCATCACGCCTTTGTTGATCACGTTTATGAACTATTCAGACAACAACAAATTCGTTTTCAAATCAATCCAGAGGTGGACTATCCCCTACAAACTCCACCGGGGCACGCTGCTTATGACTTTATAGATTTCAGGCCATACACCAGACCTGTGAGAAATATCGAGGGCCTGTCCAATCTTATTGCAGGCATGGTAATGTATGAACCTCTTCCAAACTGTATGAATGGATGCAATGGCAGTCCATTCCTATATTGTGACCAAGGAAGATTTGTCTGTGTATCTCGTCCCCGTATGACAGCAATGATGCCTGGAGGCGCACAGGGCTTCGGAGTAAGCAGTCAGCCAGGCCAAGCTCCCGCCAGTCAGGATGCTCCGTCTGTGTCACGTGTTAGTGCACAGTCACGTGGTCCCATCCGAGGAGGTCCAGGTTTCCGACCAGCTCCATTAACTGATAGTCGAAATCGTCCGGATACTATTGGCAGCGCTCCTGCTGCACCTCAGGTATTGGATGCCGGGATTCAAGCTAGACAAGGACGAAAACGTAGAGCAGCAACCGACTTGCCCAAAAACAAGACGTCTGCACATCAAGATGGCAGCGTGCAACAGGTCTCCTCACTTCAGCGATCCCTTACAAACACGTTTATTATTGACGGAGTGGCCGATCCTAAACGATGGGTGTATGTTTCAGTTCGTGTATTCTATAACAGATCAATCCATGTAGACGGGAAAGACCCTACCATCCATGCAAATAGTCCGAGAGAAATCTCAAAAGATTCCTGTCATGGCGTAAATTCTGGGGCATCTAAGGTATTCATCAATTCAAATGGATTAGACTACGTAGGAGTGTACAATGAGTTTGCGATTGTTGACGAGAGACAACCTATTTCAATTACAACAACAGCTATTGGGGTGAAGAACCCGGATTATGGCGAGGCAGAGACTTTGTTTACTGCCTACGACTCCTGTGGGCGTCCTTGTCGACCCCTTTGCTTGGCATCGAGCCAAGGCATACAAACTTATAAGCCATGCTCTGCAGTTTTTAGGGTGTCGTCTGCTTTGCCAAAACTGTTCCATCTTTCTTATCAAGACGCAATTCTTGGTAATTTCCAAACTGATAATTTGATTGAATCTTTTGGTAGAGACAACATGCCTCCTATCACATTTGTCTGTGACAATTCAAAATTCTGGCCATGGGAATACTAGTCGACACGTTTGTAGTAAATATATGGTGCTTTGCTTCAAGGCATTTCAGCGAATTTTACTTATAAACTGAATAGTTTTCGTCTCTAAAAAGCTGTCGACTTTCACGCAATAATTTTTACGGTACGGGCGGTAGCGATTGTATATGGACTCTACTTTGCAACAGTCACTTTATCTAAAATTCTACATTTTTCATTTTAAACATTATTGCTGTATGTTATAATTATTTAAACAGCAATTTTTCGAATCAATGCATTAATAAACACTTTTAAAAATATATATTAGAATCATCACGTGTTTTGTTGTCCCATTCAGTATTCAGCTTTTTTAAATCATTCATATTGTTTAAATTTTAGACTGTAGTACTGCTGATTACCTACAATCGATAACAGTTCGAAATTTTGAAACTACTGTATGTAACTATGACTAATAGGTTCGAATGTTGGTAATAGTGTGAGGGAGTTAACTCATAAATAATCGAACTTTGAAAATTAAACCACGACTATGCAATACATTTCTAATTCACAGAAACTTGCGTCTCTCTATTAATAAATTGAAGCTTTATACTTTGGTTTACCTGTCTGCCAACCACACGTACATGTAATTTCTTTATCATTTGCATACTACATATTATCAAGGACAATTTAAAGTAAATGAAATTCTCTCTATTTATTTTTCACAATTTTTGTAACAATATTATGCATATATATTACTGATACATATTTAACCATTTACTTGGTATAACTCTTTGTCATGTCATTTATAATATCCATTTGTATCTATTTATCAGTTCATATAATAACTGTATATTCATTTAAAGTACACCTTTAATTCAGATATAAAATAAGTGTTATTTTCGTTATCAAAAATGAGCATATAACAATCCAATTGAATATAATACAACATTGAATAACACTATGGAGTTCTTTGAAGTGGAACGCAAAACAAAATATTAATGTATAGATAAACCACGTCAAATAATATCACGTTAAAAAATAAAACCAACCAAATATTAAATCACATCATTCTCTGAAAGACCAGCTTTCCTGTGTAATTAATATCACATATAATCGATGCCATTTCTGTATGTGGATTTCAATCATGTAAAAGTACAATCAAAAAATTATAAAGCAAACCAACCGTACCAATTTATTTCACATTGTTCAACACTCTGCGCAAAACTCAGCAGCTACGGATCACTCGTTTTATTTTTGCCCTTTTCGCCCTCGTTGTCAGTGGGCGAATTTAAGACTGGGAGAACTCCAATGTTCCAAATTATCTCTCTTTAGACGTCAAATTCAAGACAGAGCGAACCCGTTTGCAAGTGAAGAAGGGCGAAAATAACCCTGTTTACAGTACTAATTTTTACAGTAAGCGCAATTGTTTTGGAAAACGACGCAAACAAAAAAACAAAAACAAAACGACATAACAGCCATCGCTAATAAAGGATTAAATCTTATCCTAGGATAATACATTCAAAAACCTTCTAACATTGGTTTAAAACAAAAATTGATTATTAAATCATAACAATCAGCAAAAAATGGCTTTGCACTCACTCAGCAAAGCAAAAGGGTAATAACACATCATTATGAATAGTAATATATGTATCGTATACATTGGGTTACGCATACACAAGTAATTGACATTAAAAAGATTATATAGATAAATCTGTTACAACACAGCACCTTTATGAATCCGTATAATGCTATAATATATGATATGCGTAGTGATCGATGTAAAATTGTACTATTTATTTCAAATGGTACTTCCAAGGAATTTTTTTTTATCAGAATTTATCTTATTTTTTCTTGGACAAACGAGCGGTTGATGGCATAGATTAAACCTGACGTATGTTCAATTCTGTGCGGGCAAGGTAGGCGGAAGAACTCGCAAACACAGTGACTAGGTTTATTGCAATGCACTGTGGAGCCAATTCTAGGAATAACAGGAATGTCCGATTTCATCTTTTTAGTAAATATACCACCTGCGCTCTCCAGCTGAAAAGCAACAAGATCCAGATCGCAGTCTTTCGGAAAGCAGCCCAGTTCGTCCAGTCTAGGAAGATCTCGACAGAAATTATTACACTGGTGGTTGGCGAAGAAATTGTCGATCCCCATTTGTCCCAGGTCCGTGCGGCCATATGTGCCTTCACGTGAGTGAATAACTGGGGTTGTCAGATGATAGTCTTCAAACCGCTTCACGCCTTTCATTCCTGTCACTACGCACTCGCCTTGGGTGCAGCACCATGTGTAATGGGAAAACGCATTCATGACCATGGAATCGAACATTTTTGTCTTTGAACTATTAAAGTTTTGGAATTTGCCTTGAAGGAATGGCTCTATGGACACGTATTCGAGCTCCCGGATTTTCTTCTTGGGTTTTCCCAGCAGCAACGCAATGCACATATAAGAGGACACTTCGTCGATTTCAACCAGCATCGGTGTATGGAACAACAGATTCACTCGCTGACCAATTTCGGTCATCTCTTTGTTGAACTCCACCGCTAAAGATTTGGCCATCTTGGCTCGTTCAACTTCGTGGTTCCAATCCTCCTTCATGGCACAACCCTGTCGGAAAGCCTTCACTAGACACCTGTCCCCTCTTCGTGGCCCCTCGCCGTTAAGAATGCCCATATATGAAAGCTTCCGAGGACCAACCCGATATGGGTACGGTTCAAAGCTGCACCAATATCGCCCCCCAAAATCCTCATCTTGTCCACAAAGGGTTTCCACGCTGATCTGCTGGCCCATTTTCTGTTAATATTTAAAGAAAAAAACACACAATCAATAAACGTAACACACTGTCCATGTAACATGTTTTTTGCCCTCTAAATACAGAGGTTATGCTAGGGCCAGCAGGAAACATATTAAGAAATACACGTGAATGCTTTACAAGGCGCTGAGTATCTATTATGAATATTATTATGCGATGTTTACCAACTGCCTCACCCAATAACTTTCTTTCTTTTTTTTTAAACATCTTCATTTACAAAAGATTATACTTGAAATCAAGAATCGAAACCTAGAATCAAAAATTACACATTTGTTTACTTGACCTTTCACATAATTTTACTTGCTCTCAAAAGTTTCATTATAATACTTGCACTTGAGAAAATTGCTGCCCGAGTTCAACATATGTTATAATATAAACGAAGAAAGTTTCATTTAAGAATACTTCATCTGATTGATTGTTTACTTAGAAAACATTCATTGATCAATGCGATGAAAGAAAATCAAAATTTATGATGCGAAATCTAAATCCTCGAAGCACTCAGAGAAAGAGAAAAAGAGAATGGAATCAAGTACTTCATGAATATGGAACATATAACTAATAATAACCATTGATTCCTTAGACTTGGTTTTTATGGGAAATGCGTCATTTAAGAAGACCTTGAGTTGTCTTCTAATATAGCTTTGTCCACTGCTCCGGGGTTTTCGTGCAGTGAACAGGGAAAATAGGAGGGGAAACTTCCTTAGTTCTTTAAAATAACAGACTTAATTGAAAAGTGTAGTAATCACGCTATGTACAGACTCCGTCTTGGACACATGGAGAACAAGGCCCTTCTCTACGGTCAAAATACAATACTAGCTATATATACGAGGGTTGTCCAAGAAGTTCGTGGACACATGTAATTTTATTCAAAATAACGGCGCATTATCAGGAAAGTATTATAATATTTTAATATAGAGTATAATAATGTATATTTATAAAAATCAGAGCAATGTACTTTTTTGTATTGGAGTTATATACATTGCCTATACAGGCCGCACTGCCCAGTCTGACGTTGAGTTATAACGACGTTTCTATAACGCCGTAGTCCTGGGTTTACCTGAGAGTAATATTTCGCATTCACCGTTTGTGCGGAGGGTACAATCGCATACTCCATCAAAATATCGCTTGTGCCACTTGTGGATAATTAAACTCGAACTATTTTGATGTTTTTCCTGTTTCCTCCATCATATGTTTTGTTTCTATCGGTGTTTAACCTCAGTCGACACAATTTTATGATTGCGCGCTGTTCCGTGCAGTCAGCCGACGTCGCTTTTTCAGGCGTTTTTAAAGACATGTTCTTGTCGTAATATCTTTTAAAATTCCTCTGCTAGTTTGAAAATAGCTTCAAATGACGTATGGAAATGACGTAAACCATACAGACTACATCACAATAGAAGGTTATGAAGTTTTGAAATGTTTTATAAAAACTGTGAATATTCATATCTAAAAACTCGATTGCAAAGTTTGGACAATTTTTACGCTGGGCCGTGAGTACTTTCCGCGACCCTTTGATACATTATAATTTTAGTTTATTTCTATGGAAAACATTCAAAACCCCTTTAGTTTGATTTAAAATTTTATGACAAAGATTTGGATATACAATATGTATATATAAACCCATTTAAAATGACAAAAACGCGATTGTCCACGAACTTTTTGGACAGCCCTCGTACATGTATACTATAAAAGCAATTGGAAAGCGGATCTACAACCATATCAAGATGGATACTAAGACTAGAAATGGAAGAAAAACCTCCTATTTCAGCTTACAATGTGCATGTAAAACGACACGCTATTGTCGTATTGTAATAGTGTCAAGAACAATCACGCATTGATTTGAAATAATGTGCAAACATGCACGATAATTAACACACAAAGTTCACGGCAAAAGCATAATCTTGTCTCCTGGGGTTTCTATTCATTCACTGACCCTTATTTTTACTTATTGTAACTCCTAATATTTGCTCTTTGAAGTAATTTTTTGAAAGTTAAATATTACTTAGTGTCAAAATACCACAAACAATGGTTAAACTTATAATGAAATACTGTATTGTTTTAAACATTTACTGAATATGAAAAAAATAATAGTTGGTATTTTACAATCAGTTTTAAACGTATTCCCTTTGCAATATTTGGTATGATCACTTACTCAACATTGTTTTCTTATTTTTATATTTAAAAAAAGAACTGCTTTGCATGCCGCAATTTGTACATTCTAGACTGCGACAAACTTTCAGTACATTCTTTAAAAAACCCAGATCTAATATTAGTGCTTTACACTAGCAGATTCCCTGAATGCTTAACAGTTTGATATTTATTTATATTTATACATGTAATTGTTAAAAACAAAGATCAAGTTTTGCATTCCTATGCACCTGAAAAATGAGTGATTATAAAAGAAGTGGCATGGTACTCACCATTCGCGTGTTTGCTCTGAGACAGCCTCTTTACATAATTCAGGCGTGCCTGGGCGCTGAATCTGTGGATGAGAAATTAAGACATTACTTAGCTGATGGAACCGAAATTGTGTTTCTATTTATCCAATCATCGGTTGACGCGCTCTAATGCTACATGTTGTGATGAATTGCGAAGTCGTGCAAGTGTGACTAATGGCTTTAATAAATCAAGGTCTCTTGCGATTGGCCAGTTCTAAGTTTCTGCAAGATTTTGGCGCGTACTAATTGCAGGGGACGGTCAACTGAAAATAGAATTCGGCTTTTTTTGAAAGTTAATAAATTGAGAAATCTCCGGGGCAATTTTTCATCAGAATAGCTTCTTTGAAAGTAAGGGAGGCTGACAAGAATGGAATTAAGTATTGGAATGGACCGCAACTCACGCGCGAGAGTAGCAGAGATTGGCTAATTATCCTATCATTTCCGATTTCATCCCTTCATTTGAAATTCAGATGGAAAGGAAATTGTTCCGTTACATGATGCTGAAGAATCTGAATTTAAGTCGCACAGACTCCAAATTTATGAGGAAATACGAGACGGGGCAAATAGTCTGACATGTAGAGAGCAAAAATAGGCGCATATCTCGGATACTTTCCTTTAAATCAAACATATAGTAAAGTACGAACGATTGTTAGCGTTATCATCTTAATACAGGTATATGGATCTCCTTTTAATTTTTTTTTTCTTATTTACAAAAGGAAAATTTACAATTTCACAAGAGTATTAATTATATGATCTTGAATAAAAATCCCAATTTTCACAAAATCATTCAAAACGGATGTGAATGATATATTCCTTAAACAAAACAGTGTCATTTATATATACATGAACCGCCAGAAATTAAAAAAAAAAAACGTTTTTACTGATTTTTACTTACATCCTTGTATATTCCTTAGCCTCAAAGATTTTTTTTTTAAAAAAGGAATTTACGCATGGAATTGCGAAGTTTTATATACAGTTTAATGTGTTTTAAACCACGTGGTCTGTTCTTTATTCAGCCCCTTTACACAGAGACAAAAGCCATTCTGATTTATGAATAATGAAACATGGCACCTCCAATCTTTAGACATTGGCGACTTTGGAAAAATTTACAAACTGAGTCGTTATCTGAAAAACTGGCATCAAATGCTCTTTCGGGATCTCTTAGGGTTTATTTTTGAGACTGCACTGGAGATTGAAATGACAAAGTGATGTCATAAACTCAGATGTAGTACCCCTCTTCAAGAATGACCAATAAATCACTGTGGAGAATTTATTACCAATCACAGTTATCGATTTGCTTTGTACTAAGTCGGAGAAAGGTAATCAAGATACCGATCGATTAGTTATTAACTACTTTTTTAAGTCAAAAGATATTCGCCTACATCAATTATTTATTTTTTCTTGTAAAGTGAATCGAATTCTGAGGATTGTAGATCTATAAATAATTTATACATCTGCAAATGCCTTTATACGGTTATATATTGCGTAATGGCGTAAACCCTTTACCTTATTGCTTGTGGAGTTTGCAAAGGACCTTGCTTCCTGTTAATATGATTATCATAGCATAAAATATGCATATGCAGTCCAAACGCCTAAAGTTGTGTATTTCCTCTGGGATAGCAGAACAAAGTGTTAATTTCAGTGGAGTTCAGCGCGTCGAAATGGAAGACTTAACCGTGATCTTCTTCAAGCGCCGAGAGACGATTCAATTTTGAAAGCTCGGGTTTTTTTTTTCTTTCACCCTTTCTTTCTTGCTCTTTGGAAACATTAAATAAGTACATTTAAGAGAGGGCAAAGCAGACTTTGATGTCAACACATGATAAACATAAAGAGCTCTAAACTATTGTTTCCGTTTAGTACCCGATCATGTCAAGATGGAATTTAATATTTTGTTTAGATAACGCATTTCGGAAGTTCAGGCCTTTATTCATTCGCTGTAAAATTTTAAATTCGAGTTTACTTAAGAGCTCCTGATAATGAGAAAATATGGGAATAACATATCCGATTCCACAGTCCCTCTACTATTTACTTTACTGATGGTAAATAACTGATTTGGATACCCGTTGTTCACGGAACCTCAAGTGTGCGAAAATTCAACATTTGATTCAATGAAGAATTCCCCTTCTTCCAAAGTTCCCTATATTCTTTGTAACATACATCTACATAAACTTTTCCAATTTACCTTACCAGAATTCATTTATTCATAAAACGATAACAAACACGAACTTAATTGAATGTGTTCTCTTTTAAAGATTCAAGAATTGAATTCTGAATATAAGCATTTTTTATAAAATATGTATAATAATTAAATACCTGTTGCTTTCAAATTCAGCATGTTTGGATATTGTGTTTTCAATAAGTTCGAGTCTCAGTAGACGATGGAATTCGATACAAGCAGAACAAAATTGTAACCAAATCACTGATAGGTACATGAATTTCAAACAGCATACAACAACAACCATTTCTATGCCAATAGACATTTTTGTGTTGATTTTGGGGAATACTGATACGGCATTGCGTACAATATTAAATTCACATCAATGTTCTTAAGTAAAAAGCTTACAATGAAACATTCTAATGTTTGAAATGTATTAAGAGATCATAGTGAACTGAATTTTATCTTAAGTTACATGGACCGTTTTTTTATTTTGTTTACTCTATTTTGACATTTGTAAGCAGGGGACCAGGCATAAATGCAAGAGTTCATTTCACTGAAAAGAAAAGAAAAAAATTAGCGAAAAACTTAAATAGAGATTGAACTGTTTGCTTTTTTGAAAATTTAAAACCTACATGTACATGTGCGTACATTGGCTCGAGGCATGAAGAATTTATATAGGCTTCTACGTTAATGTCTTAACACATATAAACACTGGTATCGATTTCTAAAAGCGCAAGGGTTCCTAGGATAATTATTTCCGTTTAGGTGGAAATATACTCTCTAAACCCAATGCGGCTGGCAATTTAAAGACGCCACATTTTGTTATTAGATTGAAAGCTAATGAATTGCAAAAAGACACTAATTGTAAAATCACTTTTCTCACAAACTATAAAAGAATCGTAGAGGTTAAAAAGTAGTCTAGCTTACCGTTAAAAAAAGATTGCTGTGCTGAATCTTGTGTCTACATTTGTACTAATGTTCCGACAATTACTCTCCTAACATAAACGGGTGCATGTCTTTCGACTGATGACGTCAACGTCGAATTGTGTCGGTCCTAGAATTTTTATGTGTCTTAGCTAATTATTTCTACTACACACATTGAAATTGTCACAGAATGCAAAATATATGCCCTTTTATCTCCTTTAACTATCTCACGTGTATTCTTTAAATTTAATCTAGGTAAAGGATCGATATATTTAATTCAGCTTTAAAATCCATACGAGATACCCCGGTTTGATACACTTATATATATCTAGCATAATAATTAAGACCAGTACTATAAGAACAGTAGCCAAGGTCTCTCTTTAACAACTGATCCGATTGTTCATTTAATTGGTCTTTAATTAGTAACAATGCATTATCTTTATGTGTCAGTAGGAATATTTAGGTGTCGACGCGACCCAGTCGTTTTGCACTAAAGTGTTCAAATTGGGTTCAAAAATTTGTCACAATGACAATATAACAAAAGATTTTATGGAATTGTCCGTAAATTGATCAGGATTCAGCAAGTCATTCTTTGAAGTCTATCTCTGCAGAAATTATGTTCTGAAGAATAAGACTTATTTTTAAACTTTTTAAACGTAATTAGTAACATGTCATTTACCTTGGTTACTTTTTAAATCGTGTATCAATCGAAACTTTATTCAATTTATATATTGCGTGGGAATTGTGCTGAAATTAGAAAACTTCAAATAAATCACGTTTTGGAGAGATTGTAAATATTTTGGCTGAAAAAGTGGACAAGAGGCCCCTCCAAAGACAGAAGTCATTTGAATGTCACAGGACTTGGTCGTTCCTCGCCTGTGAGACATCTGTGATGATGAGCTAGCACCGTTACTAACAGCTGAGAGATTTATATCCAACGCCATGTCATTTTAAAAATTCTTCACGTCAATCTAAATCGACGGACCTATTCCACCAAAAGATTTATACACACGACATAAGATTATGTACCTGATATAAGAGTTTTATTCAAACTAGTTGTATAAAGGCGAGTTTAGATCTACATGTAATTTCTCTACTAAATATTTCTTATGTATATATATAGAAGTTTAATTAATATTTCTTATGTATATGCACCCTTACCATTCCCCGATATCAATATGTAAGAGGGGTAGCTTTTCATATTTAACATATCTGCATAATATTAACATCTTATTAATGACGTAATTAATCTGTTCTTGTCAAACCATTTTGCTTGCAATGTAATGCTCTTTCATGTATCAGACAAAAATACTTGGAACCTAGATTTTGTGAAAGACCAAACACCTTTAAATTTTGTGAATTATTATCTACTTTAAAACTTAAAAAAACTCAAAAAACTTTGTTCATTTATATCTTAAATTTTTGAATCAGTCTGTCCTCCTTGAACATTTGTACTTTTTTCTCATTTTTTCTCTCTTATTTGTACTGTACATGTACCTCTGACTCATATCTACATTTGTAAATATTTGTATATATGTACCTCATGTACCGTCACGTTGACGTTATCAATTTTGAAAAACATAACATACCTATATCTTCTCTGCAATTCTGTGATTGAATATAAATTGATAGTGGAGGTTTTCTTTGGAATAGGAACTATGACGTAATGTGAAAGGTCAAAACGTATAATTTCTATGCGCCGATTGTTATTTCTCTCAGAGACATAACCAAAATAACAGCTCGTATCAAATTGAAAATAACCTTAGAGATACAAGAATATATTTTGAAATATGTCGAGTGAAACGTGACTGGAGAATTTCGAAAGATCCGATTTGGAAATGGTATCTTTTGAGTGACTCTTTGAGTGACTTTGTTTGAAATGAATATAAAAGTTCATAAAATATCTTACGACGACAAGTTTATATTCTTCTAAAAACATAATTTTTTAGCTACAATTACAAAATCGAGTTGTCATACGATGAAGATTAGGACTAAATTAAAGAAACACACCTGGTGTTAAGATATATCAATTCTAGTTTTCATTTTTCGTCAAGTGCCGATTCAGTGGCTTTTAATAAGCCGATTATATTAACAGAAATATGTAAACGTTTAAAATAATACCGCAAGATCAGATTGATTTTTAAATGAATAGGGGGTTTTAGCTAAAATCCTGTCTCTCTCTCTCTCTCTCTCTCTCTCTCTCTCTCTCTCTCTCTCTCTCTCTTATTTTTTTCTGTTCTAAAGAAGAGCATTGTAATTGAATGAGAGGGCATAAGCGGTCGTCTAGTTATTATTTTTTTAATGGATTGGACATGGACGATTTGTTCACGGTTGACAGGTCACTTATAACATCTTTTTGTATATCCTGTTATGTCAATTATTACTTTTTTTTATGTCATTTATAACTAATGAGAGAATGATATCTGGCCTGGCAGGGTTTATTGATCTATATAAGTCCTTGGAGAAAGAGTCATATTTCTCGAAGGGCCAGAAGACTGAAACGTTTTCATGCACTTATTATAAAACTTATTAATAGCTCAGTTAGAGCTTTATTTTTTATTAATCATTTGGAAATAAGATATTTTATTCACGCATGTTTCAATAACCGAATGTACAGGACGCGAGAAAACTGGACATGCTATTGATACAACAGAAAAAAATCACACAAGGAACACAAGGAAAAATCTGGCGCTTTAAAAATTTAATGAATTTGAATTATCTTAATGGCTTTTCGAGACGTCAGATATGTTTTCAAAGTCGGCAGATAGGTTATGAGGATAGATTTACCTGATCATGAAAGAAGATTTAATTGATTTGAAAATAAATAGCATCGTTAAATATTTTATTAGTTGGATGAAAGCGACTTAAGCGGTAAGATTGAATTTAGAATGGGTATGAAACACATGCTAATATGTAAATTTAGATAAATACTAATATCATATTTAGATTAAATATTTCAGTTTGAAAATTGAAAAAAATCTCGAAACTAAATCATTGAAAGCTTCGCATTGTATTGCTCTGGGTGTTGATTTATAGAAAATCGAACGCATATCTAAAGGCATCAAATACATGTATATTAAATCTTGTGATTTAAATTGTACAAAAAAATAAGGCCTGTCGTGTTTAATTATGTAAAAAAAATCCGCATGATAGACCCACAGCACGTTATCTATCAATTTTAATTAAATTCTATAACTCTATAAAATATGAGAATTTTTTGAAGATATGTCAACACCATTAATTCGATAGCATGTAAATGTACATGTAGAAGCCACAATTCGTATTAGAAATCAAAAATTTGTATCTAATAAAAATTTGAAACTTTTTCAAATTCTAGATTTTTCAAAAAAACTCTTAACTGTTCTAGTCATCGCTTATTGTCTTATTTTAATATCGTATATAAAAATTGACAACAGAACTGTCTTTTATTAATTAATAATTTTTAATTTTCAATGAATCAATGACTAATGGACTCATTGGCAATTAAAAATTATTAATTAGTAAAAGACAAAACCTAACTAAAGTTGAGGCGTATAAACTGAAATATGAGACCCAGAAATAGTAATCTAACGCATCTTCAGTTCAAGTATGTAAATTATTATTTTTAAATACCACTGTTTAAAATTGCAAATATCGTTATATTGCAAAACAACAGTTTTGAAGATAAAAATTTCAAAATATCTGTGAAAACTTATTTTAGCGAACTGCTATGACGATGAATATTAGTATATGCGTTATTAGTCTCCACAAAAAAAAACCGATGGTATAAACATTAAACTATAAACCAATCAAAATTGTTAAACGGCAGACATTATATTTATAGGAATTTATTTTCATTGATTATTGCTTTACGCCGTTTTGAAGACTATATGATTAAGACGATGTAGAGTGAAAAATAAAAACGAAGTCAATGAAAGCCAGATAATCTCAGTCAATTCAAGATTATGTGCATTAAACTGAAGTCAAACTAATGTAAGACTAAATGTTTAAGCAATATGCAGATATATCCCCCAAATTAATCTCTGGGGATTTTTAGATCTCCTTTGATTAATACTTGTAAGTCTGGCAGGTACAGTACAAATGATAGATATATAACATAGATATACACGTGTACTTACTTAATTATCAGCATGTAATCGAGGTAGCGCCTAATCACCTGAAAGGAAGTTGTTATGCGTGTTAATTTGACCGAAACGTTTTGACCTATCTTCAGTCGACGATCAGTAAAATCAAATGGACGCAAATCTTCCAATATTGATGTTTATATTCGAAATCAAATAATCAAGAGCTGGTTCCTTGCTGGTGTAGACCGCGGAACATATGGATCATGACGTATGTAAACATTCATTCTTCCATGACATTTAAATCGAGAGACTAAAAAACACATACATATAGAGTCACCGAAAGTCTGCAAGTTGATTATTTCTTCCAAAGTTAATGTACGGGAGGAGCTCTTTATTCTGTGAAGATACTTTCTTTGACACTTTGTTCAAGTTTCATCGGAATGACGCGAACATACTGAAGGATTTAAATTTTCTTTGTCTGGAAGGTCATCACAAGTCTTTGAATTGAACAATCGTAGAAACTATCCCACTGCAAAAAAAGATTCGCAAATGATAAACAGACGAAAGTCAAGACTTTCATCTGATTTGAAAGCAACAACGCTTTTAACACTGCAAGTGGTATCTTTTGTACCAACAAGATTTTTTTTTATATTCGCTTGACATGTAATTATGAAATCACAAACACTTATCATTTTCTCTTTATCTCCCATGACACGATAATGATTGTTAAACTCCTTTTAAAATAAAACCATTCCATTTAAAAGGGCATTATCTGGTTGTCGAACTCTAACCTTCTCCTAGATTGTTAAAGAACTGATTTCCACCATGCAAGGACTGCCGGTCAGTTCAGTTCTCGATACTAGTAGATATTTAGGAAAAAATAATTCGTTCTAGTCTAAGATTTAAATGCACAAAGTACAGTGTCGTACTAATACACTGAATTAACAACAACAACAAAACCATGGCTAAATATTTTACTACAGTACATAAACTGTATACAGCCATGCACTTACAGCATAACGTAAACCATACATATCAGTGCTGTTGAAAGACAGTTCCGACCAAGATGGTTACTGTTATCAAATTCAAGTCGTTTGTCAGAACTTTTGTTTTCGTTGATATTTTCTTCGTTCTATCTCGCATGGGTTTCCTGACAACACAATGCTTTGGTGATTCTGATTATGACCTCAAACTATATCAATTGCAATTGATATCTCATTGATGTTGTTTCGCATAGATATGTGTTGCCTCCTTTTCAGGACTTAAAAACGAACAATTATACATGAAATATATTAATACTAAATCATTCTTTTGACAACTCGCCAATTTTCCACCCCGAAAATGATGAATACATCTCCATTAGATAGTCGCCATCTTGCCCAAACTTGGCTATCCACACAATATCGCCTTCTTTGGCCTCGGTTATGACCATCGAAGTGCACGAGAGATTGGAGGACGCTGTCTCTCCTTTGTTATTGCAACTGTTCAACCTTTTCTGATGTCCATTGATGTTTAACTCTGTCTCGAACCATTTTCCCGGAATGGTCACGCTTGTCCACTGGAAAGCGTACGCCCCTGTTTCCGGAACCCTAAATATCCCAGTCGTGGGGTCGTAACCTTCGCCGATGTTGATTTCGACTATGTCGTAGATGACAACCTCGGACACCGTTTCGTTATCTGTTAAAGAGTGTCCTATTGTTACTGAAAACGCCACAGCCTTCCTAGCCGATAGTTGATTCAGTTCTAAAATACAATATTTCATTAGTTATTATGAGATGACTGATATATTATTCAGAGCATTACTTAAGACAATAGAAGCTATATGTATGTTATGAAAGACGGGAGTATCTGGTAATTTATTTGAAGCTGATGAGTACATTCTAGCTGTGACAAAAAGTTTTATCCAAAAATTTGCTATGTAAAATCACAGTTGCATTAACACAGCCGTTATGACCAAGACAGTTACAATCCAGAGCAACTGGCTTTAGCTCAAACAACATGAGTCAACCTTACCTTCCTCCATAAGATCATTAGACTTGTGTCGTCTCATTGTTGCCTCTATTCTCTCACTCCTCTCATCTGTATCTTCTACGTCAACTTGTTCTCTACCAATCATCTCCTCAGATTTTCCCGCTCTTTGACTACCATTATTGCAATATGACTGTACCCGTGCACACGCCTCCTCCACTTGCTGCATTCGATGCTCAAAGAACACAGTGGCCATAATCACTGCACACACGGACAGGGTAATGATAATGTCTTGTTGCTGCATGGTTGTGCTGGAAGACAGAAAAGGATAGAAAACAATAGTATTGACATTACAACATGGTGTAACCTATTTTTAGATTTGCTTATGTGGCTAAATCTCATTAGGTTCAAACTTACATGCTTTTCTAAGCATGTTTGTTTATCAGAAAATCCAAGTTTAAGCCACGAAACCTCTTTCCATGAAATAATTGAAGAAAATTACTTACAATTCTTTGATTAAATGGTTATAAGTTTCGGATTTCCATGAAGAAAATGTTCGGCATTTATAGCGTTGCTTTTATGAAAACAAACAGCTCCATTCGGATTATATGTTGTAATGGTTTAGGGCAAAGGGGGATTAACACATATTGGACTGAAATCTGCAGGATTAAAGGTTCGGGGCTAGTGTGTATATAGTATGTTGTTTCTTTAAAAAATTAAAATAAATTTGGTCATTACGGAATCGTCGCTTTTATGGGAGTTCCAGTGAAAGAAATGGAGACTGCATACATGCAGTTTCTTAAAATTTGACCTATAAAAAGTTTGGAATATCTTAATTTTACAAAATTCAGCCATGACATATACTGGCAATGAAAAAGGGTTATCTTTCTTTCTTTACTGGAATCGTGTATATTAAAAGAGAAACAACTCCTAAGTAATAGTGAAATCAAATTAATTTAAATTTTGATTAGGGAGGGGCGGAGAGAGCTAAGCTTCGGGCCTCCTTCTTAATCGGTTAAAATTTACCGAATATGACCTACTAAATTATCCCCCGGAAAATTCAAATTTCTTAAATTTACATATTAAAATTACCAAAAATTACCTTGGACCCTACCTGGTAAACCTCAATATACCTCGGAAAAAAAACCTGGATTCGCGCATGCAGTGGGTTATGTTCTCATTACAGATACAAATACCAATTGTTTTAACAGAAAGCAGACCATTTGATTTTTATAGCATTTAATGGTTTGTTAGGTTGTCGCTTTCAATGCAAGAAGTTCAACAGTTTCAATAGTTTGGCTCATTTGTACATTTTGTATGTTTTCAGCAACTGATCTATTGATACATTGGCTAGTTTCGAAGAACACAAGTTACTCACAAATGGATTATTTCTTTGGCTGATGAAATTGCTATAGTTTTCAAAATCAAAAAACAGTACTTGATATTAATTCTTTCTATATATCTTTAAAATCTAGTAAATAGTGACATATGCATAATTAGATGGCAACATTAACTTCTGTCTGCTTTTATTCATTCATTCATTTATTCTCTCAAAACCATTTGCTTTGGAATAACACACTGTCAACAATCATAATTAATAAATCAATGGTGGACAACGTGTAAAATCAAAATGAACAATATGATAGTATGAACTTCTCACAAGTAATAGCTGGGAAAAACATCTTAACTTGCCTGTTGATTTCGTACAAAAAAAAAAATCGTATGTAAAAATATAGTGATATTTAATCTGAATAGCATGCAAACAAAAACTTCAAAATACCAGGTAGACTAGCAGAACACTGGCCCCTAATAAAGATCTCTCTCTCTTTCTCTCTTTCTCTCTCTCTCTCTCTCTCTCTCTCTTGAATTGTTCAAAAATAACTTCGGGTGTAAACAGCAAAAAACACTTTGAACACCTGTGATATACCAACACCTGCATCCCATATTAGTACTCATTTTCCAAGTAATTGGTTTTATACGGCTTTTATTACGTATCTTGTATAATCCAGGTTTGCTATCTGATCCTTTTAATCTGTTTTATACGGCTTTTATTACGTATCTTGTATAATCCAGGTTTTTCCAAGAAAAATATGTAATTCAGTTCTTCCATTGAATTGTAAATAATTCAAAGACGCGGTCATAGATCGAAACTGATATCTGGATATTTTGAATACAAACATCAATCATATTCAATGTAGTTCCTAGGAATCAAATATTGTATAAATAGCGGATGCTTTTGTATGCATTGTTAGTGTATAAATGAAGGTATGTCTTTCTTATTAATGTTTAAAATATCCATTCATATAAAACATCCATTCAGAAACTATATTCCTCGGGCGGTCAGACTCTGTTCGATTTGAATGACTTCTCCAACAAACAAGAGAAACTGATCTTGATCCTTTATTGATAATTATTTTAATTTTCTTTTGTGGACATGCACCCCCCCCCCCCCCCATTCAAAAAAGGACAAATAAAATCTCCTACCAAAACACACAAAGCCATTCTGGGTCATGTTTACAAACGTTGCGTCATGGAAAGACTTGCGCCGTTCATAATAATAAAAAGGCATTATATACAGGTAGTATACAAATATTCGTTTGAAGATAGAGAAGTATATATGTTAAGATGTTGTGTAAAATGCTTTATATAGTTAAAAAGCCAATTCAAAGATGGAAATTGAGGATCGGTTGATTTATTTTCAAATTAATCTATTTTTAAATATTTGGTGGTTATTTTTAACGAAGGAAACTCCAGAAGCCATAAATACTATTGTAGTCTACATACATGTAATATGGGTTGGAATTCACTTCATATCTATCAATTTTCGAGATATGTGGTACTAAATATAGAAGTTGTACATAAACAACTGTATTTTCTTATTTGTAGGAGGAATGTGTTCCGTAAATACTTGTGCAACGACAGGCATGACTATCAGTTTGAAAATAATTGTGTGGATATTTTTTTTACTCTTGGGAGCTAGCGCCCATATGCATGTAGATACATATAAAATTATCAACTTTGTGCAAAGTATTGTTTGTTTTTGTTTTTGTTTTTGTTTTTTTTTGTTTGTTTTGTTTTTTGTTTTTTGTTTTGTTTTGTTTTGTGTTTTTTTTGTTAAAGTGGTTTTTATTTTTAAATCAATGGCCGTTGCGTATCTAAATATGGAATAACGTTTGTAAATACGTGTAGTATAAAAATAGTTTGGGTAGTTTCACATCTTATCGACGTGACGCGATTTAAATGAAGTATATTTAATAAAATCTGCGCAGAAATGATAAATCATTCAATGAGACAAGCATTTCCAAAGAAGGAATTTTGAAAAGAATTGTTAAACCGGAAGTGGTTATGCCAAATAGGTTGGGTTGGGTGGATTTATTATCAACTCTACAAATAAAATTCTATCTCGAGGGCATCTTACTGGTGTTAACATACATGTAGTACCTGTATATTATACCAACAGACAATTCTTTATTGTTAAAAAATAGTAGAGGTCTGGTGTATGGAAAAATAATGGCATTCCTAAATCACTTAAAGAAAAAAATGTCTGAAAGATTCAAATTTTGTGTGCCCTGTTTATCATATTGGGTCTGAAAATAAAATAGTTTAAATTTGTTGATGCTAATAAATTTCATTTATCAAAATGACAGAGAAAAACGAATATTAAATCGGTAAAAATAAGAATTTTCATAGATTACAGTATTACATGTATATTCAACTTTAATTTTTAAAAGTATTATTTACTCCACTATTTCCAACAAACACTTTAGGCATTGACACATCCCCCTTTTCATTTTAAAAAAACAAAAACGGGCCCATCCCTTTTCCTTGAAATTTAAGGCGTTTAATTTATTTTGTATAAAATATTATCGATGATGCGCTAATATTAAGTATTTTAGACATGGAAATTTCAAGGTACTTAATTTATTCTTGTTCTTCTGGGCCTGCTGATGCACTAAAGCAATATTTAGCAAAGATAAGAGTGATTCAATTAAATCAAATCTCTATTTTATGTGACAGTCGAAAACCAATACAACCATTATAGTCTAATAGTAGTTTATAGAGACGAAAAAGTTACATCAATTGTTATTGATACGAGCTATACAGTAAATGGTATCGATACATGTAGTTGCAAAAAACTTAGAATAACCCAGTGCGGCTTATTTACTGTATTTTTTCTGCAGTGCCCGCTACATTCATATCCACATTATGCTACAAAGAAAGCATTGTATAGTTTAAATCACAAAAAAAAAATCATTAAGAAATTCAAACCTTCTGGAATATAATACACTTCTTAATTTTCTCGCCCATAGATCTAAGTTCTCCCGTTGTTTACCAATGGCTGTTAAAGCAATTGTATTTTCTACATTTATTTTTATCGTGCAAAAAATTAAAATACGATGACCATTCTAACAAAGAATAAATAAGCATGAATATATTACATAATGTCAGTGAGATTCCACAATATAACTGTAGGACGGAGGGAGTTCCATGACCGACTCACAAGTCCCGGATCCGTAACTGTCCGCCGCTGTTCGCGCACCTTGAGTTTGATTTGGCACTTGCCATTTTTTACAAACAGCAGTGCATCTATGGGTTTGAAAGAAATTGTTAATGGCACAAGGAATTTCAGATTCGGAGCATTTTTCGACAAAATACTTAGTAGACGGTGAAGCGAGGCGGAAGCTTTTCCCTTTCTTTTCCCAAGCACCCCTCAATCCACGAAGAATGTTCGTACCGTTAGATTCGTGGTAGGAAAAATGACAGAGTTCTTGAATCACCACTGGGCATGAGTCTGTAACAATACCATCTACAGTGACGAAATATTTCTGATCTTTGATATAAGGCTCAAACAAAACATACTCATCGCTTGACAGTGCCCGGGAATCCCTAGAGAACAGTTTGTTGAAGACACTGACCGTGTCCATTACTGCTAGGTGTAACTCTGGGAACTGAACCATTAAATTGTTTTTGCAATATTTTGAAAACATGAGGGCCATATTTATAGCGACTTCTGAAGCCTTCACGTAGTCAACAAGGTCCCAACTACTGCCTTTCTCGTTCGCATTCGCTTTCACAGCTGCATACTGAATGTCGGCACAACATGAATACATCTGTCCTTTGTAGACATTAAATTTTTTGCCTCTCTTCTTTAGTTTAAAGTCAAAAGAAGCCGTTTTCCTACATTTGCACCCACTAAATTTAATGGATGATAAGGTTCCATTTTCCATTTTTATAAACAAAGTTGAATGATTACACGACTCCAATGTCAACCAGGTGTTCTAGTGCTGTGTAATACCTGTAATATTAATGCTCACGGTTGTAGGTAAAACTGAGTTTTTAAAGATCCTTTCCGGGTAAGAAAATAAATACAAAATTTACGGAAATTCCCTACTTAGCTCACGTCTTTTGCGCAGCTCACGTCTTTTGCGCAGAATTTAATCAAGCTCCCAATACCACCGACCATTCGGTACCATATTAAATATTGATGTGGTTTAAATCTACATGTATATGTGCCGTCTTTAAATGATCTCTTTATCACATAAATCAATCGTTCGATTGAATGTGGTCTATCGTTTTTGTTTTTTAGGTTTTTTTTATATTCTTATAAAAACTTTTTTAAATTTATTAAACCGAAAGTACCTTGATATTGATAAATATATCGAGTGATTTGCTTTGATAATATTAAAATGCTTTCTTTGTTGGTTCGTGCTGGTAGAAGGTTAACAAACTTTGCAGAAAAAAACCCACAAAACTCGCGCGTCGTCGATCGAATTAACTTTATTGAAGAAACTAAAAAAATCATAGTCACTGAAATAAATAATTCAAACACTAAAGACCTATTTAATTTTTTTTTCTTTTTATACATACACATGTTACATACACATATATCATACCGCAGAACGGAGAAAAAATTCCATTCCAAGTTTTGATTCCTTCTGAACGTTGACTAATTCAGAGAACTTTTCCATCGCTTTGTTGTTTTTTTTTTAACAGTTTGGGTTTTACCAGAAACGTTTTGGCTAAATATAGACTAATGTTTTGAGAAGAAAAAAAACTTCCTTAATTTTAACCAAATTTAAAGTTTAGACCCAAGTACATTCATATACATGTATATTCTTTGGATAATATCCTAGATATACCTGTTGCTAAGTAATTATGAAGCCTCAACAAATGATCGACATTATTTATGACAATGATTAGAAGTTTTTAGTGAACGGGAGAAACAAAGAAATATATTATACGCACGCTAGTATATGGTATTTTGTAAACTGTTTACATCAAAACTCGTTTACTTATTAATTTCAAATACAACTTTTATTTGTGTAAAAAATAAACAACGCTTTTGTGTTTTGCGATTAAAGTCTGCTTTTGTGTGAAACATGTTATATTTCCCTGAGTCACTTCCGGAATTGATGGTTTATGAAGGGATATTTTTTTTTAATTCAATGTAGGTGAAATTTAGGTGACTTTTTTCACTTTTAAAACTTGCGGATATAAGAAGGTAATTAAAACTCTTCACAAGGACTTCCGAATTCGTCATTTTATTGAAAGTATTGCGCAACTTAAAACTTCTAACAGAAGTTTTATACAATGTGTTCCTCAATCTTTTGATCTCAAACAAGTCCTATATGATTGTCATTATTGGATGATTCTAAAATTTGTTTTTATCTACGTGTGTTAAGTAAGACAGGAATGATATAGAATTTTCAGTTTATAATTCCAACACCTATAGCGATTTCTTTGTTAAACGATGCCTTATATACTTTGTACTCTTGGTTGAAACTTATCTACAATGAGAGAACAAACTACACAGACCTCAATAACTTCGGAATCTATAACTTTTATCATTCGAAAAACCTCGGCTGAATCCGTCGCATTTATCATAAAGTACAATTCGGCGAATGGTGCCGATTGACCATCCAAATACGGCAGAATGAACCAGTCCTTCTATACAATATAAGGGTCGACAGCTATAGCGATAACAAACGCAGTCTTACTAACATTATATGGATAAGTTAAGATAGGTTCAGTGCAAGATGCAATCAGTATATAAATAGTAAATTTATGCTGCTTTTTGTGTTTATACGGGCTAAGCAGGAGGGGAAAATATCAAAAGGCTATGTATTTTTTTCTGCCTGGCGTTTTACATACATACATGTACATGTCGAACCACTAATAGAGGTATTATTGAAAAAAAAACCTTCTGTATACAAATTTATACAATTATTAAGTGTTCAAAATTTTAAAGAACTGTGTAATTTTGGGAAGTATCCCCACTTAGCTTTTAAAATTCATGATAATTAAGAAAAAAATTTCTAGGTTTTTTTTTCACTTGTTAGTAAAATATTTATGATATATACACTGTCAATGTACTTTTTATATGTACCATACCAATATTGCAATATTGTATTTTAATTATATGTAACAACCTATGCCATAAGATGTATGTCTTTTGCAAATAAAGAATGAATGAAAGTAATTTATTGTTAGAATAATTATAGATAATTATGCGAAAGTAAATCTAAACAATATTTTGAAATAGCCTATATCAGTCTTCTTATCTTACAGATAAAATATAAAAATTTTGGCTTAAAGGATCAATTTTTTTTATCGCGTCACTTTATGCGCAAAAAGTAAATATAAAAGGGTGGGATTGAAAACAGACTTGGTGTCATGAAAAAAACAGGCTGATCGTGTATATCCTTGAACGAATTTAATACGAAACTTCAGAGTAAATATAAGACAAGGACATTGAAATCGATCTTGAGTGGTACGTAAATCCAAGTTCGTTAGTAATCTCTTTTCGAAGAAAAGTGCACAATCAAATTGATAGTCAAAATTTACAACATGACATCACGAACAAAATGCACTATATTAAATTCTCTCTCCCTCCCCCCCCCCCTCTCTCTCTCTCTCTCTCTCTCTCTCTCTCTCTCTCTCTCTCTCTCTCTCTCTCTCTCTCTCTCTCTCTCTCAGTATCTGTAACATTTACACCTCTGTCAACGCTTGCATATATATCGAAATAACGTTATCTATTCTTTTTTCTACGTTTCAAGAATTAATCCAAAATTTGACATTATGTACTGTGCATACGAGTTCTAGCTTAACCTTAAATATTCACTGACACTGGACTATCCAACACATAATACGGTGTGTGTATACATGTATACTAGTATATAAGACAAGATTGATAGAAATTCCACCCTATCTATAGAGTTACATGTACATGTATATAAATTCCACCCTATCTATAGAGCTACATGTACATGTATATAAATAGAGTTACATGTACATGTATATAAATTCTTATTATTTTTATTTGTGAACTTTCATGTCTGCTTTTTTTGCAAAAGGGGTGAAGTTTTTGAAATCTATTTCCCATAGGCACCTGAAAGTGAGTAATTTACCTCTTATTCTGGTTCATGTAAAGACTATAATAGTTACCATTTGAATGATATGCTATTAAATTATTATTTTTCTTCAAATTTTCATTAAGCTTTCAAAAATGAGCATCTATACTGGCCATATACCATCTGTCTATCAATCCTATCTAAATCAAAGTACAATGTATTTGCAGTTCTGAAGCGGCTTTTTCTGACAATTTTTTGTGTTAATGAATCTTATTATGGAAATAACGTCCAACAGAAACGCAAACTTAGGTCAGATAACAGGAAATGTGTGATATGTTGTTTTAAAAATATTATATTTGATAAATAAAATAAACACATAATATTTTTTACATTCAATTTATGAATCAACAAGACCGTATCTGTATTGGAAATTTCTTTGAAAGTAAAAAAAAAACATTAAACGTACTGAAAATACATGTACATGTTTTGAAAGTGACACCTCTTTCACTTTGTACCGTTTTTAGTGGGTTAAGATTGGGGAACGTTTTAGGGAATTACTGCTGTTTGTCTTTGTAGTATGGCTTATGTTGACAATAATAGTAATATGTATTTAAATTAATAGAACTAAATTACCTTTAAATGAAAAATATCTTCGCAATATGTGTGTAGAACACCTTTTCTTTGTACAACAAAAAAGCATTCAGAAACAGGGTTTGGCTTAAGGTAAAGTTATGATTTGTGCCAAAGAAATCTAAAGAAATACGACTAAAACTGTACATCTTTCAACTAGTAATTTTCTGTTGTTTTATTACGTAACAGCACTTGATGCAGACACGCAGATTTCTTCTAATATCACGTACTTAACTGTCTTCTACAGAAAAGCAGCAATTTGATCTTCGAGTACACAATTAAGTATATTGATCTTCGCATTGATATAGATTGGTGGGTATGGTATTAATGTTTAGAAATGTTCAATATCAAAATAATGCCCGGGAAAATTGATACATACAAAATACACATAAACTTATCGAAATGTTGTATATGCCACAGTTTAGGTAATCAGGGTTTTTCGTCCACTAACATATATTTTTTTACATTAAAAGATGGGTACAAGTCATATAGCAGTAATTTTTAGACAAAAGAAATGAGATATCAGGGAGAGGGGTTGCTGGTGGTCAATCCGAAGGTCGGGAAGTGAGGGGGTGTGAAGCGGCTATCGAGATTTACTCAGTAAAAAATATACACCCCGCCCCCAGCTTTTTGTGGCCTTGGTCTATATTATTCTGGATATATCGACTGTACTAGAGAGGTAAGTTAAACCTCAATGCTGTCTTGAAATGCGGGAACAAGCCCATTGATTTTCTAGTAGATAACGTGTACGACTTTTTTTTTATTATTCAATCTGAGATTTAGCGGGTATGAAACCCATAACAAAACACCTTTGTTGATTTTGTCGTCTAAAAAAAAAACCACACAACCAAAACCGAAACCTTGGTTTTTAAATTTGACACGATATTTTGGCGCTTGTTGTGGTTTTTATGTTATTTATGGTTCCAATGACATTGTAAACGTGCCCATCTCTTCGTCTGATTCCTATTATGTATTTTTCATTCGATTGACTCTGATACCTTTAACATTGTCAAAAGTTTAAAACTTATACATGTATATGTACATGTTTGAGACTTTCCCTGATATGCTAAGATGGATATTCGGTTTAGTCCTTGGGTTGCTGTAATGTGGAGACACCCGGTTAAATTTTCCATGGAGGATATCTACAAAGTAACGATGCACAAACGGTTAAATCAACCCCACTACCGACTCCTCTCCACCTTACCCCCCAAAAAAGATCGATAGATAGATTTTATTGAGAATCATATTCAAATATATAAACAACAGTGCACGTCATTCTTTCAATGTATTAATAATTTTCATGCCTCTATGATACAATGTTTTAAAAGATTTTTTTTTCTATTCCTTTTTTGGAATAAAATGCTTTTTTAAAATTTCAGTGCTTATTCGGACGTCTGAAACAGTCAGGTAAAACAGTAACAAAACATGTTTTGTCCCTCCTAGCATTGGAAGTATTCTGACTAAATATCAATAAATTACAGCATCAAAGTTTACATAACAGTCAAGAAAGCACCGTTACTATATTGCTAAATATTTTGTATATAACGTCAATTCAGAGAGGAAAAAGAATACGACAAAGATACTGAACGAAGTTGTTCTTTATTTCGAATACTTGCAATATTCAGCAAGACCAGAAATTAGAAAGAGACAAATGAAAATAAAAGGCGATTTATATGTTTGTTTTAATGGTTCTTTATGCAAAGATGTTCTAATTCCTACATATAACAGAACAGTGTTTTTCTTATATCAAATTTATAGAAAGAATATATTACTGCTTATGTTAGTATATTGTACGAAAGCAAAAAAAAATATATCGAAAAACTAACGCAAAACTTTCGCGAATAAACGAGAAATGTTCGCGAATAATCGCGTTAACTTCGCGATATATCGCAAAATTTTCACAAATAAACGCGTAAATTTAGCGTTGAATCGCGAAACTTTTGCATTTTGTATACGGTACGGATTACATTCAGCGTATTTCCAATAACTATCAGTTTAATTTCATTTTATATTTGGCTATGGATAAAGATAAAATTTACGATTGCTGGTTCAATTCTTTTAATGTTAAGTATACTTCCTATAACAGTGTGTAATATATAGAAAATTTAACTATTAACATTTTGTCAGCATATAAATATTCCACAGAAACTATATCTAAATATTTACCCGCGCATCCAAAATAAAAAAAAAGTCCGATAATACAATTTATATGAAATATGTAGATGTAATGCACATATAGGAAGAAATTTTTATATTGATTCACAAAAATATCAAACTACAAAGGTGATCTAAAATCAATGTCACATAACGCTTCACGCTTTTCATGAGCGCTGTATTATAGAAAATGATAAACTTTGTATAATCACAAGTTTAATCAATTATCATTGGTAAATTGAGTTATACATATGTGATTTCGTCATGACATGAATAAGGTCTAGTTTGACGTTTTCATTCAAAGAAATATGACAAATTGAGAATTTTAAAAAGAATTTCAATCCACATATTTTTTCTAGGTATTGTTCATATTTAGAGAACGTAGTTTCGTCCTCAAAATTTATCAAATATAAGTAGTATATATCTTTAAAAAAAAAATTAGTACCAATGCTTGGAAGATTTCCCATGATTGAATTAATAAGTAAACTACAAACGGAAAATGTCACATCTGATTCATTTAAAACTAAAATTCATTCGTTTTTACTTATTGTTCTTTTTTTTAGTTTATGATGGCTCTTGTTTGAAATAACAATATTTATATTTATGTGTCATGTTAATTCGTGTTTAAACGTGAAAATTACGTGTTTATTCGCGAACGTTTCGCATTAATTCGCGAAAGTTTCACGTTTATTCGCGGAAGAAACGCGTTTATTCGGGAAAGTCTCCCATTTATGTGCGAAAAATATTTTTTTACCTACGAAATGAGCTCAGTGGGTTTTCGTAACATTGCTATTTTATTGGTAGATGAAGAGCTAAAATGTAGCTATAGCATGGCTTTTACTCTCTTGTACAAATGTAAACTTTAGGTTCACTTTGGATATTCGTGCCACTAAATTTTAAGATGATAAAAATCCAATTTATGAGAGAATTGATCGAATAAATGAAAACATTACAGTGGAGATAACAAATTCAATTGTTCCTAATGTGAGATATTTTTATCAGCTATAAAGAATGTCACACAAAGCTTAATTACAAAAATGCACGTTCTACTTCGCTATCTTGGTCTGGGGGGGGTTTTTCGAAGAAAAAGAGCTTTGTCTAAAAATTGTCAAAATGTATTAAAATATTTAAATCTTTAGGTAGTTTTGTGTGTCATTCTTTAACATTGTTCAAATAATGATTATAGGACTTGATAAGTAAACAAGAGGCTCATGGGCCTTATCGGTCCCCTGGGTAACTGCAGTGTGGCTTTTGCATTGTATATTCATGTGCATTATGATTAAAGGGCTAATGAAATAATTTTTGATATTTTGGAATTGTTAAATCCAATAAACTCTCTAAATTCTAAAGAAAAATATTTTTAAAAATCGTAGCATAACATACAGTGACATAATTAAACAAATCTTCAGTGCCAAATAAATAATCGGTCGAAATTACGCCACCATACACTATATAATCATTAGAGCCCTGTCCTAACACCAGAACTCCTTACCCAGGGGCCATGAAATTCATAATTTGGGAAGAGGCACTCGTCCTTATCATAAATATGTACTTAATTGATCGGATTAATACCCAGGAGCAGAGGATAAAATTTTCCAAGAATTACTGCATTCATTTAGAGCCCAACCCTAACATCAGAACCCCTGACCATGAACTTAACAATTTTGGAAGAGGCACTCTTCCTCATCATAACTATGTACTTAATTGATCGGATTAATACCCAGGAGCAGAGGATAAAATTTTCCAAGAATTACTGCATTCATTTAGAGCCCAACCCTAACATCAGAACCCCTGACCATGAACTTAACAATTTTGGAAGAGGCACTCTTCCTCATCATAACTATGTACTTAGTTCATCTGCTTGATATTCAGGAGCAGAGAGAAGTTTTTCAAAAAAATTAATGCATTTTCACTATATATAATCATTAGAGCCCAACCCTAACACAAGAATCCCTGAACCAGGGCAATGAAATTCACAATTTCGGAAGAGGCATTATTCCTCATCATTACTATGTACTCAGTTCATCTGCTTAATATCCAGGAGCAGAGGAGAATATTTTTGAAGAATTGATGCATTTTCACTATATAATCAGTAAAGCCCCCCCCCCCCCCCCCCCCAACACAGGAACCCCTGACCCAGGGCCCATGGAATTCATGATTTTGGAAGAGGCATTCTTCCTCATCATAACTATGTACTTAGTTCATCTGCTTAATATCCAGGAGCAGAGGAGAAGATGCTTGAAGATTAATCAATTTTCACTTTATAATCAGTAGAACCCCACCCTAGCACCAGAACCCCTGACCCTGGGGCCATAAATTTCACAATTTTGGTAGAGAGCTCAATGCTTATTACAATCATACCAGAAGTTTGACTGCTTGATGTCCATGAGTAAAGAGGAAGATTAAGTTTGATGGTTTTAGCCCCACCCCTCAGGGCCCAGGAGGGCAGGGGCCATGAATTTCACAATTTTTAGAGTTTAGAAAGAGAGATGGATTCAGTAAAATATACCAGTGAATTGCCTTTCACGATAAAAAAAAAAAAACGTATACTAATTGATTACTGTACACATACAATGAACATGTATTTTTTCTAGGCAAATTAAAAAAAAAGAATGGTTACTTCAACTCCAACCAACCAACTCTACCCCCCTAACCCCGACCTATTAAAAGCACAAAAGAGAATTTTGTATATAGTCACGATCATTAAATCATTTTATAAAATAAAGTGCAGGTATATACAAGTTAAAACAAGTCATTATGACAATGCATTGAAATGAATGCCCCTGGATGGCAGATAAGTAGCTTTCTTGGAAAAATGCGTATTTGGAATTTCCATGCCAGACGTTATATACAGTTTATGTTGCAATGGAGGCAATATGACCCCAAATACCATAAATTACAACATCAAATAAAGCCTTTCGTTATTGTTTACAAAGTCAGCAAAACACAGTTACATAATCCACGTCTAATTTCGCAAAAATAAAGTCGTTCCGAGAGGAAAAGGAATGAAATATTAGATAAGAAATGACATAATGAAGCCAGTCTTTATTTTGAATATATGCAGTATTTTGTTGAACAAAAATAAAATCAGAGACAAATGAAAAAAAAAACTTTTTATATATGTTTATCTTGCAAAAATGTGTCTTAAAGGACTTCTTTTATTTTAACGATTCGCATATCTCAACGATAACAGAAATGGGGACATATTATTATTCAAAAACAGTCTTTTTGCCTCTTGACAAATGCTATAGAAAAAAAGTGGATGAATATGGTCTTTAGACTTTAACTTGCTAGGAAAAAAACATTTAACATTTATCCTAGATAAACTGAATTTCTAATTTAAAAAAAAGTATTTCCAACTCAAATTCAAACTCTGAAAAGGTTAAAGAACATGGAGAGGCTTTGCAGCATGGAATGGACTAGACAGATTTTTCCTATATCAAATCAAATATTCCTCTGGTCAATTTTAAATCTGGTAATTTTAAAACTATTCCGGCTCATTTTTTTATTTTGTTTAGTTGGTTTTTGTATAGTTTGATTAGGTTGGTTTTTATTTTTACTTTTAAGCTGCAAAACGTTTTAAATACTTTGTGTGTTTTTATAGTTTGTTTGTTCGGATCAGTTACATGTCAACAGAGAGGTTTATTCGGACTACATGTATATGTATTTCATCACAAAACCCTGGGTGTTTATTTCCAATAGGATAAGAATGACACCAAACTCATAAAACACTTGAAATCTTACCAAGACATTGTGAATGCTTATTCCTTATATAACAGAAGAAGAATTCCTTGAACACAAAAATCAATTGATCACTGTAGTGGAAGCTTCTTAAGGCAATACATGAATGTCATTCTTGCATCAGAAAAGAACACAGAGTATAGCAAATATATTGTGTATTTTATAAATTTAAAAGAATCTCCATCACTCCCAATCCTTACCGAATAAGACAATACAGATCTTAATGATTATTTTCATTTTTTAATTATTTTAATAATTAAAAAATGAAAGAAAAAAATTCTTTAAAAAGACCCTAACTTTTTCTTACATGTAATTTAAAAAGTGTGAAAAATAAAAAATAAATTACAGGCATTGGTGCATGCTAATTTTGATGTACATGTAATATATGGCTTGTATACCTCCAAGTAGTCATGACAGGTAAAGACTTGGCTTGAGTGGTCATGAAAGATACAGAAAAAAGAAGAATCTAATTTTTTACTCTCTTGACAAATATTATTTTATTTTCCTTGCAAAATCAGGTGTAATATAATCTCGTATATGAAATAAGTAGAGAGGTTTATGTCTTGTCTTTGCTTGCAATGGATGACTAAAAATTGATCAAGAGTCTATAAAACACAAAATCAATGGCTTTCTCTCAACGTTAATAACGCACATTCACTGAATTCCATTAGTATTAGTTGTTTCAAAGAAAAAAATAAGATTAAAATACTTAAAAGAAATGATGGTCTTTCAATGGAAGCTAGTCTTTTTCAATATCAAGAAATACAGAGGCCAAAAATATTCCAATGCTGCTTCTATTGGAGAGTTTGTATGTTTTTCAAATACTTTGTTCATCAGAAACGCAATTACAAACTATGTGCTAGTAACTGTTCACCGTCAACTATTATTTTCTTTTTCGGTGAAATGTAATAAAACAAAGGATGACATGACATGCAGAATGACACCTGTTGTTTGCATGGTCAAAGGACCAACAGTAATCGGACCATTTTACAGTGTGTGTATGGGAAACGCTTTCCAGGAAATATATAAATCGGGTACTTTTTTTTTTAATTCCTTGCATATTTGTCACAAATCCAATTCTTATAACCATAAGCTCTTTATCAGGAAAAAAAATTGAGGTCAAAAGATTAAGGTCTTTTCATGAATTTATCTGATCCAGTTCTTGGTTTATCTAATCGCATTCATTTTAACTTTTTTGAGGGTATAATTTTGTTTTAAACTCTTGAAAAAATTATGAATAATTAATTAGGTTTTTTTGTTGTTGCTTTGTTATCGGAAAGCATTGCTAGTGTAGTGTCACGTGGTATGGTACATGGCGGGTGTGTTTTTTTCTCGGGGAGTAAATACATCGGCAGATGACATGGTTATTTTCTCAGAGAGTATACATGAGCTCCAGGAAATGTTAAATACTTTATATGCTTATACTTCTACATGGGACCTTGCTGTTAATGTTACAAAGACAAAAATTGTTATTTTTAGAAATGGGGGAAACATTCGTAATAATGAAAAGTGGCATTTAAATGATGAGCCTATTGAAATTGTTGATAGCTTCATATATCTTGGCCTATTATTACAATATAACGGAAAATTTAACAACACACAAAAACAATTGGCAAGGCAGAAAAGCCATGTTCTCATTAAGGTCTAAAACCAGTCAATTATTTCTAAATACAGAAACGTTATTGTCTCTATTTGATACTTATGTATCCAGTATACTTAACTACGGCTGTGAAATATGGGGCAACCATAATGCCAACGATATTGAAAAGGTACATTTAGAATATATTAAGTCCGTATTAAGTGTGAGGAAAAATACAAATACGGCAATGGTTTATTTTGAAACGGGAAGACTGTCTATGAAAGTTATAAGATTGTTAAGAATTTTTAAATTTTGGTTTAAACTATTACACAGCGAGAATTGTCTCTTGAAAGTATGTTATAATGTGTTGTTTGATGAATATGAACGAAGTATATCACCTGTTAAAAATTGGGTTAGTAATATTAAACATACGTTATTTGAAATTGGCCTGGGCCAAGTTTGGTGTGAGCAAGAGTATGTACATTTTGCAACCCATTATCCACTTATTAAGCAGAGACTCACTGATAATTTTATTCAAAACCTTGTTGAACAAATTAACTCCTCATCTAGGAGTCATTTCTATAAGTATATTATAGATCATTTTTCTTTACAGTATTATTTAAAAAAACCAATTCCTAAAATTTACAAAAAGCAGATTATTAGAATTAGAATGTCTTCACATAACCTTGCTATTGAAAGTGGTCGGCACACAAATGTTACAAAAGATAATCTCTTTGTAAACTTTGTTGCTCAGATATTGAAGATGCGTTCCATTTTGTATTAAAGTGTCCTCAATATAAAGAATTCCGATTAAAATATATTAAGAAATATCATTGGGAAAAACCCTCTGTTTATAAATTCATACAATTATTAAGTGTCCAAAATTATAAAGAATTGTGTAATCTGGGGAAATATCTCCACTTAGCTTTTAATAACCGCAATTGTATTCCATGATTTGTTTTCTGTTTTTCTACTGTGTCTTTATTATATACCATTGTACCATACCTAATGTAAATCATATACATATATGTATATTTACTCATGTTGTGCATAATGCCATAAGATGTATATCTTGAGCAAATAAAGAATAATAATAATAGTGGTACTTCGTGGTAGATTCCATTTTTGCTTGCTTGTAAAATCATGGGGATTTTTTTTTTTTTGGGGGGGGGGGGGTACATTTTCTATGCCAGAAAAGGTGAAAAATAATCCTAGACAACATACACTCTCTGCCTTATCTTTCATGACAGTGGAGGTAAAAAATAACTCGTTAGCTTTAGGTTACGCTGCTTCCAAGAAAAAGAAGTGATATCTGATATTGTTGAACAATTTATGTAGAGACTGTCAGCCATGTTATCAAATGTTTAACAAAATCTATCAGGACCAGAAAAGTCGACAGAAAATCAAGACTTTTTTTCTCCTTTATTAGAACCAACTTGATATTTATGTATTCAGCATTATATACATCACACTAGCAATATTAATTGAATATATTTAAATTTACTTACCATTAATAGCATAAAACTCAATTTAATGTTAGTAACGTGATTTTTTTTCATTGGCTATATTGATAGATAACAAAAAGTTTACACTCTCTTATTTCTTAAATGTGTATACACTTCCCAATAATTACCTTCCGTAATTTTATACATTCTTTTTCATTTTTTTCTCTTGGATTGGTATTTAAAATTTCGTATCAATGAATATTGATTGCTTTTATGGTTTTTGTAATATATACATGTATTTGGAATACAAAAATGTACATAGTTTTTAATTATATACACATACTTTGCATTTGAAAAATAATTTCTAAATGTTTTTACAGCTTTTCAAAAAATTCTATGTCCACGGTTTTATCAATATCAAAGACTGAAACAATTTATGTACCTGCATAAATCGATACTATAATATAAAAATATTTCATTACTCAAGTTCATATATTCCGAGACTGAACGGACTACTTTACTTTGCAAAATGCCATTTTTTTTTGGGGGGGGGGGGGGGTTATCTTTAATTGGCAATTGTCCGATTAATTTATCGTCGGTAAATTTTCAAAGCGAAGTCACCAAACGCTATACATGTATACATATTGTCAACAAATTTGGTTTTTTATGTTTTTTAAAAAAAATTAAACTTATAACTGGTCACTATAATTCAAATTGCCTTTTATCAATTTACCTAGAAACCAAATCAATTTCCCTTTTCCGAGAACAGTTTCTCCCCGAGTAGAGATCAAATGAATCTCCGAAACCGAAACATTTATGTAATGCACTTTTAAAGGTAATTTTACGTACTCAGTATCTCCGGGGTTGGGGTGGGCCGCCTGATAAGGTTTTGACATCTTTTAACATGTGAACATATTATGGTCAATCAAAGCTATATATTTCAAGAAAATACAAATGTATACTTTTATTTATGCTGCATTTACAATTCGCCATGTTATCAAACCCCAAGATCTTTTCATAGAGGTTGAATTATGTGATGGGTATACAGCCATGCAAACTTCTTTTTAATTTTCATTTTCTACGCATCGTGCAACAATACCATAAGCTCCATGCAAATTCCTCTTCACATTCGTCTGTTCTACAAAATCGTGGGTGGGTGAAATATTGCACGTCCCATTTGCGTAAGTGCAATGATTTTTAACCAACATGGCCATGGCTAACATGGCTAAACATGGCCAAATATTTGCCAATTACGTAACTCAGTGGGGTAACTTGCAAAGATAGACGACTTCAGTCATTCACAAATAAGTTCAAGGACTTAAATTCAGATTTTATGAACTATCCGAGGGGTCTGTTAATTAATATAAAAAAAATCTCACTGCGAAATCTATCTCTGTCTCCTGGTTGGATCTATATACTGAATAAGCCAAATTTATTACACGCATGCCAGAGCCTGTTAAAAGCGTACTGGCCTGTAGTTTGTTTACCCTGATTGATGATACTGGGGGTTTGTTTGTTTTGTCTTTCAGTAATATTTACATCTACCGAGCAGGATTCCCTCTATTTCTTACGGAAACTTATAGTTAATTCACAGCTCTATAGAAACTGACAGGACTGAAATCTACACGCCCCGTTTATCGATTGGTCGAAACCTACAGCGACCTAAGAAAAATCACGGACTGCACGAAATAATCATGATGATGTCAGACTCAAATTCCCATAGATGACGTTTTGGTTGTTTTTTTTTTCATCTAACGTACAGATGTACATTAACAGTAATTTAGTGCATTTTACTTACTTTTTAACAATCAGTTTATTAATTTGTTAAAAGAAAGATATAAATATGATGATTCATGCGGGTTATATATAGGATCTCTCATGATTTGCGATGGTATATGATTTTTATCCAACGAGTTGTGTGTTTTCTATCCCCGAGCCTTGGCGAGGGGATAGAAAACACACAACGAGTTGGATAAAAATCATATACCATCGCAAATCATGAGAGATTCTTTTTATCACATGTTTTACCACGTTTTTTGTTAATCTCAATTTTTTCTGTACAATTTATAATTGTGAGCCGCACAACACATTAACTACGAGACGTCAACAACTTTACGCATGGAAAAAAGTTCCTTGAAGTTTAACAAACAAACATTTCATTTTCGAACAATTTCTTTATGAATTCATGAAAAATAAATAAAACAACATTAAATGCTTCACTTTTACAACTCAACACTATTCAACTGTATTATTTTTTAGCTTTTCATTATACGTCAATCAACCGGCTAAACCTACATAATGTTTATAATTACGACGTCACGTGGCGTAAGAACACACAGTGGAATATCAAAAATTTATCCCATGAGTGATATCCACCGTATATTGAGATAAACATGTGATAAATAGAGGATATCTATATTGTGTGATTTTATATTTGCTTTATCCAACGAGTTGAAATGGTGTATATATTCGCGAGGCTTGCCGAGCGAATATAACCATTTCAACGAGTTGGATAAAGCAAATATAAAATCACACAATTATAGATGTTCTATTTATCTCATACAATTTGATTTATATTATGAAGCTTTTGAGACAGCCCCTAATATGACCCGAAATATGACCCGAACTTGATTTTTTCAAAGATTAAACGATAATGCAACGTTGTGTTATGCGGTTAGTGTGACCTTGCGCAATACAATTTAGTACGTCATTTCGGAGATTAATATAACTTTTTTAATGTAAAGTTTCACTGAAATAAACCTTAAAATAATTGTTTATCTCTAAACAATTTTTCTTAGAGCTTAATCAATTAATTAAATGGAAATACTGATCAGAAGACTTGAATAATCAAGTTTGTTTACATACACAAAGTTGCGAATGCTCGTTAGTTTGAATTGACTCGAACGAGGAACAGTTGTTGATGTTTTATAATACGAACACTGGCCTAGGCCTAATGATTCGAAGTTGAAAATATTGAATATGGATGCTTACTGCTGGTGAAATAAAAGTCTTGGGAGACATTATTTCGGTAAGTTCTTGTATAGAAACACAACCAAAGCGTTCTGTTTTCATTTTGTCGTCAGAATGAACTCCTCGATAGCTAACGTGATTTGCAATTTTATAATCTTCACAGTTATGTGTTTTCCTTTATATTAGTAATTTAAATCTTCGACAAATTTTGGTAGTAGATATAGTTTTATGGAAAATACTAGAAAGTCTTCGAAAATAGGTCACTGAAGCGTTGAAGCGAGGGGCTGTGTCAAAAATAGTTCGGACCGGAAGTATTTGATATAGCATCACCCGTTTGATAAAGCAAAGGTTTATCACACGGGTAGTATACACCACACGTATGAGATAAATGAAGGTAGCGATCATTGCAGAAAAAAATTACATAACCCGCTAATGCGGGTTATGTATTTTTCTGCACTGTCGCCACCTTCATATCGCGCATGAATCACCAAAGAAAGCATATTTAATGTTTAAATATGCCTTCTTCTCTTAGCATAGTCCGAAAGTCTGACGTTTTCCTGGCCTTTTTAACGATTTTGATACTTTACTTTCCTGGCAAGTAAAATATAAAAATCTTTAAAAAGGCCAGGAAAACGTCAGATATTTTCGGACTACACATAGCAATGATTGCAATCCTTGCATAACCTGCGTTAGATTATCCGTTTTACCTGTATGAATCAACAGACGTTAACAAATAGTTCAGATAAAACTAGATGAAACTATTTAACAGTATATGAGAATATTCTTGTTTTTTCTTTGTTAAACGCCCACAGAAAAATTGTTGTTGAGGTATGAAAATTAAAAGAAAAAATCATGAAAAAACAATTCATTACACAATCTTGACTGAAAAGCCTAATATGAAATGCTGTTTGTACAATAATATTATACATGTATTGCATGATGGTGGGGGAAATAGGGAAAATCATATTTCCGAAGGAAATATGATATCTCTGGGGGAATAAATCTTTATATTTCTTTCTTCATCATGCAATAAATTGTTTATTTTACCGAATGACAGGTGATACTTTAGAATACACCAGGTTTTAATCGTTTTTTAATTCTAGTAAAGCAATAACGTAGTGAATGTTTACCGGTTTCTTTCTATGTCAGTTGTCTGATATAAAAAGGATTTAAAACAATTTTTTAATATAGAATTAATCCTCTAAATACATCGTATGTTCATCCTGTGACGCTAGAAAATTGACATGTCATTGAAATAGGCATTATGTACAATTTTTTTCACATATTAAAACGGATAAAAGACTTATTTAATTATAGTTATAAAGGCAAGTACATGTATAAAACAAAATAAAGAGCATCAAAAACTTTTTAGATTTATTTCATGTAGTGTTTCTTTTTTAACTATCAATGTGGTAAACAACATTCGAGTTCAGCAATTATTTCTTTGGACCAACTACATAAAATGTACAATGTATATCGATGTGGATGTCGTCGAATAAACATTGCACGATTTGTCAAGTTTAATCTGGTTCTCTAATATAAGAGAAGAACCAGTTAAATTTTCCCAACATGTAAACATTTCGTTCAGAGTTTTCCGATTGCTACAGATTCAAAAGTTGATCACTACTATAGTTTGGGATATTTCAGATTCTTGAACCTTTTGTACGTAAATGTTTATATAACGGTAAATATTGCAATTTTTCAGTACAAACTGTCATCTTGTCAGTGTAAACACGACAGAAATGGGGCAAATTCGGCCAACCACGAAATAGATCATTTCCTGTATCAATCTTAGATCTAAGTTAAAATTGGCTTTAAACAGTGATGGGTAACACGATAAGGCACTTGAGACACATATCGCAACAAGAATATCACATTATAAGTATACTGTACACCATTAAGATGATATTGATACAGAACATTATGAGCGTTAAGTTCATTTCATTTTCAAAAGATTTGTTCAGCACCCAATGTGTAACCTGTCTCTGTTGACACTGGTAAAAAACCCACCTATTTGAAACATAGTACTTAAATCTTGTCATATAAATATTAACACCACTGTGCAAGAAGTTTTTAGGAACAGTTTATAAAACTTCATTGAAATGTTTCAGAGCTTCCCCCATTTTCTTTTACATTGGTTTTCATTGTTTTCCTTTTTTGCAACTTGAGGGCACATGGTAAAATTATTATATGTTGAAAGGGAATTCTGGCAACTACTTGTGAGAGCCCGCTTAATAGCTGAACAGGCCTCTTATCTAATATTGTCGCAATTTTTTCTTAATTTGTAGGTCTTGCATGCACCATGTAGCATATTTCTCACTTGCCCTTTGCCACGACAACATTCAATTAAGGAAAGAAGAATTTCAAATTAACAGATATGGCAGATGACATAGCACAAACTGGACAAAGCATTTTAAATGTATTTGGCTTAAAGAGTACTCTTAATGATTTTGGAGGTAAGAATGAAAATTCATTACCAATTCTTGTGCAATAATTCTTTGAATTGGTTTCAAAATCATCTGCTTTTGGTTCATCTTGCAAAAAGGACCAATTTTAAGTATCGGGCACAAATTTCCTGATTAAAAAGTTTAATAGATGAAATAAAATTTGACTTTAGTAAGCTTTTCATATATGGTACATATTCTGATATGTTTCTTGTTATTGAGTAATGAAAAGAGGAGGGGATCTCATTAAATACCATTTTAAATAGGCATTAATTATAGGGAGAATATGATGTTTCCAGTGTGTATGTAAGTAGAAAAAAGCTGGACGCAGCAAACTGGCGAAATGAAATAGTCAAACTGTTAACTTGCATTGTTTTTTATAATATTAAAAAGGGAAAGATTGATTATATTTTGGGATTGGGTCAGCATTTTGTCCTCTGATGGCACTATTGTTAAAGCAAAATAAAGAGCCATTTATACTTTTTAAAATGGTTCTTGAACATAGAAGGAAACTTGATCAAAATCAGATGCCATCACTGGCATATCTCTTGACTGTTATACAAAAATCAAATACAATTCACTCTTAAGGGGACACATGTTTTAAATTTCATTGAAAATTATTTAGAGGTGAATAAATTGTGTGTAAACGGAGGTTGCAATTGATAACTGCTAAGATCCAAAGGATATTCAAAAACAGTACACTGATCTTTTTATTAGTATATATAAATATATTGTTTGATTTTGCAACAAAAAGTGCATTTTTCCTGTCCTTTTTACAGAAATTTTCTACAATATTTTTCTGTGGACTCTCTTTTCGTGTGTGTTAGTGCACATCATAGCCGCTGCTATCGCCTTTTGTCGGCTTCGACAACACAAGATAGGTCGATGGATGCCTGTTGTGATCATAGTGATGGGCTTCCTCTCACCACTGACAGGAGGAGCCCTCTCCAGTAAGTATTTTCATTATAGAAAATTTATAATCTTATTCATTTTCTATTATTTTTCTCTAAGAAAAGTGTCAGTATAAGCCATCTTGTACATACCTTTGTGTAGCATATGGCTCAGTGGTCATAGGTGTTTGGCAAGTAAACCAAAGGTCTCTGGTTAGAGCCATTCTGTGGTCACTTGATGGTGTGTGTTGTGTCCATACACAGGGCACTTAATATGCATTGTCTCAGTCCACACACAGCAGCAATTGGGTGCCAGCCTATGCAGAAGATTAACCTGCGATGGACTGGTGTCCCATTCAGGGGGAGTCAATGACTTAGCACCCCAGAAACTGGATATTGCATCGGCCTTATGCACCTTCATGGCTTGGAGAAGGATTTAATTTTTATTTAATCTTCTACCTATACTACTTTTACTGTAAATACGGTATTATAGACTTAAGTCAGGTACTTGAATTTGGTTAACAAATTTTATATGAGCCCAAAAAATGATATGCTGCCTTTAAACTATGAAGACAACAATTCTGATTTCATGTATTACTATGCCTGCACTATGAAATAGTAGCATTGAAATATACCATTTTCCTTATGAATTTGACTCAACTGAACATAAACAATGTGAGCATGTTAAATCTTTGCTTTGTCCCACTAAGGTGCTGCCATAGCAGGATTTTACAGAGGATCTGACTTTACCCTGGAGCCAGAATTTGCAATGTGCTGGGGAGTGGGACAAACTGTTGTACTGGTAGTTGTTTCATTCAGCAGAATATTGCCCTCGATATAGAGTGGTGGATAGTTTTGGAGGGTGGTACACACATGGATATTCCAAAAACCACCATACTGCCCTCCATATACTAAACTGGTAGATTGTGTTGGAGGACAGAACAAACAATGAATGTTCCATAAACCAGAATATTGCCCTCCATATAAACTGGTGGATTGTGTTGGAGGGCAGGGCAAACAATGAATATTCCATAAACCAGAATATTGCCCTCCATATAGTCTGTTGGATTGTGTTGGAGGACAGGACAAACAATGAATATTCCATAAATCAGAATATTGCCCACCATATAGACTGGAAAATTGTGTTGGAGGGCAGGACAAACAATGAATATTCCATAAACCAGAATATTGCCCTCCATATAGACTGGTTGATTGTGTTGGAGGGCAGGACAAACAATGAATATTCCATAAACCAGAATATTGCCCTCCATGTAGACTGGTGGATTATGTTGGAGGGTGGTTCAAACAAATGATATTCTATTAACTAGAATACTGGCCTACATGTAATATACATAATTGTCTAAGAGGAAGGGACAAATAATCTTTAAACCAGATGTTGATTAAATAGTAGGTCATATTGGTGAAATGAGATAACTATTGTGCTTGTTCATGAATATTTGATTTACAGAAAATATCATACAATATAAAATTGACATTTATGTTACATAGGTAGATTAACTTTATAATGAAAAAATCCCAGGTAAAACATTGAGTAAGGGAACATGATGAAACAAGAAAGCAGAAAATGACTCAGAAAATTATCTTTCATGTCACTGTACATGTATATAAAGAACGCGTTATTTTTTGTAATATGTAAAATGGTATTTATATGTGCAATATTACATGATCTTTGTGCATGTTGTTGAAAATGGGAGTTTCTTTTGTGTTGTGCAATTTAATGGCGCCTAAGCGGTTTCTTGGAAAATCACGAGTTTAAACTACCTGTATCTAACTGAAATACAATACTATAGGGCGCATATGTGAAACCACGGCATTCAATATGCAGGGGGTGCAGCTCTACTGGAAAATTCTGCTTCACTAGCTGCCTGTCGACCGGAAATTTCCATCTACAGTTGGCAATAGTTTACTTCAGAATGTTAGGCCCTATTTCATATTTGAATTGATGAATTTTAAATTAGAAACTCAGGCACGTAACATCAGGGTGGGCCAGGGTCTACATATATGAAATAGAATTATATTGGGTCCCCCCCCCCCCGCCCCCTCCGCCCAATTTTTTGGGGGAGCATATTTTTTGGCATATAATGGAAGAGAAAATTTATCAATCACGTCTATATGTAAACCAGAAACAGGTCATAAAAGCATATTTAAAGGAAGGGGATGCTTTCTTTTGTACCCATTCAATTGAAACTGCCTCCATATGATATCTCATTGACCAAGTATCTTTCAATTTATTAACACACAATACTGCGTCTTTATATGTTTTTGGAATATTTTTCTTCAGCATTGTCCTCAGCTATACTCCCACATAATAAACACATAAACTCATGTTCTATTTGTGGATTTTCTATAACCTTCTAAAAGCGACATTCTGATCTTTTAAACACAATATATATTTGAACTACCCCCCCCCCCCCCCCCCCCCGAAATATAGTTTTGTACAAAATCAAGGGTTTCTGAGAAATTAAGGGGCATGATTAAAAAGGTGAAACATGATGGGATGTGCGGTTCAGTTTAAAAGGATCAGAATATATGTATTACGTACATACATGTAGATTGTCTAGAGTGCTTGTACAATTTTCATCGTGCGTATATATCATTCGAGTATTTCGAATAACTTTTTTGAAATTTATTTAAAAATATATAAGTAACAAGTCTATAATTTGTTGTTAACAGAAAGAATATATTACGTTAAGTTGGAATTTTGTATTAGAAATAGTAAATGAACTATGATAAGAGTTTTTAAGTCGCAGTTTGCACTGATCCACATTAATAAATGCAAGAAACATATAGCAGGAATTGCCTGATACAAAGTTCATTTCTATACGTAAAAGCAAAGAAACTGACGATTCGTCATCGGAAATGGGCAAAACACTGTTAAAATTGCTCAATAGTGCAGTTTTCATTCACAATACCCAATTACACAACCAAAAATACAAAACTAGTACTAGTAACTATTTCCCTGATATATAATAATACGTTATTCAAGCAATACATCCAGTTATCGCCTTTTCTTCCTTAATTGATCAATGAGCGTTGTAATATATCTGGGGCCCATCTTCCAATCGATGATCCGCCCAGCTGGAGTTCAGTACACCTGATTCTCCACCAATCATCGATCGGCTGCATGCGCGGAGAGGAATTCCTGTTTATCTGGGAGACTGGGAGTTCGGCATCAGCGAAAGCGACAGAGAAGTAAGTGTATTATGTCTGTGTTTCTATTTTTATTTGAGTGTGAATTGGTGAATAGTTTTTATTCTTATTTGATAAAAGTTTTCAGTTTTCAGATTTCTAGTAAGAAATATACAATGATTTATTTTGAGAACACGGTTTTAGATAATGTCGTCATGGAACTATTTAGTATTTATACCAATAGAATAATGTGAGGTAACTACCTCGTCTTGAGTCATGATAGTTGAATATTGGATTACAAATGTATGAATAGTATCGTTTAACTTTAAACTGACGATTTTCATAATCTATCAATTGTCTTTTTCATTAAAAGTGGGTATAGTTACACGATTGATGTGATTTCTTATCAAAGTTCTTTATAAACTGTCAAATTAAACATAGATGCTTGATTGCAGATTGCTGCACATACATGTACACAATTAAGGTGGGTCAAATTTATCACATGCAGCAATAGGATATATCACAAGTTAATAAAACGATTCAGGAAATTATTTGAGGTTCAAGCTTCCGCCTTAAGATAATCATTCCTTGTTACATAGCAGGAAAAATAATATAGGGAGTTATTTTTTAGTGCAGCTGACTCAATTTATAAGCATCTGTTGCAGTGTTCTAATCAATAAGTGTTAAACGTTTATTTTATCAGTAAAATATTAAATTAAGGGCTTATAATATAGATACCCTACCAGTCAGTGTATTTTTAGGCTCATTCTTGATATACCCCATGCAAGTTTTTCTTCCATCCAAGATAATGTTGTATATTTGTAAATATGATTCTATTTCATAAGGGTAATGATATATCGATCGATAGTATGTTTTTGTTTATTCTTTCTCTAAAATCCTACTACAATGTATTGCTATATTGAAATAAAGGGAATCAATAGCCAGAGGAAACAAAATGGCGATCACAGTATATATATCGATTGATTTTCCGTAATCCCCCGTGTGTTTTTGGTGTATTTGACCGTATGTCTTTACTCTAGCGTGTATTGTTATCAATGGGAACTTGATAATTACATCATCGATTATCAATAAGAATACGGCCTGGCCAGGTCAAAGGGTCAAGCTCTCTGGACCCGCTGTGAGTATTAGTAGCATCTTATTACGTCATCACACGGTGCCGACCATAAATAAACAGACACACTGGGAGTTGATGTGTCAAACATCTTTATCAGCTAAGTTATTATCCTCAAGTGTTAATAAAGGTCTTCTGTACATGATTAAAATACTCTGCTTTACAATACTAACTTACTGAAGCGCTTACATAAATTCGCAATATACATCGCAGACAAATTAAACGCCCCGACCCCCCCCCCCCCCCCCCAACCACTTTTTTTTTTACCTGTCAAGTGATAACCATCCAGATTTATTGAATCTCAGATAACTTCAGAATTCGAGGAAATTTTAAAAATAAATACACCGTCATCGGGTTTTTAAACTTTTTAATGATTTTTTTCCCTTTACTTAGTAATCTTTCGAATAAATTTTCCCGGGAATTTAAAAACACGTGATCATAATACAGATAAAATATATACACAAAACTGTTTATGTTTCAGAACAAATTTCCTAACGAGCGCTAGATCTACAGCTCACGTGCGCACGCCCGCACACCTACAACAAGATCCACTGATTGCCAGCATAGGGTAAGTAGGTACCGGTATTTCTGCATCTTCCTACAACATCTCAACACTGTCTAAATTGAATTTTTGCCAAATTTTAAAGAAAACAAAAATTACACAACCGAAAAACAAGTGATTTGCTTTGATTACATCTGTTTATTTGTTGTGTAGTATTAAAGGTTTTATATTCGGGCTAATTTTTTATACGCAGAGGAAAAAACATGCCTGCACTATCCAGATGAGTGTGTATCAATAATGCGCTATCTGTGGAATGTCTTTGTGTTTTGTTGATCTGCTCAGAAATTTTCTTCCACCGTAATGTACACACGAATTCAAAATCTGTTATTCTAGAAATATTTTTTGTCACCCATAGTGAAAATCGGGACGTTAAGTTAATAGAGATTAATGTTTTCACATACATTTAGTGTGGTATTAATGGATTTAAAGAAAAAAAATATTTGATTTTTTTTTTATTTTTGAGAGGAGTTGATGATATGGCTTATCAGTATCATTAGTCAGTACATGTATATCAGGATGTGCAGTTTTTGTTATCTCTGAATGTGGATGTACATGTGCACAACTGAAGGAAATCGTACGGATATGGGCACTAGCTATTCTAAACTTGTGTTTTGAATGTATGAAACTTGATCCTTGGCAAAGAGAATTTAAATGATCAGTTTTAATGAAGAGAATATATTGCTTTAAGAAAAAACCTTCACATGTGATATGCTAATTATCTTCCTTTTGAGAAAAAATAAGCATTAATTCTAACAACTGAAACTAGACTTATTTATGATCAATGGATGCATATCCCGAGTAATTAACAACATGTATTCATGCAATACAGTATTGCTCTAAATAATTTTTCTACTTTTTTCATTATTTTTGTGAGGACTTTTTCAAGATGTATTAATGTATCTTCAGGTGATCAATGAATAAACTCGAAAACCAGACCTTGGCGTCCATCACGGACAGCGCAGACGGACGCAAATGGTGGGCCAACTTCGAGTTCTATCCGGAAGCGGTCGGTGAGCAGAAGGCTGCTTTCCGTGGTTACATGTACAGCGGGGACAATTACTTCACACAAACTGACTGTGTGGTCAAATTCAGCGACCCTGCCGTAACCGAGGAGGATCTAGTGAGACACGTAGAGGGAATCAGGGAAGTTCGTCGGTTGGCCGAATTGTTCAACGCAACGCAAAATTGCGCCAAAGTCATTGTCCTGTTGCCTTGTGTTGCGGTAATGGAAAAGGTTGCGCCTTTTTACAACCGCGTTTTCCGTTTCCTGCATAAGAAATACAGTCGTGTGATTACAGAGGATGATTGCGTTCTTCTTGAAGAGCGAGTTTCGGGCCAATTCACTTCCTTCGTAGACCCCGACGGAAATTCGAGCGACGTCTGCCCGCAGAGTTTACACCAGTTTGCGCATTTCTGCTTCAACGAAACCAAGGGCCAGTTGGCAGTTACAAATATCCAGGGTATCAATAAAGACAATAAGCTCGTGCTTTCCTCCCCTGTCGTGCATTCCGTTACACAGAAATACGGACCCCGCGACAGGGGGATGCATGGAATCGCAAATTTTTTCAAGAACTTTTCCAAAACGTGTTGCGAAGATTGCAAAAAGAATCTGTCTTTTGTGAACGCGTCGTACCCTAGCGCCCCGCCTATCTTTAGCAACACTACTGATCACATGACAACTGAAAAAACAGCAGCTGACTTAATGTTGATGTTTGAAGACGGTTCGAGACACACCGTCCCTCCCAGTTATTCGGACATTGAGTGTATTGGGGGTAAGGAAAGCCCCCCGCCTCCATACGACAGTACTTGCTTTTCAGCGCTCCCAAACAACCACGGACCTCATTTATTCGGTTCAAAAAATTCCTATATTAACAATAAAATTCAAACTGTTTAACCTCAAATATTTTGTCAAAAACTGAATATATTGCAATCAATTACGTAATTGCAATGGATTTTGAAATGTTCTGTATGAATAAGGTGCTCGAACAGAGATGGATCTCAATATTTAAGTAGTATTGCTTTTCAGAACTATTTGATCATCAAAAAGGTACCGCGGTAGTCGCTTGCAGGTTAGTGTTTTCCAGTGTGTTCTTATGCTGTGGTCAATTCTGAAAGAAACCATAGGGCAAAAATCAAATTCAAAAAGGTCCCAGAATCTATAATCTTACAATAATTGTTGACGATAGAGGAAATTAGTCGCTTTAGAATGTGTGTTAATGAAATGCAATTCAGAGAACTTAGAACTGGAAATATTTATTTTGCATTTTTTCTGTTCATATTTACTATGATATATTTATATCCTAGCTCTGATCATTATTTACAGTAACATATAGTTTATGTGAAGTTGGATATCAAATCTCAGTTGTTTAGATCTGTATTAGTTTATTATGTTGTGTTTCTCAAAGTTTAGTATTTAAATATAGATGCTGTGGTTTATTGTGATGCATGTACAAGTCTTTCTCCACATTCTATTGTTCTTCTCGTCTCCGTTTTCCAAATTACATGTATGTTTCTTTTATGTGTCAGTCCTTATTAATAAAAAGATCTTTGTAGAGGCCAGTACAATTGTTATTAAATAAAGTTCATATTTCATGAATCAAAATGTTGTTTTTATATAAAATTGTATATTTTACATTTTCTGTTCAAGAAACATTAAATATTTTATATGAATACTTTGTGTGTGACACGTGTAGATGTGTTTTCCGCTTTGAATAAAAATTCGAGAAAAAAAACATTATTGTTTGTTACTTAAATTAAAAAGAATTTGCAGAGAGAGAGAGAGAGTATACAAACTACCAATGCCATATCATCTAATGCAAATCACGTTTGATGCATGCCTGGCATAAAGCAAAAAAAAAGGAGTATTTTTATTTTCTGATTAAGTTTTGGCCAATATGTATGGATCCAGGGTGTATCATTGATGAACAGCTGCAGTTGACGAATATGTCCACAAAACACCTCAATATTCTAGTGTCTTTAATTGCTTTTTAGTTTGTATTTTATGCACACTGTCCTTATTCTAGCAATGTTTTGGCAAATTTTCATCCCTAGAAGTATTTGGTTGTTAGACATACAAGACACACACAATTCTTAAGCAAATTTAGGTAAACATTATTTCCTGTCTAATGCATAATGGCTCTAGCGACACTTGTCATTATGCGTTTTTTAAATGAGTAGAAATTCAGGCGAAAAACAAACTGTAGTCAATTGTTTCTTGCTCTGAACTCTAAACATTCTATTTAATAAGTCTATGGCTGTTCACTTCACTGAAGAGAACTTGACAATAAACACAGCTGTATGTTATATCCGTTCCTCACTAAATTTAAAGGAAATTTCTGCAATAGCAACCAGAAAACAGACAGTCAGAGAGCCATTCCAGAAGCAAAATTTGTTGTGAAAAATTCACACGTGTTAAGTCTGACCTTCATAAGTATTCTGATGCCATTAGATGAACAGAATTGAAACATAAACCTGTGTTCATACAGCAATAAATATATTTTTATAAGCCCTAATTTTCAACTACCGTACTTCAATACAAAAATAGAAAAGGTATGTGCATTCCATGCATCGCCAAAAGTGAAAAATAAAACAATAAAATCTCTTTGTTAGAAGGTTTTAAACAAAATTATGTCACAGGGAAAGCAATTGAATGTATGATTATAAAAGTTTGAAATACTACTAAAACTAAAAAAAAATAGACACTTGAGTAATGTATACAAGTCTCCACTGAATAACATCAAACCACTCAAGGATTACACACCTCAAGTCCAAGTAAAACTTTCAACATAAATACCGCCATAGCAAAGAAGGAACGCTGTATTGAAAAAAAAGTCTCAAATACTCTTGACATATTTACTAGTAGTCAAACCTCATTCACAGGAGACATAAAATATCTTGAATCAGATATAATGTACATCTTGATGTGAACGCACACGTAAAACAACTGTCAGTGGGTTTCTACAAACACAGATTCCCAAATGTACATGTATCAAAGATGATTTCACAGTTTAACACTTTGTCGGTCTCGCTGTTTCTTCTTCAGTTTCGGATTGTTTTTGTATGTAACAGGTATCGGCCCTTTTCCTGCCTTTTCCATCTCGATGGAATGAATACGCTCAAAGTCTCTTAAGGCCTCCTCATTTGTCATTTTAGATTTACCTATAAGAAATAGATAATGATGTAACAACGAATGAGTGGTTGAGTTTCTTTCTTTTGTAATTTCTTCTTTAACAGATTAATTCTTGTTTGCAGTGGGTTGTCACTTTTGCTGCAATTTGATTTCAGTTCTTCATAACATTTGCCCTAAATATGCTGGAAATTTCGGAAAGCATTCCTAAATTGAATACATTATCACATCCTTCATAATATATTACAATGTATTTCATTGTAAGAAAATGATTTTGAGTTTCTTGTTAAGATGCAATATAATTCCATTGTTCTCCTAAAGATAAATTTCTAATTGTCTGCATGTAGGTAGATCACTTACGAGCGGAATCTTCTTTCAAATCTCTGTAGATTTCTCTTATACTTTTGTTCCCTTTGTTACTTTGTGAAGCAACTTGGACAGATTCCGGAATATTGAAAAATTTCTTGACAGGTTTCAATGTAAACAGAAGGGCTTGAAGTAAAGAAATTAAGTTAGTGGTCACCCAGTAGCATCCAAGAGCCTACAAAAGAGAGATAACACAGTCATCACATTTATCACTGCATGTCAACATTTTTTAAGAAGGATGACCTTCCATATTGATTAGAAAAAAAAAATAATTCAAAACATTATTATAAATGAGCTTAATTGTATATCTTTTGATTTCTGTTAAGATTATAAAATTCAAAAATTCAAAATTGACTGAAGAACCAAAGATGCATAGATTATTTAAGCTTTATCTCATCACAAGAAAGACATACTACCGAGTAAAGATTGAAAATTCCCTGATGTCCAACATTAGGTTCATGAACATACACATTTATTTTTTAAATAAATGCTCACCGCAGGGAAGTTCATGACGAATAAAAATGAAATTCCAGAAAAGCCCATTCCGATCTTCCTTGCTATTGCTGTAGCATTGGGGTTCTCAGCTCCAATCTAAGAAAACAATAACCACAATACATCAGAAATATATAATAATGTATTAAAAAACACAACTCCAGATAATGCAAGGGTGGTAACCTTAAATTAAATCAAATAAATTTTGAACCTGCACTGTAGTGCTACAAATTTTGAATACAATTCAAAAGATACTATGAAATACTACATGTATTTTCAAAATTAAATTTTTTTTTTAAAAATCAAATGTAATTTTGATCAAAAGATTCTAAAACATTTTAAAACTAAATCCATAAGTTATTTGACCTTAAATACATGCACCTGTACTAAGTCAGTTACTGACATTGAAGGGCCCTTTATTTCTAGCTCGCTCTTACAATGCATGGCCACTCTAAAACATGTAAAATCTTAAACAATGTAATTTGACCTAAAATGATATGCATGCACATGCTGAAGCACCCTAGATTAAAGCATGGGTCACTCACCCTCACGATGGCTGCCAGGGAGAGAGAGGTCATTGTGGCCAGGCCATAGTACGGGTCCGCCAGGGTCAGGTCCTGGAACCACAGGATGCCACCCGTCTTCATGCTCTCCACCGGGAGTTCCGCCATTCCTCGAAGACCCATGAACGTAGGGATAAACACTGCGGACTGGTGAAAAAAAGAAAAACCGTCACGGTATTATCAAAATGGAAATACACTGATAGAGGTCTAAGAAGGATATACATAGATACTGGTCTAAGACCAATTCTTGCCATTAGTACCATGCTTTCTTGCCAGTGCTATGTTATATGTCACTATATCATATATAATTTTATTGGTTGATATAGTGACATAATGCATTGGGGAGAAATGGTACTTGGCCAGGATTGGTCATAGGCCAGTAGATTTCTAAGAATGTTTGAAAAAAAGGTCATGGTTACTGGGAAAAATTGATATACACTGCAAGAATTAGTGATATACATGTACAAGAATGTGTGAGTGTATATTGTTAAGTATGTGTGAATATTGGTATGTTAACATTGAATGCTAATAGTTTTATTATTTGAAGAAAGCATTTTACAGTCCAGGTTTACTGAATTTTTCATTAAACTTATTGCAGAATAAGTTATAAATCCCTGAAAATTACTCATTATCTTTTAAGTTCAAGAGGCATAACTCTGTCAAAAATCATCAAACTGGAACCAAGTTCAAACTTGACTTGTATTTTCTAATAAATTACCTTATATGAAATATCAACTTTCTATATGCATCACTTCAAAAGTTAGAGAGCGGAAACTAAGAATTTCCCATTTTTCCCTAAGTTCAAGAGGCGTAACTATGTTATAAATCATCGAACTGGAACCAAGTTCAAACTTGACCTGTATTTTCTAATAAATTAACCTTATAAGAAATATCAACTTTCCATATGCATCACTTCAAAAGTTAGAGAGCGGAAACTAAGAATTTCCCATTTTTTTTCAAAGTTCAAGATCGAGGCACAACTCCATCAAAAATCATCGGACTGGAACCAAATTCGAACTCAACCTGTAAATTCACTAACACATCTATATATCAAATTTGAGTTGAATGTGTTCAACAGTTGTTGAGATAATGATCAGAAAGTGAATGATGATGGAATGACAGAAGGACAGAATGACGGAACAGGTAACACTATATGCCCTGGCCATTTCATGGTGGGCATAAAGATCTACCAGGTAATGTAATAGGTCTTTTGAGTTTTTGTCGGTGAAATAAAATATCTACATTTGTACTTATGGAAGAAATATTACATAAATATTGACTGGGAGTGGAGGGCAACATTGATTACTTTGAAGTCAACTGTAATTGTGGAGACAAGTTTTGACTGTCAATGGTTTTCAAGTTTATTGGGACTTAATTTATCGAATTCAATAGTACATGTATTGATGATAATATGACTTATTTATTACTGATTTAAAAATATTAACCTCAATAATTTTGAAATATGGCAACATTTTCACTGTTTACTATTTGTCTATACATGTATAAGTATTATAATTAATTCACAAGACAAAGGACTATATTTGGTATGGTCAAATATCTGCCCCAAATTTTAACCAATTTTTAAATAGTATCGTATATCTTCATAAATCATTATAGAGAGGATGTCTATCACTTTAAACGTGGTATTAGTCATATTGTCCATTCCTTGTTTATCTATGATGTCACCTAAATGAGCTAATTCCCGCAAGTTTGTAAACAAATGAAAATATTGTCATTTTTTTCTTTATATTTTGCATTTGGAAGTATAGAGCACAGGTCTGCTCAAGTACAATTTTAACATAAGTTTTTGTTCATACAATTATACAAATCATACAAAAAAATGGTACTTGAGCAAGCATGCGCTTGATGTTTCCCAGTCGAAAAACCATTGGAAAACACCCATATTTTGCTACAAAACATCAATTTATCAAAATAAGACAGCTAGTCTTCATGACGTCATTTCTACATTATGACATCACTGTGGTGATATATCCTTTTACACATTTATTTTCAATATGATTTCAACTATCTTTCACCTTTTTTAAAGCTCTTGGTAAAACTTTAATTTTGGGGGCGAAAAATGCAAAATATCACATATAGTCCTTTCCCTGCAAGTTTCAAACCCTTGAGCATGATGTCACAAGTTGGTGATAAAATTACAAGGAAAAAGTATTTGATGAAACATTCTAGGATAAATACTTCAAGCTAAGAATTTCAAATTAACATACATAATTCAGGATTTTTTAACATACATGTACTTCATGCATCATATTAAAGGAAAAAAAGGCCACTAATTGGGGAGAACTTTTATAATATATCTGTGTATTTTGCATGTATCCTGTGATACGATCTCCTTGAAAACTGACTGAAGTGCTTATAGAAACACTTTATCCTAGTACATGTACCTGAATCAATAAAGGAAGGAATTGCTTATATGTTTGTATTCCATGCTTTGCTTGGTACTCCTTCAATTCTGTCCTGTATTCTTTAACTGTACAAAAGTCAAAATAATGATATGTCATTCACAGTAATTTTGAAAATCATACAAGAAATAACAATAGATGCTAAGCCCCAATTAGATGGGACCACGCCCCAGGATCATGAAGTAAACTTAGACTTACCGGTGAGTCAAAGGACGTACACTGTCTTAATGTCTCTTGATTGAAAACACTGACAAAATTGAAATGCTACAAAGTTGTTAATTAATTATAAATTTCAATTGTCATTTTATGATAAACAATTATTTCATATTTAACTTCTTGAAATTTTGACTTAAGTCTGAAATTGCTTCATGATCCTGAAGCCTGGTTTCTGGGCCTATAAATTCAATTAGATTTTCTTCCATAATATTTTATTGCATGTACATGCATCACCTCATCTTTATTGAAAAGAAAAGCAACCTTCAATTTTCAACAAAATACAATGTAATACTTTGTTAAGTATCAATGGAGCATTGTCACCTTTGTACATTAAATTAGGTTCAAGGCTATATATGACAAAAAATGGTTTACAATTTATAGTTTCAAAGGTGCATTTTCTACCCCAAAAATAAGTTTACAGTCTTGAATACTCAATGATGCAATAAACACTGTATGTGTATACATTAGTACATTCAGTCAAACTATACATAAGATATTCTCACCTATTAAGTCGTCTCCCCTTAGTGTCGCTCTTCTGATTTTCTCATATAATGCAGTTGTTACCTCATTATGATTTAAAGTTTTAATTGAAGCTTGTCGAGCCTTCACATACATAGGAGTTAATAAAAGTCTAATAATAACTGTATCTAAAAAAAAAAGAAAAAAACAGGATACTTATAAAATAATTTTAAATTATCATCTCTTGTAGCAGTTTACAGAAAATTTTATGTTCTCTAACAATGTACCTTAAACGCTGTAAGAGACTAAATCAGACCTGAAACTATTGATGGCCCAATAGTCTAGGAACAGTAAATTTTGGACATGGGCCAGGTTAATGCAATGTGAAGAGCACTTTTCCTTTAACTGGGCCAGTTATATATACCTAAAGTTTTTTTTTCAATAAACATTGGTCTAGTTGGAAAATGAAAATTCTCAATTGGCCAATGGAAATTCTAGTTGTATGGGCCCAAAAGGCCAGTGAGAAATAAAATTATCTTTATATTATCATTACTTCTAGCTTTAATAAGACTAAGTGTGACTTAAGAGCAATCAATGTTGTTTGTAAAAAATTTGTTTGTAAACTCAATTTTTACAGGTACGCACATGTATGTGGTTTCATCATTCATGCAATTTCTTTTGTAAGATGGCATTTACTTCTTTTCAATATAAGAAGTTACCTTCTTTATAGCCTAGCTCAATTTAAGTGTCCATCGCACAAGTTAATTTTCTAAATCATATCTTACATATGGCAATGGCTCCGAACCAAGGAATATCCAGATTTACATGTATCATCTCCAATATCTGCTGTATAATGCCAATGGGGTTCATCTTTCCTAGCCCAAGACTTTTCAGTGACTCCTCTCCAAGGGCATTGAGGCTGGCAGAGACATCAGTCAGCTCAGGCATCATGTCCCTCATGTTTTGCACATCTTTCACGATACTGCCATCTTTGGATATTTCTGATGCAGCTTTGCTGAGAATTTCATCCACTCCTGTCTAAAAACATAGGAACATACAATTGCAAGTCCTCTAATATTGATTTATACCTTTTATGGTAATCTGTATTTTGTCTTAAAAATTGTTCTAATAATTCATCATGCTCTTTTGAGAAGTGTCCTAGCTAGCCACCACCTACACATGTACAGGTATGGTCATTAGGTCAGGATAGATAACATACACTGCCTGTATTCATTTCTCCAAAAAGCAAAATTATTGCTTTTATAATACATGTAATATGATTTAAAAAATTGAAATATGAGAGTTTCCAAAAGGAAGATGAAGGTTTTGCCCAACCACTCTTCAAGAAGATAAAATTGCTAGTACTGCATGCAAAAGAAATACATGTATAAAGGCCATTTATAAACATGCTGCACTATTATTTTACCTATATAAGTTTAGGCTGAAAGTGACCTCTTTCAGTCTGAGATTTAAATAAATATATGTTTTAGTTATCTCATTTTTTTCATGCTCAACATTAATAACTTGAGACAAATTTAAAAACAAAGTAGTTACAAACATAATGTTTTTTTTGAAATGATTGCATCATCCTCAAATAGTACCTAATGTCTTCAGTTAAGGACCTAATGTATGAAAAAATCATGTATTACAAATAGCAACAATAGTACTGGCATAAGACCAATTTTCGCCAAGGACCATTTCTCATCTGTATTGTTACATCATTTTTTCAACACAGAAAATTATTTGCAAAGAGTGAAGTAACAATGCACTGGCAAGAAATCGTACTTGGCAAAAAATTGTCACACGCCAGTATTGTTTTCAGGTACATTTTAGATTAATTATGCCACAATGGCCATATAATTATTTTTGAATGAATTTCTCCAGCAAAACATCACATCATGTCACATGCCATTTGCCTTATTTGATAGATGAAAGGGCTGTATTTCCTCATCTTATTCTACTCCATGTGAATGTAAACTAATCAATATAACCAAATACATATTTTTTACCGAAGTACTTTTTGTTCTTGATAGCAACAGAGTGGAAGCTGAACTTGTTATCTGATGATTTCTTAAGATGTCAAATCTGGCCTTGTTTGAACATTTTTGAACACTGTAATATCTGTTGAATGTCGCCTGTAATACAAAGAATGCACATGTCGAATAAAATAATGTTGAGACACGTATCATTCATAGAAAAGTTTACTGACATTGAAATGTAACAGAGAAAATTCGAATGCACTGATAAATATTTTTTCCACTTACATTTGTAAACGGTGCAGTCCCTAAAATATAAGGACTAGATGCATACCGACATACGCAATGAATAGCGCGATTCGTTGCCATTTTGAAATATCATAAACATAAAAACTAAGTAGTTGTAAAACACATGTTGATCATGTTATAAAATTATGTTCACAAGGATAAGACAACGACCGAAGTGTTCCGAAAGAATGAGGTATTCCGATGCTCAAAATGGCGACAATAGTGAGGGTAAAACGAAAAAGAAACGCAGATGCCGTCCAAAATATCCTTGTGTCATGTAAAAAGGCCAAAACAGATGAAGCCGGGAGTGGAGCAAATGATGACAATGTTTGTCAGAGTTATCTTAAGTTTGCTGGGACTGTCACATCAAAGGTAATTTGTATAACAATATATTAACATAATCAACACTGGGAATAATCTCAGCAAGATTACACTGAGAACAGTACGTACATTTTCTCGTGGTACTGTATCACAACACACCTCTGTATGTTAGCAGGGACGTATATACGTCCCTGATGTTAGTATATTATAAAGCATTGCTATCATTTGCGCCGCTTTTTTACGAGGGATTCTTGAACAATGTACTTTGTGTTATAAGTAATCATTTTGTGAATTGTAACTATTGATGAATTTTGAACAACGTACAAGTTTAAGTATTATAAATCATACCACATTTCAATTATCATTTAAAATAATTATGATCAGGTGATAAATACATTAGAAATATAAATGTAACTATTGTCTGTCCCAAGATATTTATGCAGCACATTTAGATGATTTTTAATAAAAATACACATACCTGTGAAAGAAGTGCCATTAAAATCGATGAAAGGGAAAATTTCCAAGATAACTTCATTCACACAATATCATTTTTCCCTAAAAAAATTCACAGGAACAAAAACAGATTTCTTACGGAGATTTATAATGGGGAATGTTGACATCTTTTCTCCATTCGGAAGACACTCAGAATATCTCGCACAATTTTTCAACGTTATCTTCCGGGTACTTTCATCTCTTTTGTAATGCAAAATCCCCATAGACTTTTTATTTTAGCCATGTATTGAAACCAGACAAGCTAGAGGGGGTATTTCAAAGGGGAAATCTTGGGATTTTTTCATATTATTGAATGAACATCGTCTGAACCAGAGGTATTTATCAGAGACATTAATAACAGAGATTGGCAACTCCACCATTAGCGTGTTTTGTTGCTGAAAAATGTTACAGGACCAACCTTACTTTGAGAACTTAATTCATATTAATAAATTGATATATTGATCTTAAAACAAAAGTATATTGTTTTTATGAAAAATGTGGATAGGATTTAGAAGTTTTTGAAACAATAAATTGAAAAATGAGATAAATATTTAGAAAATATATAGGCCAGCTATAAAACGTTTGTGAAATCTCTGACGACAAGTAGCCAACTGCCACCTGAAACTCCTCTTTTAATATTGTTTATAAGACACACTCATGAAAATATAACATTTTGAATGTTTTGGTAATAGGATTTAGCTGTTTTTATTTTGATATATTTGTTTATTAGAAAGACATACTGATTTAAACTGGGAATATTTTACAATAGGGACCGCAAGATTTCGACCAGTTTCCAATCTCTGTTATTTATGTCTTTGGTATTTATAAATGTAGAATAATTTAGGAAAATATGCAGCAAAAATAACTTGGGACAGACTATAGATTTTTGTCATTGAGCCATCATAAAAAGTTTTATTTGATTTGCCTAGGGAGAAGTGATATCAAAGCACATCAGGGATGCGATTCGAAAAGAAAAACTACAAAAGGAATACAAAAGCCATCAGTCTGTGACTAGTGTGTTGCACAGAAAGAGACAGCATCAAAAGGAGTCCTCAAAGGACAGTAGGTTTAAAATCACCTCAACCCTTCGAGCTTTAGATCTTGCAGAGCTTGATAAGGAAAATGGAGAGGTTAGACAAACAGAGAGACCTTCAACAGTGCAATCTCATGAAGATGTGTGTGAACAATGTCTACAAACAATCGAAAATAAATCAGAAGCTCTTGAAAACAAAGTAAAGGAAGGAGTCAGTGAAAAACAGAAAGAAACAATTATTTGTACCTGTAAAAAGAAAAAGAAACCAAATGCTGAAGACACTGTGGATAAAACTCCTCCTATAGCTAGTCTAACAAATGGTGCTCAGGCAGCTGAAAAGGTGTATCATCTATACGATGTAGAAGATACAGAGTCATTGCCAACGTTTCAGTCATTATTGCAGGTAAATATAGAGATGTTGTAAAAATGATATATACAGTATTTTAGCTGAAATAACTTGATTGAAGTCTTTTGTGAATATCTAATACAAATATTGTCAATCTTTAATGTTGAAATTTAATGTTTTAATTCTTGAAATGATTTTATTATTTTCAATAGAAAAAATAGAATAGTCATGCATGTACCAGTATATGAATACTACATGTTTGCAGGAAGCTCAGAATGCTTCATTTGTCACCTGCAATTCTGAGCAAATGGTGCATGAGCAAGTGCAGCCAGACAGGCAGGAAGACTATGTGTATGATCTTTACTACACCAATAGTAGAGATTTTAACTTCCAAATTCTAGAGAGCTCCTTATCAATTCATTCTCTAAGTGCAGACAATTTTGAGTATGCAAACAATGATGAAGAGGATGATGAGGTGTATGAGGATGAGGATGATGAAAATGAGGAGGGGAATTGGAGGAATGATTACCCTGATGAGGATCCAAGGTTCTTTGAGAATGAGGATTTAGATTATGTGTATGGAACTGGTAAGTTTATAATAAAGTAATAATGTTTTTATAAATACATGTTAAAGGGTCCAACTCATTTTAGGGATTTAATTTTTTTTTTGGGGGGGGGGGGGGATGTGGGGCAATTTCCTAAAGATGCATAAAAACTTGCATGTTTATTGGTAGTTAATTATTTGGCTTAATTTCATTTCATTAAATTTAAATGAATTTTTACAGTATTGAGGCCATCCAAAGAGTTGTGTTTAAAGGGAGCTAACTCTCTTTTACACGAATCAAGTTTACAAAATACATGTAAAGCAATGTATTTACAACAAAAACATTAACCCTTGCAATGAAAATATGACACAATTTGTTTACATTTGAAATTTACTAAGTATTATAGAAAGTTTTTGTAGTAAAATTGAGAAGGTGAGGATCAAGCATTAATGTGCATATACAATGTATATTACAGCAACGTGTTCAAATTTCTCCAGCATTACTAGGTGTTTCTAATTATGGAATGCAGTTAGCTTCAAAAGCTTTATATATTTCAGAAAAATTCCCTACATACTTGTTTTATAGACTCCACCAAATAAATACCTAATAGATATATATTTTGTAGGCAGTGAGGACTATCAGGTCTTTGATTATGATGACAGGGGTTTGGCGGAGTGGATGACTTCTGGGTGCAATATTGGTAAGTTCAGATGTACAATTAAAGTCGTTCAGACCTAGATATATATAAGCTTAAACAATTAAACTACATGGTTATTTTTTTTCAACAAATTGCTGTATTTATTTTCATAAACTGTAAGCATGGATATTAATAATATAATAGAATAAAGTTAATGCTCTTGCCCATTTATTTACATTGTTTTTAGTAATTTACTGTGTAAATCATAGTTTTATTATTAATGATTTACATCATACTTTTTTATGCAATATTGTTTAAACTTTGTGTAATAAATTGCAATTGCTTAGCTAGAGCAATTAATTGCTTTTAATTGACACAACTGGTGGTTGTAAGGTATGAAAGTGCAATAGGTATGCACACATAACTACCATGATTTTGTGCCTTGCTTTGACCAAACTGTCAGGGATGATGCATTTTGGGATGGATAATATCAGCAGTGCTTCAGATACTGTACCGCACAAATAAATCTAGCTGTTTTTTCCTGAGAATGGTCAAGTTAATGAACTACTAGTTGAGCCTAGATACATGTATATAAATACCAAACATCTCGAATGCAAATGACCTGTTTTTTGTACCATTGATGGGTTACCTTATTTAGACTCTGTGAGCAGGTTTTAGAAAGAGAGAGAGAGAGAGAGAGAGAGAGAGAGAGAGAGAGAGAGAGAGAGAGAGAGAGAGAGAGAGAGAGAGAGGAGAGAGATGCATGATGCATACAATACACAATACTTTGTTTTTTCAGAAGATAGAGGTTATGATTCTTCAAGTGAAGATACGGATGAAGAAAATCAAAGCACATACGAAAGATTTAAACGACGGGTAACCAAAGAGTTAAAGATTAATGATTCTTAACATGTTTAGGATTTACTTCCCTTTATTTGTTACAGAGTTTTTAAAATTGTCTTTTTAAAAAAAGAAGGTTCATGTGTTGAAAAAGCAATTTATTTTCAATACTGTATCTACATTTAAGTTCTTTTTTTATTATCATTTTATTTCTGTGACTACAAAGATATGATTCGAAATTCATTTATTTTCAAAATAAACTTGTTAAAATATTCTTTGAGCAGTTTTGCTTCCAGTAGATATGCATATTATTGGTGTTTATATATTGCATTCAAATCATAATATATGTATATGTGTCTTCAGTTGAGCTGAAATACAATTGTTCTGTAAACAACTGATGCAGAAAATCTTTTATTGATGTGTATGAATATAAGAATATCACATCTTGTAATTCCAAAAATTAAACAGAACAACAAAAAATGAAAAATTATTTTTTGTAGCAGGTTTCAATTAACTAGTTATTTTTAACAGAGACTTCATATCACTCTTTTTATGCACATTAATATTAAAGTCTTGTGATTAAAAAAACAAGTTTTTATTGTAAAGATGGTGTTTGACCTGGGACATACATGTACCAAATTATTCAGTGCAAAATTTATTTTTTACAACGATCTATTAAAAAAAAAAAAAATCCAGTGGTTGAATGCCTCTGAAATTTATGACATGTAAAATTTTAAAGGGTCTTGTCTTACTATATGTATTATATAAAATTTATAATTATGATTAAAAAATAAAGAAATGAAAAGCACCCAGCATGGCTTGTTTGTTTACAGCAACAGTGTAAATCCTTTTGTGTAAATTACGCAATAAAATATGTTCAAATCAAATCAACAGTGTAAATGAAACTTTGCTATGGAGGAAATTTAATTAATTATTGATAATCAATAATTTTAGAAGTATACTTTGCACTTTAGTTTATAAAAGCAGTTTTTTTTACTAGAAAAAGATGTGATGTATTCACAAAAAATTTAATGTGCATTCAGAATTTGCAGTTTTCGTGACAGTTATATTTGCAATGTGCACAGATTATTTAAGAATAATATACATGTATATTGATCAATATTTTTTAAATGTATTTATATTTCTTAAGTGATAAAAAAATAAAGGATTTAATAAAGATATTTTCAAAAAACAAAGATTATATTATGATTAACAAATGATGCAAAGGGGATATATACCTAACATAATTATGACATTGATGAAATAATATGACATGGTAATCAACATCATAGGCAAAAAAGTTCCTTAACTTTCAATGCCAAATAAAGGTATTTATAGTTATTGGAACTTCACGAAACTTCATAACTTTAATCTTCTAACAAATGCCAACATAAATCCACAAAAATACTGTATATACATTTTAATGTTAAATAACATAACATATAATATGGTAATCAACATCATAGGCAAAAAAGTTCCATAACTTTCAATGCCAAATAAAGGTATTTATAGTTATTGGAACTTCACGAAACTTCATAACTTTAATCTTCTAACAAATGCCAACATAAATCCACAAAAATCTTGCATTGTGAAAAAAAATTGCCATATGGGCCCTTTTCTCATGGCTGCAATCATACTAGTATCCTTATAAAATGTCTTGGTGTTATTTGGTTTCTTGGTTCATGCGTTTGTTAACAACATGTATGTCATTGATCAAACAGTATTCTGGTTAAATATGGTTTTGTTCATACACCGTAAACTTCTTTTTGGTTTTAAAAAGAAAGGAAATAAAACTTGGCAAAAGTCTATATACCGGTACATCACAGAACTATAAAATATACTAGGACTGTATTCTAAGCCAGCTTAGAATGGTTTGACAAAATTATATTTCTAGCCATTCATTGATAAAAAATTTTGAACTATTTTTTCATATAGATGGCATACACAGTCAACATATACAGAGATACTAGATTTACAAGGTATTATACATGAATTAAAGAAAAATCACATAACAAGCTTTGTACAGATTGGTTTTGGTGATGATCATTAAATGATAAAATAACACAACATATATATGTACAAATTACATGTATGTCAAGAGGATAGAATGAAACTGGTCTATATGTGAACATTTAAATAATGTGAGGACATGTAAAGTTAAACACTGGACTCAAAATACTGGAGTTCCCTGGGGGTGGAGGAGGGGGAGTTCGAACCCTGTTTTTGTAACTCCACTGCTCCCCTTTCCTGCCCCTCCCCGGAAGGGGTGGGGGTTATGCTTCTTTGCTGGTGGACCTCAACTGTACAGACAATTCTGTTTTTGGAGGGAATTCTGGGAATATCTGACCGAGAGAGTGCGGACACTGACTGTTTTGGTTCCTGAATGATAACTGTCTTTGACTTCATGTCCATTATTTCGGAATCAGCCAATGAACTGCTACTGTTGACAGAATAAGCCCTGTTTTTGATTTCTATGTTTATTACGTTATTTGGTTTGGCATCGGTTTTGTTTTCTCCTGTAGATGGTATGTTGTTGACTTCACTATCCTCTAAATTAGAAGCGTGGTCCTCTTTTGTCTCTTTAATGTTCCTAACTATCCCATCTTCTGACCTTTCTTCTTCATTCAATTCAGTCTCTCTTTCCTTTCCCTCCACACCAACTATTTCATTTTCTTCCTTCAAAGTTGCAGTGGGACCCTTTTCACCATTTGAGTCCCGAGCCTCTTTAACATTTTCACCCTCTACACACTGGTCCTCTTCAATTTTACTCAACAAGTTATCAATACTGTCCACTTTGATTTCTTTGTCCTCAGCCGTCAAATCTCCGTGAAGTTCAATACTATCAAGACATCCATGATCCTTGGGATCAGCTGTGGGATCTCTCTTGGGATCATTGGTTAGATTGTCCTCAAAGAACTCAGCTAAGTACCCCCCGTCACTGATCATCTGAGTATGAAGGGTCTGCTGCTCCACCCAGCTTCTCGTCTCTTCCAGGATGTCTGCCAGCTCTGTGGTTATTTCCGGGGTTATCACAGACTCCTTACTTTCCTTGTTGCTTATGGTTTTGGTCATACTAGTTGTTGGACTGTTCGCTTTTACCAGCTGAACTCCTGCAAATAAATAAGTATGTCATTATCATGCATTTACTGTACATTCCAATTGTAAGCCCAAAAAGCATGAAGATATTCATGAACACAGCATATATACAAAAACAAACATTAAGCAATGCAAACTACATATCATGCATACATGTATAACCACTTGCTGTCAGTGGTAACTTTTTAAAAGTAGGCTAAGAGAAAAGGGATCCAGAGCATTTTTATTTCTGATTAAATTCTGATGTTCTATTCTGTCTTTTCCTCAATTAGACTCGAAGTTGTACAATTCTCTTCACCTACCAATGCATCTAACCTGTCTTCTGTACTTTATACCTGAGTCTTCACCTACCAATGCATCTAACCTGTCTTCTGTACTTTATACCCGAGTCTTCACCTACCGATGCATCTAACCTGTCTTCTGTACTTTATACCTGAGTCTTCACCTACCAATGCATCTAACCCGTCTTCTGTGCTTTATACCTGAGTCTTCACCTACCGATGCATCTAACCTGTCTTCTGTGCTTTATACCTGAGTCTTCACCTACCGATGCATCTAACCTGTCTTCTGTGCTTTATACCTGAGTCTTCACCTACTGATGCATCTAACCTGTCTTCTGTGCTTTATACCTGAGTCGGCCGACTCCTCACTCTGCTCCGGGGTTGTGCTGTCCTCTTTCTTCAGTTTACCAATGCCCTTCTTCAGTGAGTTTTCGCGCCTGGGTCCAGGGGTGGGCACAGGTACCTCCACGGTCAGCATCTCATTATAAAAGTCCTCCACTTCCTGGTCTGTTGGTAGCCCCCTCCCCGTGGTCTGAAATTATACATCAATTAATTCCTATTGAACAAATTATGTGGACAAGTGATTTTCAGGGGATTAGTAAAAACTTTCAGCTTGTTTATTACAGGGAAACTCAGTACCCTTATTATGATACATTTACTTGTATATCAGAAAATTGTTTACTTTAGATTCCTTATTTTACTCAAGTACTTAATTCTGCGATTCAACTGTTTTTATCAAATCGCGAGAATATGAACCTGCGAACGCCAAATTTATATCATGATTTCTAATAGTCTACATCCATCCGAAAAATAAAAGCAAGATTTTAAAATCTGCGAGATGTGCTCCTCTTGATTTTATGCTGATATTAATTCCTCGCTTTTAATTAGGAATTTACAGTATCACAAAATTGCTTTACTTGTACATGGACAGTAAAACCTTGTTATACTTAACTTTATGAGACCAATATTAAAATTTTAAGATATCCAAGGATTTGAGATGCATTGTATTGAGGTAAAATTGATACTAAGAGAATATAGGTGACTGGGACTTCAAAATCACATTGACTTTTGAAGTTAATTATCATTTGAATTCCAGTAACTGATGTTCAAGATACCAAACATCTACTGTATATATGTATTGCTGCTGATGAAAATAATAAAGTCTTTTAAAAAGCATAGGAGGGGACAAGGGGTAAGGCTGAAACTTTTAATTAAAGAAAACTGAAGTTTTTATGGTTTAATTGTATTGACTTCCTTATACAATTTTCTTGGAAGTACAACTTATGTATGAAGCTGGCGCTGCATGGTTACTAACCTCCGTTTCCTTTGTGTCTTGTGCATTACTGCCATCACTTTCATGTGACTTGTGGCAAAGTTTCTTCATTATGTGAGAGTCAGGATCCATCACCTACAGAAAAATCAAAAGTATTGAAATCACTGATAGAAATTAGTTTTAATGTTACATATAATCAACTAACAAAACTCTTTACTTGTCAGATTTATATAATTTCATCAAAAATTTGGGGGGGAGATTTTCAGTTATGCATAATAATCAGCAGTATTTTTTTTGGTTAGTATAAATGCAAATGGATTGTATAAGTTACATGTATTGGAACTTCAATAATTAAAAGTTACAGAAACAACTTTTAATATTGTATTGATACCAGTAAAATAAATTTAATAAACAATAGAATATTACTACGAAATTTGTCAGATATCTCCAAGGTATATACCTGCATGACTGTCTGCACCATTTTTGGAGTTCGGCTAATGGCCGACGTTGATTTGATGATTTCATCCACCGGAGAACTTCCTAAGGACTCTGCACTTTCTTTGGCTAATTTGGCATTCTGTCTTAACAACTTTCTATAAAATTCAATTGCAAAATGTTATTAAAAATAATTTTTTTGAGACGCAACTAAAATGTAATTCTCAATATATTATTTACAATATGATTCTTAGCTTTAAAGTAAACAAATCAAAGAAAGATGAAGAAAGTTAAGTACTGTTACATATTATTTTGATGAAAAAAAAAATTAAAATATTTTAAATGGTAGTATTTATTTCAACACAGTATATACCATGAGTAATGATAACCAATATTATATTCTAATAGGTTACTGATGAAAAAAAAGTAAAAATGTACTGCTTATAATGTGTTTTATGCATTAACCAACATATATCACCGAAAGGGAATGAGGTGATTCTAAAGCATTTAAAGTGGATCAGGATGTGCACTGAGGGGAATATTTCTAATATACCCAGAACATTCCTGCTTTTCTGTCTGAAGGAGCATGAAGTTGCAGTGAAAAGCAATGTCATGGTTTGGAGGCAGTGCATTAAAAAACATAGGATAGGGTCTTGAAAATATCCAGAAGTTTGTGTGAGGCCCATAGGCCACAATGCCTACCTGAATCACTTTGCTTCCATTATTAATTGAATTTACCAGGAAACATTCCTTTGTATTCTAACATGCAATCAAAGGAGAATCCTTATAATATCTGAATTTTTGTCTGTTTCTAAGAAAAGTAAGAATGTGTTTTAGGTTTTTGGAATTTTAATATACATTAAGGTACAGAAACCCAGTAGTATAGATTTTGCTTTCAAATCAAAACATAACTGATGATAACTAAATTTTCTATCTCTTGTGATAGGATATAATTAGATCCAGCATACAGAAATACATGTACTACCTTACAGCACAAACAATGATCAGAAATAATCCTTAAATTACATGTACTTTATAATGTACATGTTATTTTAAGTTCAATCTGATATTAATTAAGGCAGCAATCGACAGGTCATCTAATTATCAACAGCATGCACAAAAGAATTCTTTAAAAAAACACTCCATGCAGGAAAATGTTCCTACACAATTACACCTCACCTCTATTTTTTTGGCTGATTAAATCCTGTTAATTACTTTCATTAACTAATAACAAATGGGAAGAATTTCCTTCATGCACACCAGCCTATTTAATATGGTTAAATGGTGATTTTTTTTTTAGGGAATTGTATTCTCATGCTGTATTTGTGCAAGATAATAAATATAAACGTATATAACAGGATGTTATTCTAGGACGAGTATACGTAAAATATTAAGTTGTACATGTCAAATGATTAGGTTAATTAATTAGTACACAACAGTTTCTGTGAATTTTATTGAAAGATCCATACACGTAATCAAATGTTTATGGAATTTATTAAATGAGACAATTTTTTTTTTACAAATTTAATGATTTTAAAATTGTTTTTTAATCCATGTCATAATTCTCAAAACTGTATTTTACTTAAAATCCACATTAAGTGATGCATACAAATATTATATAAATCAAAGTACTGATAATATCAAATTTGATAATTAACAAATTTAAGGTTAACGATGATTCAGCATTTTTTAAAATTTAATCGTCCTAATTATCTGACAAGTACTTGATATGACTACCAAGGGGTTTCCATCATCGTATGTCGTAACAATGGGTTAATAAATCTAAGATGGCCGCCACAACTGCAGGGATATCAGCTGATTATACCATGCAAGTTTTTGGTGGTAGTGCATTTGTTGGTATGTTTGAACTGGAGTCTGATTTCTATATATATATATATATTGTTTCTAAGTCATGGATGTGCTCATATGGGGTTAAATGTGATTTCATTGTACTTACATTCTACAAAGGTACAAGAAAAAAACACAGATGATTTATTTTCATTCATAGAACATACTTAATATTTAATCTTGAAGAGATAAACTGTAAAACATAAATTTACTTAGATTCGAACACACAAGAATCATCACACCCTGTAAATCATAAAAGTGTCTATTGATTATTTAAAAATTGTTTTTAAAGCCCTCTATGATCACAGAAACAAAATTAAAATAAGATACTGTAAAGTATTACATTTTGCTGTGTATTCTATTTAATATCATTTTTGGCAGAAAACAAGTTCGGCTATGACACAAGCATTAAATACATTGCTAATTGTTATTCATATATGTACCTGTATTATAAATAGGTACATGCAGAAATGCACTATATTAAATCTTCTCTAACCGAATTGTTAAAAAACAAATTTCTGTAATTAATACTTTTACTGTTTAGTACACTTCAGTATTGGAATGACCAAACATCACTCAGCCTTTTCCGTCAAGTCGAGAAAAAACCTTGTCTTAACGAAAAGGCCAAGTAATGTTCCGATTGTTCAGTATTGTTTTGTTATCAAATACATGTATTACTAATCCATGATAAATAAATATCATATCATAAATAAATATATTAATATATGAACCAAGTTTTCAACTTTTAATTGAACTGATCAAAAAGACCATTTTTTAAACAAAATAAAATATAAATTCCATGACTATACACTATATACATGTACATGTATATACCGGTATATATATAGCTGTGATTACCATATTTTAGTCTAAATAAGTTACTCCATTTGATTTTTCTTGCATAATTATTACTTAACAATCCCTATCAATTAATGTTCCTCTTGGTTTTGGTTACACATTGTATGTACCGGAATTATAGCCTATATAGTTGAGGGCATGGCCTGAAAATTCCAATGAATCAGCTACATTTAGTACTATACAACATTTTAAACAGAGACAGTTCAACAAAATTCAAACAAGAAAACTTCTTAAGACAATTTAAAGAAAGATGGCCAGATTGCAAGACTTTGCTTAAAATATTCTATGTGAAAGGGTGTATAGCTTGCCAAACTAAAAAAAAGCTGTCCAAGAAAAATACAGAGTTTTTTAAAATATATGTAATAATTTAACTTAGATATCTGTTTTTAATATAATTTCTTGCAATCTGACCTGATGAATATGCACTGAAAATTGATTTAAAGTTAACAGAATGGCCACTATGCTAGAACTCAGAGAATATCCACTACCACAGTGTTAACTGACTTTTCATGAAAATAATCTGAAGATGCTTGAATGAGTATAACTCAAGCTCCAACAGTGGGAACTTACTTGGCCCTCTTTTTCATGTGTCTGTGAGCCTCAGGATATTCAGACATGGCCGCCTCAAAATCCCCCTTTGAGAGAATGAAGAGATTGGTGAATCCCTTACAGACCACATCTGCTGTCCGTCTATTGCCTTCACCTCCACTCAATGCCAGCAAACTGAAAAGGATCATTTATATATTATTCATCAAAAATTTTCACTCACTAACAGACTCGGTACCGTACGTTAATTCATCTAAAACTTGGTCTGCTAAAATATACTCATACAATTTACATGAAAGATTAACTATATTGATACATGAAAACTACATTTATCTGCATTTTTAAAAAAAACAAATGATCACACCAGACCTTATTTCTCCAAAGACACTGCCCTCTTTGAGTGTTGCTAAGACAATGGAATTGTCTGGTCCTCCCACAACATCCACGTGACCTTGGCTCACTATGTACATCTCCTTGCCCACTTCTCCCTATATAGATACATTGAGATCACACCAAATGAATGATCTTTACATCCATCAAAAAGCAGACATTTTTCATGTAACAAATATAGCTGATTATTCCTCTGTGAGTGCTTTTTGCATCATGATTCCACAATAGGTACCAGCACATTTAATTTTTTGCAATTATTTGACTTTTTCATTGGATTAAACACACATTTTCTTTATTGATTTTTTTGGTGTTTTTGATGACATACTGCAAACTTTTAACATAAGACAGTTGGCCCCTGCCAGAAAAATCCAGTTATACAATTTTTTTTTTATATTCATATCTTCAGAAATTCACATATATATTCTGTAGGACCTTTCTGCAGACATAGTCTCCCGGTAGATAGAGGATGGGCTTCAGTTTTAGCACTAAGTCAAACAGGAGGGTCTTGTCACAGTCTTGGAACAGCTTGACTTTACTCAGTGTGTTGAAATGAACGTGGATGGCAAGATCTGTTCGTAGGTTCTTTGGCAAGGTGTTCATCAGTACTTTCTCATCTATAAACAGACAAGGAGTGTGATCAAAATGATGCTTTCTACACAATAAACAGCACTTCTGAAGCAAAACGTTTTTCAAATTCTATAATTCATACAAAGGGACACAAAATAATAAATTGGGGAAATATATAGGCCTTAATAAATACTCCAACATAGTAAACAAGATTTTTAACAATAATTAACACTGTAATATTAAATCATGCAGTAGAGCTGACATGATTTTTTCCCATGAAGTTGGTAACTAACCCTTACCTAAAATCTTTTGCTGCTGCCAGTTATAAATGAACCAGGTTCTGACTTTTTCTTGGGTCTCCTTGGGCAGATTCAGGTTCTTGACATACCAAATGGCAGCATCCATTCTCTTGTTATAAAGGGCCTTAACTCTGCCTGCAGCATCCACAATGTCTCGGATCTGAATATAAAAAAAGATTTATAATTCAGGTCTTCTAATTATAGGGATCTTTTCTCTTAACATAATGACTCCATCAAAGGAATATTAGATAAAATTGATATAAAGATCATGAGACATGAAGACAATCCAAATAATATGTCTCTTTAAAGAGAACAAATCGATATTGTTTTATAATTAGGAGCTATTATAATAGTTTATGCTGAAAATATTGATTCTGTTGAAATTAATAATAAAAAATGTTACCAATCTAATACACTGTGTGTAAAGATGCAAATACAAACCTGACCAATCAAAAGAGCAAAGACAAACACGCCTGACACCCAGTACACAGTCATAAAGACGTACTCCATCACATTGGTCGGTTGAGGGTTGTTCCCAATGGATGTTGCCGTCTTTGTAGCCAAATAAAAGCACCGAATATAACTACAGAAGAAAAATCACAAGTTTAATCAACCATACTGTTCTCAATTTGAATTTCTTGATATCAACTGGATGCATTTACAGTATGTCTAATGTCTATTTCTAAAATTGTATGAAATTTATTAAGATTTATATGAAACAGCAATGAAAAAAAAATCCTAATTGAATAGTCTTAACATAAGTCTCATGGTTAAAAGACTTTGTTATTCCATACATCTATTTGTAACAAGTACTTGAGTGACCACCACAAGATTCGAACTTGCAACCTTCCGTTCAAAAATCAAACCTCTACTAACAAAGCTAAATGATAAAAATCTACCTGAATGGATGTAGATTTAATAAAAATCAACAAAATTACATACGCATTGCCGACTCCATTATAGACCCATCTGTTACTGCCGATCCCCTCGTACACAGACATTGCGTAATATCCACAAGTTTCCACATGAATCAGGAACAGCATATAGATCATAGTCTTAATAATCCTGAAAAAATAAAATAGATATGTTGACTTATTATAAGAATCTGTGATAAGATAAATCATAATTTAAAATTAAAGCAAGAAAATAAATTCGATATTAAACACACCTAAGAATATGAGCTGATCTCACGGCCTGATCGCAGCGCTCAAAAAACTCCCAGAAAGTCTGAATCTGTAAATGAAGATCAATACCCAGTAAGTAATTTGTTAAAGAGGATGAAAATCTTTAACTCCATGTAAATGCTTCAACTGTATTTGAATAGGAAATTTGTATGTATACCAGTATTTTGAATCTATGTTTCAATGCAGTGCTAAACTCATGATAGCAAATGTTTTTGACCTAGAGGTACTTCAATTTTGCAAACATAGTAAATTAAACAAGGAAATGTATGATTGTTTCTACATGCAAAGGAAAGGCACTCACTTTCAGATACCTGGGCAACCTAAGCCAGGGAACAACTCCAACTTTGAGGTAGAATAGATCCAAAGGCATCAATGAAAGGACGTCAAACTGAAATCATAAAAGGGACATAACTCAACACATACATTCATTGACAAGCTCATATAAACTTGCATAAAATTGTTCTAACCGCTGCAGTTATCATGCAATAAAAATAGATAAAATAACAGACCTTAAACATTTTTTTCTTCATATAATTCTTTTTGGTTAGTTTCATGTCTCTCTACAAAAGAAAATGATTAGACATTTAAGAAATCTTCCAGTTTGAAGACTGAATTTCAGTAAACTATGAACACTGAATTGAGCTTTGCAGAAAAACTACATACTTCCAGTAGGCCACTGTTTAGGAATGTCAGTCTTGGTTTAAAAACAAGAATATCCAACAGGTACACTAAATCACTGATATAGTCACAGATGAGCCAGTACGTCACGTTACTTTGAGTCTGGTACGGGAAGACTCCTCTTAGCGGAATCACGGACACATTGTAGGTAAAACACAAGGTGACCAGTGCAAGCCAGCACATGTATATTTTACCTGTCAAAACGATAGATATCAAGGGTATTCATATTGTTATAGTGAGCATCATGTTTATATATTTCACCTTAAGTAGCTAGTTCACAAGTAAATACCAAATGATAAACCTGTGCCAATCAGTCCATTAGATGTTAAGACAGGTGACTAAATTGCAGATCGAACTATGGTATGTTATTCAGGCTTCTTTTAGTTACCATTCATCTTTCAGCAGGCAGATGATCCTTTAAATTTGCTGGTATTCTCATTACTACTTGTATTATAGCATCGATTTGTTGTGTAAAAATCATAAGTAAAATCTCTGAACTTACTCTGGGGCTCAAGGATGGATGGAAACTGGAGCTGTTTGCAACAGTTGGGGAGGGGGGACTTGCAGCACCCCCAGTCCATGTAGAACTTGTCTATCTCCTCTTCTGTGGGCAGACCGTCCGGTCCCAGCTTCAAGTGGTCGGGGTAAAAATTGTTGATTCGGTTCTGTCTGGCCGTGTCATCCTCTGCCACAGATATGGCTGAAATTTTAAGTTAGTAAAAGAAGGTGATTTATTTAACCCTTATAATGATGATGAAGAATTTCATCATAAAAAAATGTGAGTAAATACTTGAAATTGTGTTGAGCGATGCATTCAGTTGATCATCAAATATGCCTTCAAAGATATTGTACATAATGTATGTTTTTTGTTTGAGATACATTTTTTTTAAAGAAAGGCATATGAATTTACAAGAAATAAGGCTTTCAAATTCATTGAATCAAAGTACCAGTAAATCCCAAAATTCTGAATGCTTTTATGCAGGGCCATAAGATTTGAAATACTTATTTCATATAGTGACCAATAAAAGCTTGTTACCAGTATTTTACAGAGAAAACTAATGGTATTTTAGTATTTTGCAGAGAAAGCTTAAATGACATTATTTTATTGAGAAAGTCTGGGTTTTCACAGAGAAAGCCTGGTATTTTACAGAGAACATTTGGCATTTTTACACAGAGAGTATGATTAAGCTGTACCTGAGTTGGCCTCTGACAGTGCATCAACCTCCGACAGGGAGGAGGGGGTGGGGGGCTGGATCGTGTTCTCCTTGATCTTCTCCGTGCGGCTCGAGAAGGCGCGTACCAGATCATGGAGGTACTGACTTAGACTGCTGCTCACATTGGACAAACTGTTACTTCTGACAAAACAACCAATTGAAACATTAAACTTTAAAATCTTTCAGGTATCATATCAAACTCGTTTTAATCTATAATTCAACTATGCTCGTAATTCAAAATAAGATACTGGTAGATCCTTACAATATTTACCTCTTTTTCAAATTCACAATGAAATGTCATAATTTTAATGTAGAATTTTTTCTTCACTATCATTTCATTAACATTTTAAAAGGCTCATATAAATATCATATCATATAAGGGCTCATATAAATTTCAAACATTTTTATCATAAAAAGGTTTTGTAGAATTGATGTACATCATGAAATGATATAATAGAGAAAATAACCTTGTATCGCAGAAGTCGCCATAAGATGACCTTCGGGAGTGTAGTTTGGCCAGTTCACTCCAAGCCGAGTTAATGCTAAGTAAGCCAGGACTGGGAGGGGGTTGAAGGTCATACTTGGAGTTTCCATAGAAACCAGGACTAGCTGGAGGCAGCTGTTTAGCATCTGTAGGAGAAGTGTAAAGGTAGGCGTCAGTATTTCCATTAGGAATGGTCGGAGGGGAGGATTGGTTTAACAACTTGCCCTCATTGTTTAAGGATGTGGGATCACTTGGACAACGTATTTCTGATAAATAAAAAAAAAAAGGATTTTTCTTTTAGCAATTATCTAGACTTTTGTATTTATTCAAGACAAATATGCTGGTTTAAAAAGATCTTAATTTTTCTAATTTGAAGAATTTTCTATCTGCAAATGTGGGAGGGCCAATTTTTATTCAAGTCATTTATAATAATACTCTAAAATGATTAACAAATATGACCAGCTGCATTTGTTCATGCAGTATTGATTTCTTTACAAATGCAATTCTGGAAAGTTTAGAAATTCTAGCTGTAATTTCAAAATAAAAGGCAAATATCTCAGTCAAATAGCTTAAGTGGTGGTTATTTATATGAGAAAAATCTTTACTAACAATAGATGATATAATCCTGAACATCTCTTTGCATTGATCGAGCTTATTTTATTCAATGTTTTGCACATAATTCAACCCAATGTAATTATTCCTCAGATCATTGCCTCTACAATCTCTATCACATTATTAACAGTGAGGTAGTGACCTTTCTCAACTTAATAAATATATATATATATATACATGTGTATATATATATATATATATATATATATATATATATATATATATATATATATATATATATATATATATATGGTCACAACCTAAGACCACCATTTGCAATAAACATTTTTGATCTTTAAAAGCACATTATAGCCACCCTCATCTGCTAATGTATCCAGCTAAACCACCTTATATTTCGTTATAGAGGGATGGGGGTAATATCTTTATAACCATGCATGCATTTCTCTTTAAGTATCATCACTATAATTATATATTAAAACAGTGGAAGACAATCACATGGAATACCCTTAGGACTTAGACAATGGATAGTGGGTGAATTAAAGGAGGTATCTGCACTTGTTTCCTCAATATTTCAATTCTCAAAGCAATTTAAAACAAATGTCAATTATTCTGAGACTTGCAATATAGATTTTTTCTTAATCAGAAATTCCCAGTAGTAATATTGGGCAAAATGTCATCTACTCTCTTTAATTTCAGCTAATATTGTTGAATTTTTAAGATATATCAAATGAGTGAGGTAGAAAGTAGGTTAAGGGAAGCTAGTAAATCAGTTATTATTTTTATTTCTATAAAAGCCATTTTCTTTTATTTTATCGATAAAGGTTTTTATAGAACGTTCACACTATAAACTGATACATGCACTATTTTGTTTGTAAAATGTATATTGTAAACATATTATATTGAGTGCTATGATATTTAGCAGAATTTGGTTTTCCAACAAGTAAGTGGATTTTGAGTAAGTTTTGATTTTGCACATTTTTTTTAATTGAATTTTATATATTTGATTTTACTAACAAGCATGCCATCTGGCAATATACATGTACTTGATTTAGCGAACGCTGCTTTTCCCATAGCATTGAAATGAAAACAGTTAGTTAAATGTAATGCGTATACAGTAATTGAGAAAATAAGGAACATTATATATTTTTGAGAGAATTTTAACACCAAATATTGGAGTATTTTCTATAACTCAGCATACATGTACACTCAGATGCCAAAAGTATGTCAATTTTGTTCTTTTCACTATATATTTCATTGAAAATCATGATTTTTCAAAGAATCGTTAACAAGTAACCCATGGACCAATTTTGAAAAGACTTGGATTGATAAATTCAGAATTTCTCTAGCTTTTTTGGCATCATATTTAAATATTTTTCCAACCTCCAGTTCCCTTAGATTTGATATTCACAATCCAAGGGAAGATTGTTCGGCTTGCATATTGCAATAGATATGTAGTAGAGCTCTTATAAAAATATCTATGTGTTGTGTTTGAAATATCAAATTTTACAAATGAGTTGTCAAAAAACTGCTTCAATGTATGTCAATAAATGCAAATTGAATCTACTTAAATCAATATAAATTTCTTCATAATCTGACAAAAAATAACAACAGAAAACCATTTCAAAATAATTAAGTCTTGTTTTCAATGAAATATATAGGGAAAAAGAAAAAAGTTGACATACTTTTGGCATGCAAATGTACATACATGTTTGCACTCTGACTATACAGTAGCTCTGTAACCTTTTATATGACCTGAGATGGTTGTTTAATCTCATTTCAGTGGTAAGTCTTGTCTCTATTTTAAATGTTGAATAAAAGCATGTGGCGAAAACTTTGTCGAATATCGAGTTAAATGTATTAGATGTTCAGTTTGCTTCACAAAGCTTACATCTTATTGATACTGATGGTAACAGTTGCATTAAGGCTCTTAGCTTTCTCATCATGCTTGGAATAGCTGATGTAGGAAGTTTAGATGAATTGAAACGAATATCTGCCTTTCATTTTGGTAAAACATTCTCAAATAGGAATTCTTCCATTTCCTGTAAGACAAGACTTGGAGGTTCAGAGTAATGAAGTGTCATAAATGCTTGGCTCTGTTATCCATCTTGTAGGGGGTCATTGATTTTAGAGAATTTATAACATTTTACTCTCAGAGATTCAGGCATTGGACCCTCACAAAAGGACAATGATGAAAAAATCAATATTGCCTCCTAGAATTCAGGAATATCTGAGGAGGAATAAAATGATTCCCCGCTTCAGGAAAAAAAATCACACAAAATGACTACATCGCTTTTATCCCGCAATAACTCAACTGACACTTAAAGAACAATAATAAAAATCTGTAACCATAAAATAAAAAAAAACTGGAAGGTCTGTCATACAAAGTGGAAAGCATACATTCATCATTATTGGTAACTAGTAGCTTGAATAGGAACAAGATCGGGATTGAATTCCAATGATAAAGGTACTTTGTTCTTGTGAGGGTCTGGATTGCAATATATCTGGCATACACAAAAATGCTTTAAATTATTTTATGTTTAGTGTGTTCTTGGCAATGTTTATCAGATTGCATGACAGAATAAACAATTTTGTAAAAACAATACTTTCGAGCAACATTGCATCTAAGCATTGCATAATTCTTCAAATGTACTGCTGAATTCTTTTGTAGAGTTTTAATAATCCTAGTTGGGCTTTTTCTTCATCATAATATTTTTACTGAGATAATTCTCCCCTATAACAAGTTAGTTTCTTATAATCACCATTATATAATATTTTATACATTAAAAAAAAAAATTATGCCGGTGTCTCGTTCATGGCACTTGGTATTTGAGGTTTTGATACATGCCCTCAATGTCAGTAGTGCATGACCTTCAGCAACCAAGGCAATATGACAAAGGACAAGGTCATAACAATATTAGTTCACACAATGTTGGGTAATCATGTATTGATATGAAGCAATTGAAGTACTCAAAGTCGTTTTAATTTCAGAGTGTTAAAATTTCACGATTTATCAAAAAGTATCAATTGCGATAGTTTTAATTTCGTGCTCCAAGAAAACCAGTTGATCAAAGTATAAGCATTAAAACGTTTTTAAAAACTTATGTTAGTATTTAGGATGGGTTTAATTTTGCGGAAAAATGATAAATCGCGAACATAGTGAAATTAAAACCATCATGATCATTTGCCAATCTACAGTATGTTATGGTCACACAGTAATGTCAACCATAGACAGCTTAGTGCTTGGACTCACAAAGTTAAGATTGACACAAACAAATTCAGATGATGTCGGAGAGAATTCAGCTATATCCATACAATCTTCTCTTTAGAACTAATAACAATTGATTATAATTGATATAACAGAAAGTGACTTATGTAGATTGTTTTCCCCTATGAATGAGAAGATCACTGTATATAATCGGCAATTACCTTAAAGTAATAGCAGATGACACATTGTTTAGCCATATCTTTAGAAGTGATAGTTTTACAAACATGACACAAACAATTTGACTTCAAACTGTCCCAATCAATTTACATTGCATTAATCCCTCAACTTAAATTATTATGATCAAAGAACTCAAATTCAGCGTTTCTGTTTTGAATCAAGTGATGTACCGTAATCAAGTTTTCTTTTTTTACACAATCTCCAGTATACCAATTTGTCACTTTCATCTGCCATACTTCACAATTTTACAACAAATATATAAAGTACTAATATAGCCAAAATCAGCCTTTTGCGGGGGATAAAATATGGTTTGCGGCGACTAATTTTTACGATCAAGATTTAGATTGTCTTGAAAATAACATACCAGAGACATTTGAGAACTGTTTTGCATTGAGAAATACGGTATTCATGAAAACGAGGCTCTCACGAACCTCACGAAAATTTCTCACACGCAAATAAATGTTGGTTCACAGTATGCCCTGTGCTTTTACCACACACAGATTACGAGTTTTTGACTAAATCAGTTCACTCTAGCTATACCACTTATTCATTAAACATACTACCTTCACTTTGGCTATGTAATAAGGAGTTTCTTTTTACCTTCATGGTACTCTGACAGGAGGGGTATTCTGCTCTCAACTGTTTCAAACTCCTGCAAAGAAATTCCCTCGAAATCCTCCTCACATAGTCCCCAAGTGGCGTATCTGACAGTCATTGCAGTGGGTTCTTTTCTGGGTCCAGCCCAATCACCAAGAGAAATGTCCCAAACCATTGAACACAGCAACAAGAACTAACCTAGTTGCTGGGCATGGCTTGAGATTTGGTGAAATAAAAAAAATTAAATAAATGGTGGATAAATAAAAAAAAACTCCCAAATATTACATTAGCGTCAGTAGAAATTATGAAGGCAATCCATCAATTGTTGATCCTTTTCTATCCTAAGCTGCCTTTAGAAATTCAAACTTTTTGGTAGACATTAAGATTGAGAAATCCAATACAGCAATAATTGTGTTTTACTCAAAACCAATTTACTCCAGTTTCACAGTTTTGCTTCAATCACTGCAATTAACTTTCTTGCAAAGTCTCTGGGTTTTTTTTCAACAATCCTTCACAAACAATTTTTCCATTAACTGCTCATAAAAATATTTTCCTTCCCTCACAACCATTAAGATACCATACTGCTGATTAACAAATTAATTCTCCCAAAGACTTGCATGCATGCCCACAAGATGACAGCTGAAATTCCAATGAATCAAATATATACGAAGGAGAACAAATGTCTTTGGATAAGTCCAATCAAAATGTTTTTCCTTCCCACATGATTCTGTTATTGAACAATAAACTGTGGAAGCCTGAGCATTATAGAGATCCCCTATTCTCTGGAATGTTGACCACTAATCAATATTTAGTAACAAAGTTTAGGTCCATGTGATAGTGATACAATATCTGTAGCTCTCTGGACTCACTGCAACCTCCTGGTTCCGAAAAACAGATTCAAAATATTTGATGCGTCTATTAGGCTTGCTTTGTCTAAGAGAAGACAAATTTCTATCACTGGCGGGATTCAAAATGACACATTCCAACACATTTTGTTGACAATCAATATTCTTTGATAGCTATTATGGAGGAACTTTCTGTTCTTTCAAATCATCTCTCTCTCTGTCTCTCTGTCTATCTCTTTCTCTCTATCCCTTTTAAGTAAAATGGTATCTTTTTGTGGAGTCAATGATGCATAAGAATTGCAAAAACTTTGCCTTTTATTTCCATATATTTGAGCATGCTTCCATGCTTGAATAATAGTTTTGAAAGATGTCCACTGGTTTATATCACAATTTTTGCCCCTACCTTATAATGAAAAGAAGCAGCATTGTCATTTGCTATTTAATCAACTGTCTTCTGTTGTGTTAGTCCTTGGCACTCAATGCTTTCGACTTGTTTAGGATGCAGAGCATCATAATTGGTACATTCCAAGACATGTATTGCTGATGTTCCGAGTACTAGGATTTTTTTTACAGCAGGTATACAGACAATTTTGTCACCCCATTTAATTACATTTTTTAATGATGGAGAAAATATCATGTTAAAAGTACTGGTACATACATGTAGTACATGTGTTAAGTACATTACTGATTTCCACAATATTTACAAGGACAAATGCAAAAAAATGCAGCCTCACTTAATCTAATGTAACAGTATAAGAGAAATAATGACAGACCAGACCTGGATTCGAACCCCAGCCCCCTGAATCTCTAGTCAGGTGCTCTACCAACTGAGCCATCTGGCGCCAGTATTCGAACCAGTCTGACCGTCACATTGCTCCCCCCTTAAATGATCTTCGCCCTCGAAGATCACCCCAGGCTCTTCCTGACAGGAGAGCATCTGTCAGTTTCAGGGGTTGGTCAAGGCACAAAATGTAATGGGATGGGAGAAATAATGGGAAAAATAATGACAGACCAGATCGTAATTCGAACCCGGGCCCCCTGAATCTCTAGTCAAGTGCTCTACCAACTGAGCTATCTGGCGCCAGTATTCGAACCAGTCTGACCATCACACTAAAGCAAAAAGGTCACATTAAAGAACAGTTAATGCAGCAGCAAGGTTTTCAAAAACACAATTAAAATGATAATTGGCAAATAAATGGGGAAAAACTTGATATCCAAAGCCCTGCATGTAAAAATTACTGAAAACATTATTTGTAAACTATAGATTGAAATACATGCATACTGTAATAAATTGTCATATTTTGGAAAGGCTTGGACCAAATCTTTCATACTGATCTTGTGTGAAGTTTTCATTCTTGATAAAGTTTACAGCTTATATTAGATAGAAAATTATCCAATTGAAATCTAATGCTGTACAACAATGCACATCTGAAATTTGAAGCAATCCAAACTGCAGAACTTTTGATTTGATATATGCCATTATCACTCGATCCTCAAAGCTTGGAGATTACAATGATTCCTAGCTGTTTTTGTTTGATAATTGCATTGTATCAGTTACATAAAACACTATCCTGACTTAGATTCCACATTAAATTTTCACTTGTTTATCTTTCATCCACTCTTATATGGATTAATTGGGTTCATGAAGTTTGAGATAAAAGCAAAAAAGGAGAGAGAATAAGACTCTTGTGGTTATGCTGGCAAATTAAGCAAGGGAATTAATGGTCGTGAGTAATATAACAAGAACTCAATGAATGTTTGGGAGATTCTTGCATTTAGACTTCTCTTATAGTGTTCTATTTACCACGGATAGCAACAAGACTTTTAGAAACAAATTTGTTTCAGAATCCTTTGATGCAAGTCCCATGTAATAGGAAATGTGAACATTTATTTCATTGAAACATCACTGTATCATTGCATGTATGTATTATGTCCTTGAAGTTCCTGATTGAAAATTACTAGAGTTGCTTAACATCTTGTAATTGAGAAACTTTCAGATAAAAGCCATTGTCAAGTCGAACCATGGGGTTTCTATATATCCATTTCACTGCATTGTAACAGATAGAAAACCTGTAGTTCAGATGATGGTTAAAAATAAGTTTCATTTCAAATGTAATGAATAACAATAGATTTTCTCATTTTTGTTAAATTGTTTTAAATTCCTCTTCTTCTTCTTTTTTTTTTTTTTTTTTAAAAGATGAGGTATTTTTATGCTGGTAATAAAAACAACAATTCACTTAATTAAAAGAGGCTTCATCAAAAGTAAATCATGATATCAAATGACGTGAGGCTTTTAGAGTCAGTTCCTGTCGACCACTATTGATTTCAAATTTCTTTTTTTCAAGACTTTATGTTCTTTGAGAGCATTACAAGTTCATTGCCCTGATTGGACATTTCACATACTATCAGAACCTTAATGTATCTATGCAAAAGAAAAAAAACCATGTTAACCACTCAAACCAACCCCAATTGACACATTACATGGCTTTCACTTATCTTGATTGATTATATTTCCAAAAGAAAGAAACTGTAACAGGGAGCAGAGGCATTCTAAACACGACAGAATTGGATTTGGTACATATATTACTGTATGTTCTTTATACAGTCAAAGTTCGTTATCTCGAACTAGATGGGACCGTTTAAAAACTTTGAGATATCCGAATAATCGAGATATCAAGGGTAAAATACTATAAAATAAGTGGTTGGGACTTACAAATTACTTCGACATATCAGTGTTCGAGATATCGAAGTTCAACTGTATTATCATATCTATACTGTAAAAGAAACTTCGATTCAGAACCTCTGCAATACAACTTTTATGTCAGGAGTTTTCAAGATTAACCTATTTTTTGCAAATATTTCTTACCACAAGCTTCACCATACTACAAACCACTTTTTCACTTGTAAATTATGAAAAAATGTTCATTGTGAATAAAATGTCAGAGTATCCAGCACAGACATAGAAATCCTGAACAAGACCAATATAAACGAAAGCATTCAGGATTTTGACACTATGATTGTTATTTTTTAAAATCAAAATTCAAAATCTAGTTGAATTCATTAAAAAAAGAAAACCTCAATAAAATCCAAAAATAACTGAGGCTTTTTTTTATAACGCAGTAGTTCACAATTTACTGGACTTCTACAGTTATTGCCAAGATCAATTAACAGAAGCGGCGGCCATTATTCTCCAATATACCACAAACGATCACCAGTAAATTATCAGATCAGAAATACATATTAACCTCGCACTGATCATGAAAGTATAACTTCATTAAAAGGTCCAGTCAAAACTATGTGAATTGGTATATTTAATGTTTATCTTAATAATTAAAGCTTACAGGTATTCTTGTAATTACTAAATACATACAACATTTACACATCTATTTTGCAAATTATTTAATCTGTGATGAATTACAGGTTTAAATTTTACATATTAATAAAACTCATGAAAATTACTGGTAGCAGCTAGCATGGAAAAATACCTGTCATGTGAAAAGATGTAAGTGAATCAGGTGGTATGGGACACCTGTCAATATTAATGCGGATAAAAGTACAAATAATTTCAATTTCAAAATTCTAATTTTACAATATTTTACCAAAAAATCTGTTTTAAAATAATTATTTTTTGAAAAAGTATATTTAGAATTATAAAACCCCTACCAGGATTCGAACTCATGACTTACAGATTCATAGTTAACGATCTAAACTATTGCGCTACACTTTTGGGTGACAATTTTGGGAAAGAAAAATATTCTAAAATTATACTTGATTTTATTGCTTATTTCGATAGGAAGTACGTCACAATATGGAGGTGTCCCGTACAACCTTAAGGTTGTAATTTGGGACACCTGTCAATATTAATGTGGATTTATGTACATTATAATCAAAATAATTTCTCCATTGTAGAATTTTTAAATTATACGATATTTGATGCAAAAATATGTTTTAAAAATTTTTAAAAAGGTAAAAATTATAAAAGCCCAGCAGGATTCGAACTTGTGACTTACAGATTCATAATTAACGATCTAACCTTTTGCGCTAAGCTGTTGGGTAATATTTTGGGGGGGGGGGGGGGGGGGGGGGGGGGATTATAAAATCATACTAATTTAATTATTTTGTTAGGAAGTACGTCACAAAAATGGAAGTGTCCCATACCACCTTAATTCACTTGGTTAATTATGAATCAGTTGTGTTATGATGGAAGGGAGGTAATTCAAATTTCTATTTCGAGCTACAGTTTTCTTTCTTTTATTACCTGAATCAAGTTTTGTTCAAGTGTTCACTGACACAGATTAATCAACTTATTTACAATTATGAACAAACCTTAAAAGAAAGAAGCAAAATGATTATTGATTGCTGATAAGTGTTGATTATTTGTAAAATTCATTACAGTATTTACAATGTATTAATTATGATTTTTATAAGTATATAAAATAAAGAGAGTATAATTCAAAATATCTTAAATTCCATTTCTTTAATTCTTTAGTGAATTAACTCTTTGTTTGCTTAAATGTTCAAAGGTTTGTTATAAATTTAGAATGTACACAAAAAAAGTACTAAAAGCAAAATCCATTCAAATGGAAAATTAAAGAATGCTTGGCGAAGCACATTTTAAGGGAGATAACTCTTCAATTAACGCTAAACTCTGCTTGCTAGCTTTAACACTTTTGGTGTCACTGCTGTTTTAATTTTTACTATATACTCTTACCAAATTGCACAACTTAAGATACAGATTAAAAATTCAAAACGAACTTCTGAGAAAAATCCTCTTGACATCTTTTTAAACAACACTTCATTTACAATCTAGTAGCAAAAAACACACATGCATCCAGCAAGGCATGAGACTTTGTTTATATATATATTGAACCTCCCTCCTATTTCCAATTCCCATTGGAGAGGGGGTTCAAAATATTATGGCTGCGATATTTTGAACCCCCCTCTATTTTTTAGTGCTATTGGAGAGGGGTTTTAAAATATTATGGCTGTAATATTTTGAACCCCCCTCCAATTTTCATTGCTATTGGAGAAAATATTATGGCCGCGATATATTGAACCCCCCTCCTATTTCCAATTCCCATTGGAGAGGGGGTTCAAAATATTATGGCTGCGGTATTTTGAACCCCCCTCTAATTTTCAGTGCTAGAGGGGGTACAAAATATTATGGCCGCGATATATTGAACCCCCCTCCTATTTCCAATTTCCATTGGAGAGGGGATTTTGAACCCCCTCTCCAATAGCAATAAAAATTGGAAGGGGGGGTTCAATATATCGCGGCCATAATATCTTGAACCTGTGGTTCAAAATTTTATAGGAGGTTCAATATATCGCTGTGAAATATTGATGATATCGCATAATATATTGAATCTGGATTCAATATTTCGCGGTACAGTATCAAAATATTATATGACACCGGGCCTTTTCACCCCCTCTCCAGAAACAACACCCATCAAAAATTCAAATGACGTCGCATTGTAGTCAGACATCTTACACATTGTTTTTCATCTCATCAAAAAAATCAGCGCCTGTAGCGGGCGGAAACGGAAATTAAAAGGGGAATTCGGGAATTATTTTCCCTCAGCAATGTTTTGACGCGAACCCTCAGTGAATTACTGTAGTGACACTTTTAATCTGTCTGCATCTTATCCTCAGCAATGTTTTAAAGGGCTTATAAATCTGGGATGTACTTGAATGTATGACAGAGTCAGCTTAATGTAGAATTGTGTTATGATATTATTTTAATAATGTTTGTATAAGCATTCACTGTATCATCAAACTTTTTGGGGATTGTCAATTCTACAAATGAATTTAGAGTAGTACTGGTTGATTTCCAATGTTCACCAAAAGAAACTGATGGTCTGGCTAGACTACTGGGTAATTAGTCTAACTGTACACATTTCTAACTGATGGACCGATTGTCTGAGATATCCAAGCATGAATGATGAATGCTCATGTTGTGATTCTCACTGTGCAGAGCATATTATTTTTTTCCTTTTTCTTATACCTGGTAATAATTTTTGTTTCAGGGGGGGGAGGGGGGGGGTTGAAGGGGATGTAAGAATTATTGTAAATTCTGAGAATTAAAAAATAGCAAGTCAAAATGCTCTCAGGATTTAACAGAGAGGTAAATAAAGTCTTCCATTTCCATTAATTTTTAATGTTCTAATTTAACAACTTCTTCTCACTAAATGGTGTTTATCAAATTGATGACTATACATATCAGTGTAAGAAAACATCGAGCTATTCCTCTACATTGCTTAACAAAACAGGTGCATACTTACCAGAAAATCTAGGCACATGGAGTTGTCCACCTCCCTCAGAATTCTTGCTACCAGGGGTCAAGACAGTTTTTGCGGGTTGAACACAAATTATCTTGTCCCCTGCTCTGAGCCCCTCCTCTGAGGACTTGCTCTCACTGTCTTTCCTCACAATTCTTCTCCTTGTCTTACTGAGCTCCTCAATATCACTGTCCTCAAAGGAGAAGATGTTGGAGGAGTTTCGAGGAGAGCTGCTGTCACTGGCATTTTCGATCGAAAAAGACGGATTAGCAAGGCCACCCCGAAGAGGTTTCAGCTGAACGGTTTCGAGGAGCTGCTCAGAAGATGTGGAAATGTCTGGTGCATTGGGGTGGAGGAATTCACTGATTTTTATACTTATGGATTTCTGGTGCTCAGAACTGAGAAATGAGGCATGAGTCCGAGGGGATTCTCCCGAACTTTTTGTTGATTTTGTCGACTTTTCAGCCTCTGAAGATGTTGCCTTCTGCTCCTCCGGTTTTTTGCTTTGTTGTTTTACTGTCTCTTTTTCATCCTTTGGTTTCCCAACATCTTTCTTTACAACTTTCAATGGCACTACCTTATTCATTTTCTTCCTGCACCTGCAAAAAAATTATGATGATAATTATACTCAGTCTGTGATATATTAACAAAAATTATTCCATTACCACCAAAAGCATTGTTTAACATGAAAATATGAACCTTACAAGTGTTGCTCATGCAGTTTTACGTCATGAAAAAAAAAAACCTAAACCAAACAAGCTTTATTCATTTTCACTAAAGTTAATATCACTAAAAGCATTGTCAGATTTAAGAATAAATTGCCATGGAAACAAGTAATGCTTTAAAAAGTGAAAGCCCGAGGAGAAAATCGAAGCCAGAGAATTTGAAGCAGTTTAACAAGAAACCTGGGCATTTTTCATGTCACAATGTTAGCAGCAATGATAATACCTGAGGCCTCCAATTCATCAGCAGCTGCAGGTAATGACAACAGAAAGGTAGCCACTAACAAACATTCCAATTAATAAAGAAAATCCCTGCCTCTATCCATTGTTCATGCTCTCCATTGTTGGCGGTGGAAAAAGTATTTTGCCTACAAGAAATCAAACATGAAAATAATTGAAATGCCACTGTATCAATTTTTTGGACTATCTGTGATCTAGAATAGCATGCCATCTTCAAGTCTTTGGCTTGTAGAATACATTATTGTGGGATTTGCTTAAGATGCAAGTTAATTAGCGGGGAGTTTTTTGCCATTGGCCTCCAGGGCATGTATCTGAAGTTTATAAGAGAAAATCAATTGAAGTAATTGATGATATGGAAATAGTGATCGAGTTTGGGTTTTTTTTTTTCTTTGGGAAAGACAAGGAGGATATTTTAAAAGAAAACAACAGTAATCTGGATGCCAAGTGACTAGATATTAACATAAAAATTATAACTTGTATCCTTTAAAGGGGCATGGTCACAATTTTGGTCAAAAATTGTTTTTCCGATTTTAATGTTTACAATGCTTCAGTAAGGCATTTTTAATAGGCAACCAAAATTTGAGTGTCATTCGTTGAGTTATAAGTGAGTTACAGATCTTACAATTCTTTGCTATGTAAACAACGCTTTTGTTTACATTTTGAATGTTGAAGTGAAAATTCCAGTTTTAGACCTAAAACGATTGTGTTAAACGTTAGGAACTGTTTACTTATACTTCAAATGAATAAGAAGATAGACAAATCAACTTGAAAAAGATTTTTTATTGGTATATTGAACCATTGTAAACAAAAACAGGGAACGAGCCTTGTTTACATGACAAAGAATTGTGAGCCCTGTATCTACGACTGACGCTCAAATTTTTATTTGATCATAAGAAATGCATTCCTAAAACACCGTAAATAATAAAAACAAAAAAATAGAATTTGACAAAAACGTGACAATGCCCCTTTAAATTTTGATACAAGAGAAGATGTCAAAGCACAAATGTGTATCTCCAAATCATTGAAAATGTGGTACTGTATACAATAGGCACAGTTCAGCTAGCCTGACTCTCCTATTTTTTAGTTTATCCTTTGGCTCAGTGGGAACAGTGTTGGTTTTTAAATTGAAGGGGCTTTTTTCCATAGGTAAAAGTTTCATTTGAATCATATTTGATTTTTTTTTCTATCATGGAGGCTATTCATAATCACAATGGTAATTGTTTGTCATAAGTTATTTTGTTTTTTATGGAACTTTCTTTACAGTTCATTACCATATTTGCAAACAAAAACATGGCACAAGATTTGTTTACAAATAACAAATAATTGTGAGCTCTGTATTGAGATGCTTGTAAGTCAATTTTTCACACTTCACATTTAAATCTGAAATGCCTAAATTAATCGCTCTAGGGAAAATCATAATTTGAACATTTTCAGCATTCAACGAACACTGTGACCATAATATACCCCTTTATTTACAGATTTATTCTATGATTGGTTTGTAAATGTATTAAAGCTACTAACATGCTACAGACATAAACATTATTTCAAAAACAATTATCATATGTATTTTTTTCTTAACCTTAAGGATTTTTAAAATACCAGAATGCATATGTATATATACCTTTGCATCTTTCCTTGCTAAAAATTCCACAATTCTCAATTCCTCCAATATAACATCAGTAAATGAAGGGAAAGAAAAATGCATTATATCAATACTCATTAGCCCAGTATATGCACAAGAAAACATTATAGAGATAATCCTCAGAGGATAGCTAGTAAAAATTGTTTTCTTTACAGAAATACTGTAATCTTACATCTCTCTCTCTCTCTCTCTCTCTCTCTCTCTCTCTCTCTCTCTCATTTGGAAAGTAAATTAAATGATGCTTGCATAAGTTTCCCTAATTAAAAGCCTGAAAACTAATGAGGCTTATTCAAGTTCAGTGATTAAAGGGAAGTAACTTTGATCTGGAAAATGTGCAACAGATCGATAGAGTTTTGTTTCGGTGGATTAAAATCAGTTGCTATGGGATATATTGATGTAACAAACGGAACAGACAAACCTATTGTGATGAAATATGCTAGATAATTTCAGGAATATTTCACCTCTTACACAAATATGATGGTTATATCTACATACGGTATATAAAAAATCAATTCAGCTTCGTTACAGTACAGTGTGTTAATAACTAGAAAATGGCACATTTTATAAGAACCTGAAGAAATGTGATAAAGAGATTATTCTAAAAGCATAGATTTCATTAATATCTAAAAGCTGTGTAAAAATTATTTCAGGTATCAGTAATTAAGTTACCCTGCACATAGTACGTATCACGTTCTTCAGTTTGGCATCATATGAAAGGTATGCCAAAATATAATATTTCTATAACAGCTAGCTAGCTTCTCATCATTATGGTTACACGGAATTTTTTTTTTGGGTGACAATGATCAGGCTATAAATTCTTTGTGTAACACTCAATTTTATACCTTTATACAACACTTTTCTTATCATAATAAAATCTATTGTAATCTTAATCTTATACATGTATCACCAAGGTGCCAAAATTGTATTAATTTTCTCAACATGTAAATGCACAGAATTTGATTTTCCTATTTGGGTAATAACTCAAGTAAACACAACTTGCAAACAGTCATAAAACACCAGTAATTGTAGATATGAAAGTTGAAAAAAGGATTTAAATGTGTTTCTCCCTTGGTTTCTTCCAACACCAGATCCGAACCACTTAAGGGAACCATTAGCAATACTTGTCCTTAGGACTCTTGTGAGCAGGAGATAAGCCATCTAAAGACCACAAATCCAAGCAGACTTCCAACAGAAATCAGTATTCATGGGAACTGGCTGTCATATCTCATTTCATTGTCTTACATGATGAATTTTTAATGGCTAGAGTGGCTTCAGAGTTTAGCTATGTGATTGCTGCATAATTGTGAGCCATATGGCTTAAAATCAAATGCAGACAAAAACAATACCAGCTAGCTTTTAGCCAAGAGGAAGCAGGGATTACTAATTTGCAAATGCCATGACATACATGTATCTCCAAGGTGGCATATCATATTGCTCACTCATTTTTTCAGCAGCGGCTCTTTTAGGTGACTCTACCATTCTTCCAATATTACTGATCGATATTGACTTCTTTTAAATCTGATAGCCACATGAAGATGAAAAGGTTTAAATCAAAAGACATTTGCTCTGGATTTTTATATCTTTATATGCTCTAACCAAAGTCATTGAGTGTAAGTAGGTACAACTTGTCTTTTTCAATATGCATGTATTAGTATCGTTGGTAACAAGATATGTGCCTGAATTAGTCATTCTCTATAAGGGTTACTTCTCTATCTTAAATTATACTGACTTTTGCAAAGTGACCTGCAATTGGAGCTAACAAAATGATACCGCTGGTATCACAAAGAATCATAGCCTTTGAATCGTCTTCAGCTGTGAGAAACAATGATATATTTCTCTTGTACAATTACAGTTTATATATTTTCTCTTTCTTAATATCATCTTGGTGAAGCACATTTGTAATATCAATGGATTTCTCCCAGATGGCTTCTCCTTTCATGGATTCACCCAACCAATTTAATTATTTTGTCTGAATTCATGCATTGGTTTTGGATTTTTTTGTTTTTTTTGGTTCACTTCAGTATCAAAACAATTTTGCTGCCAATTTCAAGTCTTCGTAGATTACAAAAACCAAAGGAATTCATAGCCTATAATTAGATTTGGCCATTATAAATTTTCTTCATTTTCCCTTTATTTCAGCTCATCGGGAGTCAAGCTGGACAACTTATGAACATGTAATAATTAATACTTATAACAACATCTTTTCCAGTAACTAAAATAAAGATTAGAAACTTTTTCTAACAATTTGAAGACTTTTAAAAATACAAATATCTGTATAAAATATCAAATAGTTATATAATAGTATATATCATAAATCTATAGATAATTATACATATATGTCATCATACCTGTATGATATCAAGAAACAAATAATATATGTCCATGTACTAATTAATATTTGAGACATTGCTGAATGTTCAGCTTCCTTCGCTGGAATCCTTGTTGAACTAAAGAGCAATTCTCTGAATCTCCTTTACATGAGAAATGACGTTACTGTCATATTCCTTGCTGTATTGACCAAGCCAGTGATTCTATGGAAACAACCTGTGATTCTATGTCATAACACAGTGTCAACAATCTGTTGTTTCATCTCATCTCACAGACAGCTAGATCCATCATCCACCATGCAGCAATTACCATCCCCCCACCCCCATCATCCCTTACCATCCACTTCTTTTATAAAAAAAAATACATATTAAAAAAAAATAAACAATTACTTTTGTACATGCATACCATGTGCTTTGTTAGGAACAAAAAAAGAAATTCTACCAAAAAAATAAGCCCCTGCATAGCCTTTTTATACATGATGTTACTTCCCATAATTATTGTATGTATAAAATTCCCTCTCAAATTCTTTGCACACAAATCATAATAACTTATGATGGAGATAAATTCTGTCCATCTATGTGAATCAATTTTTGAAATATGACAAAATTAATAATTCAATACCAACACTCATAAGTAAACATTTTTCATCGATTTCTTTTTTTTTTAATTCAGTCACCTGACAACTGTTGCGGGATCGGGTTAGTTGTATAATTTTGTCCCTTGATTAAGATGTCAGAGCCGTGACCATGACATATTTTTAAAAGTTTTCCCAATGTAACCATTCAACATACAATTTGAAAATAAAAGATCATCAAATCATCTTTTGGAAGACGTGATTTTGTTTTAAATAACACCATTTTATCAAAATCTGTAGTTATATAGGGATAAATAAAGCTTATAGAAGATTTTTAAAAACAAATTAATTTGAAAAATAAACAAAAACTTACCTTTGAATTTACATGGCAAGGATTTTCCTTAGAATTAATCATCTTATCCCATCCATTAGATACATGCCTTTGTAAGATATAGATCTGAATATTACAAATACTTAATCAATAGATTTCTAAGCTTCTATCTACCCAACAATAATTAATACCAAATCAATACAAAAGATTCACACAAAATAAGGACCAAAAAATATAAAAGAAAAGTTCACAGTTTTTTCTTCCCTCACTTTTGTGAATAACTCGGTCCTTTGCAATTGTTTAAATAAAGCCCATAAAAACAAAATCCCACTAGTGGTCTTATTGCTATTAGATGAGGCAGTGAGTAGCGCGTAATTGTTTGTATTTATCCATCAGATACTGACTATTCACGGGATTTCACCTTGCGTCGGTTACCTGGGTTATTGCAAGCTGAGTACGATGGCTTTCCAGCATCTGATGTTGGTATAGGCGGGATCAATAGGACAATACAGGCTTCATTAGTAGTAATATGTCTAACAATGTATCGATTTTTGGGAACATAAGTCTCAGATAAATCAGGTGTCACCAAGCGATTTCCTTCCGAGATTTTAATTAAGTGGAGTAGATTTCAATGTTTAATCAAGGAAAAGAAAATAACAATTTGGTAGATACGGGCGTCTGACAAAGATGTCTCAATATCTAGACTTATCCTTACTTCTCCTTGTCATTGCAAGGTTTTAAGCTTTTAATATTATATTTTTGAAAAAAATGAAATTTATTTAATATTTGTTAAATGACTAAGTCCATTAGTTTTGTTTAAGGTCATGACCATACACACAGTGGCTTTACTTTTTATGATATTCCTCCAGGAAATGATACTTTAAAGAAATAACTGAATTCTTTATCCTATCATCAAGACTTTTCAATTTGTTTGAACAGCTCGAGGTTAAATGTATACTTTTTGTTATGAAACATATCTTTATTTTTACTTTTATATTTCAACAAAAAATATAAATTACCTTCATCTTGAACAAGTACATACGCTTGTTTAAAACATCATAGACTAAATGTTCTAAGATATTCATTTTTAGATCTATAGCAGGCACGCAGCATCGTTTTTTAAAAGGGGGGGGGGGGCTCCAAAAAATCTTGACAAGCAACAAATTAGTTATTACAGTATTCTTTTAACTTCAATTCCACTGTTAATTTCCTCATTTTGAAATTTCACTTCCTTTTATTACATGGGGTGGGGGTGCCAACTCCATTATAATTAAATTTTTATATATTAATTTTTAAAAAAAATGTCGGCTGCAAGAAAAGCGAATGGCATGAAGCTACATTAATCTGTGAGAAACTGGATAATTTTTCAGACAATGGATGCCTGAATTTTACAAAAATTAGCAGGAGAATAAGGGAATGCTACGGTTTAACAGTTTTCAGACACCTAAAATCAACATTAATTGCCGATTGTACTTTTATCATCTATATTACACATTCAAAAGCAGTATTAATGTATCAGTACATACCGTTACTTACAATTTCGACAGCCCGATAGTAAAGCATATACACATTTAGATGATGGGCCCGCTGAAGGCAATAGCATATGTCATCGAGTATTGACAAAGATTGGCTCCCGCAATAAAGCCAACTACCAAGTATATATGTCGCTGTTCACCTTATATCTATATGGTGGGTTTATTACTCTCTCGTCTTACATATTATCTGATCCTCAAAATGTCCCTCCACTCACACTACGGACCTCGTGGTGGTGGCGGTGTGGAGAGGGGGGGGGGGGGGGGGGGGTCTACATTGCAGATGACCTGACATGCAAAGTAAATAAAATGCAAACAAAGTCTTTAAAAATGTATTCTGGTGGACACGCACTTTTCTTTCGTTTGTGTTATCATTTATTTAATTACCCCATATTGTGTTTTTTTCTGTGCAAATCCTAGGTCGCAGTCACGTGACAATTATTATTTTTATTTTAAGTAGGCGATACATTTTTTTTATTTTCGAGAAAAACAATATCGACAGGTGCTTGCATGCAATGTAAATGTTCCTACGATGCCGCTCAAGTTTTATGAAATACACAATCGTGATTTGATTCATTTTTATAAATATTTACTTTATTTGAAAATCAAAAATTAGGGAACATCATATGAATTAATTCATAAATCTATCAAGCTCCTATAATTAATAGAATATCCTTTTCTGTTGATAACAAGTTACCTTTAGAGAGGTTTTTGATGATGTATATATGGATTGGGATTTCTTTTCTAAAAATTCTCCTTTTTGCGGCTAAGGCAATGATTAGACAAATTTCTTATTGCTTTGTGGAGTGAGTCAAATATTGAGAGAAATAATTTTGATAAGTTGGAAAATGCGTAATTCATATAAATCTCGATATATTCAATTTTTCAGGTGGAACTCTATAACATATTCGCATATACGGTTACCTAAGATTTATTGACATCAGCACGAAAATATTCACGTGAAAATAGCATGCCGTTAACATATAAAAATACATTTGAAAGATCATATAAATATTTTAAGGTCATTCAGAAAATCAGTTCGTCCCTAAATTATACCTTTTTTCACTTTACATCAAAACATAATCAGAGTACTGAACGTACTGAAAGCACAAAGCTTGGTCTATGTGAATGTATTGTGATGTCAAGCGGTGATGAGTTCAATAACGAAATCCGAATTCCCTCTGTACTAATATATGACGAGAATCTAAATATGACCCGCTCAACTCTGCATGAAAGAAGCTATAATAAGATGCACAATGGTATTGTACAGCCATATGGAGGAAAGTGGGGATTCGTAGCTATAATGGCATTTTGATACTCACAATACTGTCCCGTGCATAATTCAATTGTTGCGTTTTAATAAGAACATTTATGAAAAATATATGATTATACATTGGATTGTTCGAGAGTTGATCCAAAAGTAATGTCACAGAGTGAATTACATAAACGCCATGCTATAGAATACATGTATGATATATATCCTATCAAAATAAAAAAAAATTTTTAATTCTACTTCAAATTGAAAGTTTGAAAAAATCGTTGAATAGATCCAATGATACCAATGTTTAAAATTTATATGTTACATGCACATATGTGAACACAGTGTAACGTCAAAGGGTTATAGTTTGGACAGAATTGTTTGTCCAAGCGAGTAAGACAAGAAGTTTCCGTACAGTTGAAGACAATTTATGTATAATCTACTTGCCCTTTCGACAAACAGCGCGCCACCCAAAACTGTACACTTCCGTCTCTACACTGTGATGACTCTGCCCTGTCATTAATAACATCGCAGAAAATGTAAACTGAGCAATAATAGGCATTATAAAATCAGCTTATTGGAGTCTTAATACAAAATATCTGGACAAGGTGGTATAATACAATTTATGTAGATCCTTTATAAATAAAAATCCACCCTCCCCTCCTTGGACATTCTTATGTTTATTATCAAGTCCCTTTTCTAACAGGATGATTTTATAGTCATATCACATGTTAATTGAGCATTGCAGTTCTAAAAAAATCCTAAACAATAGTTTATATATGGGATATAAACCTACATCAAACTCTGAACCCCTTGTGAAGCCCAAGAATCTTCCAGGGACCAAAGTTTAAACAATTTTAAAGAATCAGCAATATGTTAAAATGCTTGCATATAAGTAAAACCATATTTGATAACATTTCATTTTTTGTGATAATTACCGTAAAATGTTTTCCTTGGTAACATTGGATCCCCAATGTAGTCCCACCTTACTCCTCAAGATTTTGATTTTAACGAATTTGAATCTACACTATCTGAGGTTGCTTTCACTAAAGATACAGCTTTTCTAGGCAAATGGTTTTTTAGTAAAAGATTTTTAAAAGGTTTTTCTCCATATATTCCTATGTAAAAGTTGCCCCCCCCCCCCCCCCCCCCCCCCCCCCCGTTGTGACCCCATCCTAACCCAGGGGATCATGAATTGAACAAACTGGAATCTACCGGGTACCCTACCTGAGGATGCTTCCACACAAGTTTTAGCTTTTCTGGCTGATTGGTTTCTGTGAAGAAGATTTTTAAAAATTTACTCTATATATTCCTATGTAAAAATTTGACACCCCTCTATTGTGGCTCCACCCTACCCCCGGGGGTCATGATTTTTACAACATAAAATCTTCTCTACCTGAGGATGCTTCCACGTAAGTGTCAGCTTTCCTGGCTGATTAGTTTTTGATAAGATGAGTTTTAAAGATTTACTCTATATAATATATATTCCTATGTAAAAATTTGACCCCACTTTGTGGCCCCATCCTACCCCTGGGGGTCATGGTTTTCACAACTTTGAATCTTCACTACCTGAGGATGCTTCCACAGCAGTTTCAGCTTTCCTGGCCCAATGGTTCTTGAGCAGATTTTGAAAATTTCTCAATTTTTTTCAATAATTCCTAATTATCTCCCCTTGTAAAAGGGCATGGTCCTTACTTTTCACAACTTTCAATCCCTATGCCTAAGGGTGCTTTTTTGCCAAGTTTGGTTGAAATTGACCCAGTGGTTCTGGAGAAGATGTTGAAAATGTGAAAAGTTTACGGACAGACGGACAGACGGACGACAGAAAAAAAGTGATCAGAAAAGCTCACTTGAGCTTTCAGCTCAGGTGAGCTAAAAATTAAAACATAATGATAAAAAACAGTAATAGCATGAATTTCACCGTTTTGGTGGAGGCCTCCTTGTTCACAATTTCTAATTTAAATGGACTGGCTCAGTTTGTCTAATCAATATGTCTGCAGTGGTACCTAGAGGTGGGCCGAGGGGTTTTTTTTAACAGAATTTATGCATTCTCACTATTTGACCCGTAGAGCACAAGAATATCTGGCAGAAGCATAATCATAGTTCTAATTCATATTAAAAGTTTTATAAAATATTTGTATAATATTTACATTCTACTGTGTTATCATAACGCGCGTTATTCAATTTGTCTGCTCAGCTGACGGCAGTTATTGTCACGACGACGTCAAAAATAAATCATTTAATGCTATAATATTTATGATACCAATTATTAAAACGTTACACATACGCGAACATTAAACGTTACACATACATGTGTGTGAACACAGTGTAAAAATGGAGGAGTATAGTTTTGGGCAGAACTGTTTGTCCAAGCGAGTAAACATATTCAACAAAAACTTCTGCGTACAGTCGAAGACAATTTATGTATTATCTATTTGCCTTCTCGACAAACAGCACTACTCAAAACTGTACACTTCTGTTTCTGCAATGACACTAGGTCGACGGACAAAGAAAGGACAGCAATAGTTCACTTGAGTGACTAGGGGGATCCTTCAAAATCATATTCTATACCAACTAGCAGCACGTAGCATCGGGTGGGGTGGGGTGGGGTGGGGGGGGCCCACTTTTTTCTTAAATTGAATACATGTATATGAAGGAGTCATCCCCCTCCCCCCCCCCCCCAGTAACTACTGCAACCAACTCCACCCCCACCCCCTCCCCCTCCACCCCACCCACTCATCCAGAGATTAGGATTTTGAAGATTTTCTCGTTTTATTTTATTTGTCTTTTGCTTGTCAAAACTTCGGATATAAGGCAAAAACGATGGGATAGCCTCATCTCTGATGTTCTGCATGTTTAAAATACCACCTTTCAAGATCGTTTTAGTCACCTACTGGTGAAACCTGAGGGGACTATCGTCTGTATCACTTGCTGTCAGTCCTTCTGTCCCAATTTTGTTTTCAGTATTTTTTTTGGTTATTTGGGTTTTGGTGAATTGATTTGAAACTTTCTGTGTAGTTTTATAATGAAAAACTAAAGATCTAGTTGAGTTTAATATCAAGATCAATCAACAGATGATGAGGACCTTATATAAATTTTAAAATAAACGACTCGCTTCTTATCACTAATCGGATTTGTTCTATAAAAAATCTTTCATCGAATTTTCTCGAGACTAATTTAGTATAAAACGACAATTGTTTTAATTTGGACCGGTTGCCAGTAAGGGGGCATGTATTGCAATGCTTTTTTAGGAATTGGTTTTCAAAGTATATGTAAAATAAATAATATTTTTTAAACATAATTACATGTATTGCAATCTTGCTGGTTTTTTTAATCATGCATTCAATATCGAGACACAGAGTTGAGTGAAAAATTCACTGAAACATTTGATTTTTCTTTTATGTCAATTAAAATCCCATACAAAGTCTTTATTTGTTAATAAAATGAAAAAATCAGAAAAACATAATTAGCATGAAATATCGGCAAAATATTTTAAATATAGAAGAAAAAAGAAAATATTCTAGTTAGCAAATTATAATTTTGTTGAACTTTTCATCTCAGTTTGATAGTTCATGCATTATCTGATAGGCATTTTGTGATATTATAAAAGAGAGATAGAGAGAACCATAATAAATAACATTTTGAGATAAAAGTTACTATGATCTTGAGTGAATTGAAGTGACTTGACACAACACACTAGGCCTAATGAACTTATTTCTGTGTTAAAGTTTATCCCATAATATACTTTTACGCAAAGACAAAATCATCAGAGAAACTGTAATCTTTTAAAAAGTCAGTTGAAACCTATTCAACGTGATTTGGTTCAAATCATCCGAAGTATTTGTTGCCCGGGTATTCTAATATTGAATTAAAATGATCCATCTGTAACCCCCCCCCCCCCCCCCCACCCTCCCCGCGCGACATGTGAAAAAAAATCTCGTAAAACTACCGCGGTCGGGTTTGTATTTTATACACGCTGTTGTACTTCTTCTTTCGTTTTGTCTTTGATTGAATTTCGAGGCCTCTAATTTCTAATTTCGGGCCGATTGGCAATATTGAATTTGTTATTGAAAGAAATATGGAGTAACAATTTTAGGACTAAATAATTGTAAACAATGCCTACATATCCTGACAAAGAGGATCCAACTGAGCCGGAATGTATGGCGCATGGTTACAGATGGAGATCAAGGTTTCATTGCATTTTAAATCAACTTCGAGCGAATAAAGATATCAGCGAATTGGAAAAATCTGATATCGATAGAATCCCGTATGCAGTATGTACTTGTACTCTGACTCCTACCGAATTGCAAAATGGTAATTTTGTTTTCTCTGTATTTGCATAACGTACGTTAGGTTGTGCATGTCTATAAGTAGAACCCTGGGCTGCAACTTGGCAATGATGCTATAGGCCTAGTTACACTTGAAAAAAAAGTCGGAGAAAATGACTCGTTCTAGTGCAATTTGAGTTTTATGCAACTGATCATTGTATTCAAGGATATCATAAGTCTATTTTTAGTTTAGGGGGTTTCCATTCGAGAACTTGCTATTTAGCGAAAAATGAAGTGAAAAACGGAAATCCTTTTAAAAAAATTAATCTAAAATTTATCCTTGAATAATTATATTCATATAAATAAGATCATTTGCTTGTTATCTTTGGCTCACACCAGGAAACCAAACTTTTTAGCTCTGATGCCTTAACTTGAGGCGCCAGTGAGCTTTTCTGATCAGAATTTCCTGTGTCTGGTCAAGGACGTATAATCGTATATACTATAGTATATACGTCCCTGGTCTGGTGTATTTGTATCAAAAAAGCTAATAATTACAGGAAAGTTTCATATTATGTTGACCCAAGATCTGACATTTATTATTTGTAATACATAATACAAAACAAGCATCATTACAGTCTTGTTATTGTTATCTGTTTTGTAAACGAATTAGACTCATTCTGATCATATGAGCAACAACAAAAAAGGGGGAGGGGGGTATATAGTATATAATTATACTACTATTGTACTGTATACCCTCCCCCTTTTTTGTTGTTACTCAGATTGAGTCAAATCCCTGTGCTTTCCATATATGTATGGTATATGCATGTGTACACACAGTCAGAACAAGTGAACAACATTTTTTTCTGATCCATTTTGTCCCACATTTTAGCATTTCTTGTAATCAGTAATAATTCTCTTCATCTTTAATTTATAGTACCAGATACCAGATGGAATAATTTCCCTATTGGAGAGTATGAGGCAGCAGAAAGATACTTTGAAGAGTTCATTGAGGGCCTTGAAAAATCAACAGAATTCTACTCTTTATTGAAATACCACTTTTCTGACCTTCAAAAGCATGGAGAACTAATAGACAGATCAAGTAGTCGGAGATTTTTACTTTTATTTCAAAAAATCCGTGCGCAGAAAGATAGAGAACTATTAAACAGGCCAAGAAATAGAGAGAGAGGAGTACAGAGGGAAGAAGTTCAGCGCACAAAGCAAACGATACGTCTGGCATCTCTGAAGAGAGATTATATACCTTTATTTGTGGGAGAGAAAGGTAAAAATATGAAGCGCTATCTCAGAGGCAAGAAGAAAGTGAAAGTAGAACTGGAAGTGAAAGATAATGACCAAGTGTTTGCAACCATCATCTGTAAAGCTAAAGACAGCGAACCAATTGTTAAGAAATTGACAGAAGAGGCAGAGCTTTTAGTAGAGAGGAGGCGAATTCATGAACAGAATGTAAACATTTTTATTTATTGAAATTTGCAAAGTAAATTGAAATTAAATTTTAAAGTTATCCTATTTGACAATAATATCCTCAAATATCACTAATGCATTTATTTGCATTTCATAAAAAAAATAATAAAAACTCATAATGAACCTAAATAGCACTGAAAGAGACATATAATTTACTTGCATGAAATTGAAACATCTTTACTAACAAGTAACAATATAAATCATTTAATTTTTATATCAACAATATTGAAATTAAATCCTAAGATCTGTCCAGGTAGATTGCTACAGATATCATCTTCTCCCTTTTCTTGCATTTTTTTAGCAAAGAGAATATTTAGAAAGAATGGAAAGGGGAGATGAGGACAATATGGGTAGGTAGCTGACAGCATGGCAGATGCTATTGAATTTTTTTTTTTGTCTGAACATGGACCACACTTTTTAGATCTATCATATATTTGTAGATGCAAACAGTCAAGAAGAAGACATGGATGAATGAGTTATCCTGTATGGTAAATTGTTAGGTTTTTTTTTTACTATTTTATATAGTATTAGCCGCCCTCCATATCATTCTTCTCTTTAGAAATTTCTAATGCATGTAAATAAAACATGTAAATCATTTATTTAGTACATTTACCTATACATACATTTTTTTTTTATTTCTAGGTGACAGTTAACACTGGACGACTACATTTCTAATGAAAATGTACATGTACATGTATATGCATTTATACATCAATATATTGTACTGGTACAAATAAAGATGTCAATAGATGCTTTTGTTAATTTTTGCACCTACCAAGTAACGAGTAAATATGAAATTCAACCCCTCAGTACCTTTTCCCAGTAAAGAAATGGACTCGTATCTATTTTTTCTCGTATGAGGTGAGACCAACTGAAAAATGATAAGGGTACGAAATATTTTTAATTCATTTTCATGCAAATATGCGTAAAATTATCTACGGATATTGTACAAAAAATATGTTTCAACAAAGTTTGAAGTCATAAAAACTCCCTGTAGTGTACAAAAATAAGATTTAAGTTAGTATAATTTTTTTGACATCTGCCAAATTGCTATGGTAAATGACTACATGTACATGTATGTACTAATATACACTGTACAACATATATATATTTGAAATGATTTACATAAATGTACCACATGTAGTACAATTTGAAATTGATGATGCAATGTACAATAATTTTAGTCCCTTTTAAATGTATTTGTTTGATGATCATATTCATTCCTCAGCAAGGCAAGATGCATACATATAATTATAACTCAATGACAACCTTATTTTTGTGAAAAACATACCGAATAAACCAGTCTTATAATTATTTATCATGTACATGTACCTGTTGAGACTTTCCATAATATTAATGATATTAAAAGTGAAATTATAGAAAAGTTGTATTAAAATCTATACCAATACAAAACTATACATGTAAAAGTGCATGTATAATAAAAATGCACATAGTGCACAAATGTACATACAGGTAATAAATGTTTTATTCATTTTCCCTGCTTAAAAATCAATGACTCATCTGACAAAGAAAATTATTAAAACTTTTGGATGACTTCATAATTTGTTTTATGAAGAAAAAAATTACTGAATATCCTGTATATGCATTATATGTGACTAAACAATTCACCTGTGATCATTTTTGTATGTTTCATAACTTTTTTGTTTGTTATGATTAAATTACCTATAGCGTTGAATTGGTATGACGTGTAAAGACATGCCATAAATATCTTGGAGAATGAATCACCAAAAACTTTCCATTAAAATGTTTATTATCACCAACTAGTTATTTATTCCAGCTACCAGTATATTAGGAATAAACTAAATAAAATGAAAATATGGTCTTTGACATTAATTGGAGCAGATGATTTTCAAACTTGCAGTTCAAAAATAATGGGTGTAATCACTATAACCAAGTTTTACTGTACTTGGATTACAGTAACACATGTATATAGTTCTCTTGTAAAATTGGGCAAAAATAGAAAAATATATCCTTAGCTGCATTTTCTGCAATGTGTTCAAGCTAAAAGTTCTAGCTTACTTGGGGACTTAAGTATGGGGGACAATTCTTCAAAACCTGGGTAGTGGCTTCCCAGCTTTTTAAAATTAAATACGTAAAATGTCTTTAGAATCCCTGAGAAAAGGAGTGCATGATGACCAGTGAAGATTTAATGCATTCACAAATTATTAAAATGTATAACCATCCAAACCCTACTTGGCATGAGAACGAATGCATATATATTTCACAATGTAAATGTTTTGTCTCTGGGTAGTACATTTTAAAAATCTAATTATAAGGTACTAAAGGGTGTCCAAAAGTATGCCTATATGCAATCATTTCATTTTTTTATGATATATTACTAGTAAAAATAACAACTATACTGTAGCACTGGAGTGTTGCCATCAGTGGATTTCATAGTAAGATATCTCAGTGTCAAAAACTGTACATGTACCGGTATTTTCCTTGTATGAAATTTGAGTCATCAATTCAGAAATACATATAACAAAACTAAAATTATAAATATACATGCAAAAGTTTAAATCTGTAGAAAAAAAACCAGTTACTGGGTAAATGATACAACAGATCAACACAAAAAATAATTTTGGTAATGTTTGGAATATTATTAGTCAAATTCGGATCCAATAGTGATGCTGATGTTTTCTCCGACATTTAAAGTAGAGTGGTACCACATGTTTGTATCCAGAACAACTAGAATCAGAAGAGAATTTATTTTAAAATAAGATCATTAATAAATTGTTAACACATTTTAAGGCATTTTATTTTGTTTTAATATTTATGACTATTTTAACATGTACTCTTTCCTAATTAAATGAAATCAAAACCTTTAAAAAAAAATATATCTATAGTATCACCACAGACTTAAATTTACACTACAAGGCATATCTTTTTGTGGGTAGATCTGCTGTAAGTAGATAGTTTTTCTACTTCTTTATATAAATAAAGTGAGGAGAACATTTGACAAACCAGATGCATACACACTACTTTCCATACTACCAGTTTTTCAAACCTATAAGATAATATTTTTTTTCATTACATGTACCTAATAAACATTGGTTTCAATACTGGCGCAGTGGTCATAGGCCTTTGGCCAGTAACCCAAAGGTTGCTGGTTCAAGCACCTCTGTGGTCACTCGATGTTGTATGTTGTGCCGTTAGACAACACACTTTATCTACATTGTCTCAGTCCACCCAGTTGAAATTGGGTACCAGCATACACTGAGAGTTAACCTGCGATGAACTATAGTGTTCCATCATGGGGAAGTCAATGGCTCTCACCCGCTTAGCACCACAGAAACCAGGAATAAGCACCAACTTTATGCACCTTTATGGCTCATCGAAGGATTTAACTTTAACTTAAATCAATACTGTGTTGTGGTTCCCATATACTCACTTATTTCCCCTGGTTGAACAGTGACTGTGAATGACCTTGGGCACTGAAAGTAACACTCGGGGGGAGGTTCCAGGGTCCACCGTTTGGTACCAGTGATCTGAGCCTGCCATGAGGGATGATTCACATAGTCAATCTGAAAGGAGGGACAAATTCAGATTTCATCACACTGATTACTGAAAGTTTGTTCTGAGATATCCCAAGCATTATTTGATGATCAACCAATAAATTGTCTTTAAAATAAATGTTGAGGTTGTATGGTGTCCAATATTAAGAGCTTCAATGATAGTACATGTGTATGAACATCAAAAAGTGTCTTCATATATCTACAACATATCCATGTTTAACTCTTCTATGGGTATGGAAGTCTAGAAACCAAGTTATCATCTGCAACTTGTCATGTCTCAAGGTAGATAAATGTTATTAAAACCATATTACATTATAACATGCTAGTACATGTAGTATGGAGCCAGGGGCGCATATCTTGAATTTGTTATACTATGGTAGATTAATTGTGCTATTTGTTACATTTGTAATGAAAATTCCTTTGATTATGTAAATGAGGCAATCAAGAGTCAATTAAAAAAAATCAATCATCAGCTATTTCTTGGGTGTGGTAAACTGTCTCGATCGTTTTGATGACCCTGCGATGAGTCAGCAGAATTGATGAAGGGTATGAAAAGAAAGCGCATCTGTCTGCTGATAGACGCAGAGGAGTGAAGACCTTAATTAGAGAGCAGAGATAGAGCAGTTTTAATAGGTACAGTTAATGTTTTATTTGTGGGACCCTAAAATACTGCAGGTGGACCATTTGATACTTTTAACCATTGCACATAGCCCCGGAGAATAGGCTCAGAATAAAAAGTACAGACTAGGTTCAAAAACCACCGTTTCAGACCAAGTGCCCAAACTTGTTCAAGGATAGCTTGAGGTAAAATTATATCTTAAATTAGAGATAATCATTGTGTTTGATTCAATTTGATTAATACTGTGTAAGAGTTGATTTTATTCTAATTATTTAAAAACGTTGGAACAGTGTAAGGATAATTAATATCCATGGTTTAAAACCACAATACATGTTACACATTCATTAACTTTAGAGAGCTCGTTTCAAAATACCGTCTATTTTCCCACTTGGTGAATGTCAATGTTTACGTCAGCAGCTCGCTATATTCAGTCAGCCGGTCGCTTCGCCAGCATCAAAGACATGCCGCTGCCACAACAACAACGCATGCAGTTAAAACAGTGCAACTGTATTTAAAATAGTGTACTGCAGGTCGAAAAACAAGTATTTTTCATTTGTATACTAACATTTGAAATTATTCTTATGATCGGAATGACTTTATTCAAATATATGATGAGAGAGACAGAGAGAGAGAGAGCTTATAGCTGGCTAAGCAAATTAGATCTACATCTTCACAATGTTAATGCTTTGTGATTACGGAACTGCACGCAGTTTGTGTGGAGTTCCATAATCACACAACCTTGATATTATGAAGATGAGCAAAGCAGGGGTTCATCAGATTTAAAAAGGTTCTTAAGTTTTTTTTTTTATTTTTAGCACACCGATTTGGGCCTATTTGATGTCTTAATACATGTAGTTGCAACCGATTGTGCTAATTAGAATGCACTTATATAGTATCGACGTTTTTCTGGGTTGACCCCTGGACCCCATACAGCTCAGTGAACTATGTACTAGCTATGCTGTAACATCTTCGCTGATGAAAAATTTTGACTGACTGACTCTTGTCCAATCAGATCATAGTAGGCGAAGTTAAGACTTTCATCGCTCGTAACTTGAATGAGAGAGAGAAGAGAGAGAGTTGAGGAAGTAAATGTATTGATACGATTCAAACATGTAAATACAGTATTCAGGAAAACAATATGTTAACAACATTTGTCAGTAATCGCATGTATATATGCATGTACCTATGTGAATAAATACTACATAGTTTAACATGCAGAATAATTGTTAAGATGGCGACATTTCTTTGATGCCGGCAAAGCGACCCTGCCAGCTAAGGTCGTCCTGCTTGGGTGTTTCGAAGGCATGTCTTTGATGCCAGCGAAGCGACGGGCATCTGGATTTAGCGAGCTGCTGACGAAAAAAAGACTGTCACCAATTGGGAAAATCAACGGTATTTTGAAACAAGCTCTATATAACATTTTAAGACAAAAGGAAACCCAAGGAATGAAAGTTACTTTTCTTCAAGCATGAATTATTAATTTTTTTAAAGCTTGTTTACTGCAACCATGTTTTACCATAATAACAGGTATTATGTTGGACATACATGCAAGGAGGCCCCATATCCTGGACTGCCCATGAAGATCCAGTCTGTTTTGCTGGACTCGGATTGTTGGGGGAGGAAGTAAGGACGACTGTAATGTTGCCTAAGGGTATTAGCTGCTGAAAGGTCACAATTACTCCTAAACAATTCAATAAGAAAATTAAGTTAAAGCACTTGAGTAAAGTACACAATAATTTCCTTTCCAGGATATAAACATTATATAAAGTGTCATTTCACATTTTCCAAGAACGATTAACCTAATCTACAAATATGATGTTCATTACAGATTGTGAATATAGGAGGTAATTTGTCAATTAAAAGCAAGTATCAAACAGTTAAATTACCATCCTATGTACCAAGGTGATGATTCATCTTTCATGTATGCTCTGTCATCACTCATCTCAAACACTTCCTCTAAGCTTTTAAACTTGGATTTGTATGGAAAAAATTGACAGTGTTCTTCTACATTTTTTAACGCAGTGCTATTCTTGCTGTAAACTGTCTTCAGAAACTGGTAGGAAAAGTGTTCTGATGCTGTCCAGTTTTTTGTTCCATCCTTCACTACAACTGGCCTGCCACTGTATGCATACAACTTCTCGAACTGTTCAGGAGAGATGTTTTGAACTCTTTTTACAGATTTCACATTACGACAGAAATCACATGATTTCACAGGGGGTCGGGACATCTCCTGCACAAAGTCAAATATTTCGACAGCACACCGGTGACTTTTAGAATCGACTCCTTTTGCGTCCATCCAGAATTTAAAAAGTGTGTCATTTTCAACCGGCCACTCGGATAAATAGACAATAACGAGAGAAATAAACAAAACAAATAAAGCTCCAACATATTTCAATACGTAATCTGGGATTTCAAAAGTGTCGGTGTCTTCTCTCAGTTCTACAACAGCTCTGATTTTCCCAAATTCAGATGGTTTGAGTCCATGGTTAATTGCACTGTCGTATAAAAAATGGAAGTGAGAGTGAATCCTTTGCCGCAGAGCCCTTGCCTCTGGGCTGTTCTGTTCTTTTGTATCCCATGAACGCATATTTTGTTTCATAATAAAAGACCAGTCTTACACTTTTTCATCACTGTCAAAACGAAAGTAAGAGGGCCGCTTAGGTAATGTAAACTTACCCAAGATATTTGGTAACTCGTACGTTTAATAACTCATACATCTGTCATTTTAACGGGGGGGACATTTTATCTTCTCTGTCAATTGCTTTCAAACGATGTTTTTCTTTGATATCTCATTGAGTCGCTCTACAACCAGAGTAAAAGCATCGGGGGGGGGGGGGGGGGGCTGCCGAAGAATTTTCTTTTTCTTTTGCCTATCAAGAATTTCTCTGAAAATCAAAGTACATTATGTACTCATGGGAGTTCATTTCGTAATGGAAAATGCGGAAATGAAAAAAAAAATGGAATTAAAAAAAATGAATTTTTGATTGTTATTTTGTTCGTATTTGTTTTGTTTCGTTTTAGCTTGTTTGTTTGTTGTTTGTTTTGTGGTTTTGGAATTTTTTTTTTTTTTTGGAAGTTTCAATTAGTTATTTGCATTATACATGTATGTTTTACAAAATACATCAACATATGGGACTTTTCAAAGCATCACCTTTCAAGTCATCAATCACGATCAATGTCATATCCTAGCTTAATCGACATTTTTTATATTAATTAATTCAAATTAAAGTTCTCAGTAAACGTGCATAACACACACACCCCCAGCAAAAACATTTTAGTTGAGGTATTTCGAATCTCGTGTGTGCATATAATTGAGTGCAACACACGTATGTGTGATATTTTAAAGAAAATTGTGTATTTTTTTTTTTATATTAGTTGAAGCTGGTTTGTTTTGAATTTCAGTATGTTTTTGAAAATTAATTGTTCTTTGAAAGTACGTTTTCTCCCCCTTTCCGCTATTCACAGGGATATCCTGTATATAGAGTTCTTTTAGAGTCAGAATTGAGTCCTTTCTGATTTGTCAAAAAATTACATGAGGAACCATGCAAGTCTGGATGTATCCATAACAAATTTTGGTGTCTTTTGCTAGCCGCTACATGACTTCGTTCATGCATCGACATATGATAAGCTTGATTGGATTTAAAATGCTAGTGAAAATATTATACGGACTTGTAGTACACAAAAATTCGTAATTTCAATTTATCCGACAAGGCAACCATTTGTAAGGAGGGAAAGAAATGTAGTGTAATCCATGCTATGGGTGCCATTTTAAATTGCATACGAGTGTTTGATATTTGGATCGAATTAAATTATATATAGCATTACACAAAATGAGAACAACGAAGAAAATGTTGGAAAGGTTATTTTTAAATATTTCATCTGAAATAGAGAAATCTTTCTTCTTTAAAATTGTATAATTATTCAAAATTCTTTAATCATAAAAAATACAGCATTAAAATTGCAGAAATGAATATAGACAAATAAATATTAATTTTAAGTTAAATATCAGTTGGTAACAATTGTGTTTGTTCACTCAATTTGAAAATAGTTTTACTCTTTCAATATCAGACACCAGTGCTTTTGACTAATATCAAATTAATAGGTATACAATTAGGACGTTTATTATTTTCAGATGGTGTTAAGTTCTTCGGCTTTGTTTCATAATTCTGTACCACAAAACGTAAATTTCTTCTTTTTTTATGGTTAGATTATATTCTAAAAGCTAACAACCGGTTTATCCTTTCTTCTTTTAATAAGAACGTACATTGGTATTAATTCTCAGATAGTATCATTACCCCCCGGCACACATCACAAACTGTTGAACTTTTGAGATCAATAGTTTAACTCTGTCACAATTTGTCAGCCTCAGGGAATAGATATAGATTTTCAAAGAGCTGATTTACATTCCTTTCATATTAGAAAAGGTGCTTCAGGTATTTCCATGTGTTGTATTGCTGTATTCAGAAATGCGTTTAGAACCATTTTAACAGGAGCTTGGACTTTGGGTAGTAGTGTCAAACAGCAATGTGACGTAGGCCTGTCTATTTCATTGCTGGCCACTCAGTCATGGCTCTTTGAAATCAACAAGAGTTGTCTGGCTTTTGAGCTAAGACTACGCAATCTGTGTGTATTTCACTTGAAACAAGCGTCATTTTTAACCTGTATTGATGCAAGAAATAGGTGGTTCGTCCTTTCGGAAGTCCAAGGTCTTGTTAAAATGGTTCTAATTTGAATTGTCTGTATCATTAGCAATCCCATACCAACTGCCGTGTAAATCTATAAAAGGAAAGGGGTTCAAATCAGTTTTAAATGTTTTTATTCGTTTTCGTGAGGTTTATACACGTACGTAGTACTGTGGTGTTTTTCTAGTCGTACTCCGATCCAATTGTAATACTGATATCTTTCCCCACATTGAGGGTGGAGTGGTACCACCGATTTGTATCCAGGACAACTGGAAATAAACAAAAACAATCTTTAATAATCATAAACGTACTATTTATCATTAAAAATTAACGCAATAGGTCCTCTCATGGGCGTGTGGAGACAAGAGCGCATGAAGCTGTTAGTGTGAAAGAGGTTTGGAAAAGAGAAAATCAATTTGCACTTTTTTGAAGCTAAAGAAAGATCTCTCTCTCTCGATCTCTCGATCTCTCTCTCTCTCTCTCTCTCTCCTTTAATTATCTGCACCACTGACCACACAAAATTACAGCTCAATCACACACAGATATTTGTTTGAAGCACCGACACTTTCCCCAAATCCAGCTCTCTGCAGTAATAGTCTACGATCCAAATTCAGTCTTTTATTGCCAATTTCATTTACCAGTTCTCTCAGCTAGTTATAATTTCATTATGGCGTTGACCCAAATGTATCTCAATTAAGAGAGATTTGATTTCGATCAGAATTTCCTTCAGAAGACATAAAAAAACATGGACTGATCAAACTTTACCTTTATACCAAACTTTCACTCTTCTGGTGGGAGAAGTGGGATTGTATTGCGATTTTTATTATTAACAATAAAAGATAAAGATGTAGATTTGATGCACTGTATACTGGGAATGTAATTCAAATCTGGTCAATTTAATTTACAGGGGGAGGGAGGGGTGTTGCACATTTTCATTGTGTCTAGGAACTCACTGATTTCCCCTGGCTTGACGACCACTTGGACAGTCTTGGGACACTGGAAGTAACACTCGGGGGGAGGCTCCAGGGTCCAGAGCTTGGTGCCGGTGATCTGGGCCTGCCACGAGGAGTGCTCCACCGCGTCTATCTGTATTATGGTTCAACTTGATAAAATGTTAACGATAGAAAATCTCTCTCTCTCTCTCTTTCTCCCCCCCCCCCTCTCTCTCTCTCTCTCTCTCTCTCTCTCTCTCTCTCTCTCTCTCTCTCTCTCTCTCCATGTCTGACAGACTGAGGGGATTTGCGTATAATGGTTGGGTGATGGATAGTTATCACTCATTTACTTGAATATAAAATACAGTATATTCTAATTTACACGTATGGGTCAATTATCAACAAAATTATAAAGTTAACATAAGTTGCATCATATTTACAAATGCCTATATACGAACACTATCCGCTGGGTGACATCTGGATTATTTTTATTCTTTTTTTTTTTGCTACATTATAGCCCCCTGTATAGAGTCTCGATTCTTAAAATCATTCTCAAACACCTGCCGTGACGCAGAAAGTCAACACAATATGCCAGCTGTTTTTATTTATCATATTAGTCACACGTGTATATTGATTAAGACGAGAAAAACGGTTGTAGCTCTAGTATTAGGTATATCATTCGATATACCTAAATGTATACATTTTGATATATTATCCATTTTTTTCACGATAATTTAAAGCAATATGTGAGGTGCGAGTTTAATGTTGGAAATTAGTCATTTTAACTTCATTGTATAAACATTTTTATTTCAATCTTCTGTTTTCCATAATACTAATGAAAAACAGTTTATATGTATAGGCCTGATTAATGCAGAATTACATAATTGTCGTATGGTACAATAGTTGATTTACTATATAAACAATATATATATAGTACAGAAATATTTTTTCTTAAAAATTAAACACTTTGTATTATTTATACATGTATATATACCACAAAATGATAAGAAAACAAGGTTTCTTTTAAGCAAATTAAAATTCTTTAGAGATGTAGCTCATATTGCTTCAAGTTGACATTTATCTTTGCTTTGCAATATTTTTTTCTTTAATTATTCATAGAGTGAGTGAAGGTGCACGTACATGCATGTGAGCTCCATACCCGGGACTGCCCATGAAGATCCAGTCCGTCTTGCTAGACTCAGCGACACGGGGGAGAAAGTAGGGCCGTTTATAGTGAGTCCTCAGGGTGTTGGCTGCCGATAGGTCGCAGTTACTCCTGTGCATGATAAAAATAACGATAACATGAGAAAAGATTCAGTGACAGTTCTTGCTGTTAATTTAGAGTTATAAAAAATGAAAACTTGATTTTACAATGGGCACATGAAACAATTACTTGTGTTATTAAGTTAAAAATTAATTCTTGAGTTAATGATACGTAACGACATCGTCGGTAACCTACGACCACTCTCGCACACGCTTAATGACGTAAGTGCGAGATTGCGAGACTTATCGTGATGAGGTAACATCAGTACATGTATATAAAAACCAAGAAAGACACATGCAGATTACTGTCATGTTTATATATATTTTGTATTTACTGCCACTCGGTAAATTCAAAATTTACAACATGATATTACGACAGACCGCACTTAATCGTAACTTATATATACATGTATCTGACTTAATGACAGGTAATAGTTATACATGTGTGGCATGTACAAAATTAAATCGTGAGAGTGTGATAGACGTTTAGCATAAAATCATGCAAATATATAGAAAACATATATGTGTGTAGAGCCAAAATAAATATACGAACAGTTTCATCACGATAGGTCTTAGGTCTCTGTAACCCAATCCTAACAGATAGAATTGCGGCGACTACATGGAATCGTGAGAAATGTTAAAAAAAGATATCCGAATTAAATCCAATAAAAAATTATGTTTAAGTATTTTACCTAACAAGTGCACTAGATAAAAGAGAAATGAAGCTTAGCTAAATGCTACGACAATGCCAACTATCTGTAATTTGAAAATCAATCTGTATTTACTAGTACATGTATTTTTCGGAGGAACAAATTAATTGCAGGTATCCTTGAGAAACCTTTAAAATCTACGGATCTGAATTGCCATCAACGAGTATGAAAACTCTGATGGACCTTTGAATACAAAGTATATTTTTTTACCATCCAATATACCAGGGTCGCGATCCGTCCTTCATCAGGGCTCTATCTTTATCCATTTCGAACACTTCCTCCAGACTTGTGAAGTTCGTTTTATACGGGAAAAACTGACAATTTTCCTCCACATTCTGCAAAGCAGGACTTCCTTTGGAATACAACGTTTTGAAAAATTCATAGGAGAAGACTTTGGACGCTGTCCAATTCCTTGTACCGTCTGTGATTACGACCGGCACTGAAGAATAAGCGTAAACTTTTTCAAAATGTTCCGGGCTCACGTGATCTAGCTTTTCAACCAATGTAACGTTGCGGCAAAAGTCACATGACGTAGGGGGTCTAAACACTTCGGCCATGTAATCGACGGCGTCAACTGCACAGACTTCTAAACGTTCGGACCCCGCTTCACTGCCAGAGAATAAAAACCACAGTCTGACCAGTGTCGTATTTGGAACTGGCCACTGGAAGACGACAATTGCAATAACTGAGGACGTAAGCAAAAGAAGCAAGATGAAGAATTTCAAGCAAACACTCCTAATTTTTAAAAACCATCCATATTTTTCAGTTTTAACTGCATCTTTTATCTCCTTAATGGCATTGATTTTATTAAAATCTGCTTCCGAAACTCCCATTTCCATGGCTTTCTTGTAGAGTCGTTTAAATCGCACCGTAGGGTCGTCCTCTTTGGTGCTGTTCTTTGAGGTTGCATCGACACCATTTTCTTTGATTTCGCTCATATCGTTATGACAAGCGGACCCTTGTTGGCGACGAGTGAGAAGTGTTGCTGAATTCATGCGACAGTAACGGAGAGCAGCGGCTATATGACTGCGTGTGTATCAGCAACTTCATCTTGGTCGGGTTTGTTTTACACCACCTGTACACAGCACGGAGACAAATCAATAGAACACAGCACGACCAGCGCTCGCGCAAGGTGAAAGAGGACTTTGAGGCAATTAATAAACTATCATCTTATATCATACCATAACGCTTGTTTTAATCCAATTGTAATTATATTGTGCCGTATATAACGTACGTCGTAGATTTTTCAATATAAAAACCAGATTTTCATTGATACATAACCTTTATAGATGAAGGGATCGACGTTGGTGCCTTATGAAGGAGATTGCGTAAATTCACGAGGAAAATTAATCAGAATTCTATTTGGTAAAAATTAGTTGATATAAGAAAGCTCGGCTTTGATTTACAGTATTCTGGTAATCTACACTTCATTTTTTTTTTTAAATTTTGTACGAAGACATAGGAGTTGGGAAAAATATACTCATCGTAACCCTAACCAATTTATATATGGCAAGAAATTAGGACTGTGTTTTGAGGTGATACTTTTGTACCTTAGGGTACACTTCCTATATCCTTAAGGAGAAAAGGGTTACAAAAAGGGTACAGTTAAAAAGTATTCGAAAATGAAAGTAGCAAATTACCTAGGATACTTATAGGTCACTGAGGTACAGAGGGTACAATGGTATCATGATGACTGAATGCCACAGGCTAATTATATAATACATTCCATTCATTCATTCATTCATTCATTCATTCATTCTTTATTTCCTCTTTAAAGTTTTTCATATTAATATTATCTGTTGTGACCAATCTTAACTTGATTTTAATTTAAATTTTTAGGATACATTCCATTCATTCATTCAATCTTTATATTTCCTCTTTACAGTTTTTCATATTATTATTCTTTCGTTGATATAATTAATAGTTCTTGGGGGAACTAGATTGAGAGTCTTTACTAAAATAATGTAATTCTATTAATACATACATATTCGTGATCAAATGTCTATGAAGTCATATTATTACATAATAATAATGATTTTTAATAATAATTCATATATACCTATGTTATTAAAAGAAATATGAAGCTCTAATTGGGCTTGTACACCATCTAACTAAATGACACATGCAATTGTTTCTGCGATGAATTCTATCCCATCGCAAGAACAAGCGGCTGTGCCTGTGCCAATGATATACATGTACCCCCCCCCCCCCTCCCCTGGTCTTTGATATGATGAGAAACTATATGTATAGCCATCCACTATATTATATACCTGCAATGATGATCAAAAACATACCTTTGGTAGTATATATACGTATTTATATAAACGCTTGAATAAATTTTGGGATTCCTAGTATATGAGTTCAAATTGGCGTCTTCGCCTTTTCGGTGCAGAAGTTCAAATAATCTCAGCCGAAATCAATCAGTCCCCAGAAGGAGTAATAGTGTATGTAGTTACGAAGTTCACTACGGGCGTTGACTTCGAATCTGTAAGTCATGAGTTTGAATCCCCCTGGGGCTTTTAAAATTTCTACATTTCTAAAATATTTTAAAACATATTTTTGGTTCAAATATTGTTAAGTTTGAAAATTCTTAACCGGTGAAAGTATTTTGATTATAATGTATCGATACTTTTTTCCATATTAATATTGACAGGTGTCCCATACCACTTAATATCTTTTTATAACAAAATTGTTTAATGGATACATTAATCGAAATATAATTTTGATAGAGAGGAAATACATATATTCACGCCCCCCAAAAAAATCAGAAGGGGATTGGGGGGGGGGGGGTGTCAAAGGTGTCAAAACTGAATTATAGATCGAAGTATTCTGACAATATATAGTTGAATTTATGAAATGTATTCATCTATGAATAGATATGGAAAAGTGTCTATAATTTTTGGCAGACTGTTCATAATAAGGTATAAATAAGAAGAAATGCTGCCGAAAAGGGCACAGAATCGGATGTTTTACCCGACACGATCAATGTAACAATTATCTAAAATCAATAGACGCCCGCTTACGCCCTTTGAAAGCTACTTTCTTTTTATCCATTTTTCACTTGTTTCTTATTTGTGATATTTATTTAGACGTCTTGAACAACATATAAAGAAAATTAAAATTTCTCACAAAGACAGGAAAAATCCTCTGCAAGCGACAAATGAGATGTAAACATTCCATTTTTAATGTTCTGCACGCTGATTTGAGTGATTACAACGCCGGTATTTTCAAATCACGACAGATGGACATTGACCATGGCGATTATGGAGTCAGTTCGATCAAAGTTCTCCTATATTATAGGAGGAATGTGTGTTATTATTGGCATTGTAATGGCAGAGACATGGGTTCTTTCGCTTGATTTCCAAACAAGGGGGCGGATATTGAGGGCCCAGTTTGTGTTTTTTCTACAGTTAGCCTTGGTGGGTGGTGATTACTTAGTATGGAGATCCTTGGCTTTGTTTTTCGATGCTTCCCCAAGTACTCGTTTGCCCAAACTATGGAGGCTTCTGCTATTTGTATACATGTGTCTCGTTCATTTGAGTTATTTGTGCAATGTGTTGTTTGTTAGGACAGAACCGATTCTATTTTCCATTGTATGCTATTTATGCCTAGCTGTCCATTTCCAGTTTGTGTTTATTATTATTGTATTCAAAATATATGAAGCACTTTATAAGACTGTCAAAGGCAGATCATTCCATGGCAAAAGAATGTACTTCATAGCATTCGTGTGTACCATTGTCATAACTGCACTTGGATTTATCAATTCTCAAAAGCCCCCTGTGATAAAAAATGTATCTGTTCCCATTAAAAATCTACCTCAAAAACTAGACGGCTTTCACATTACAATGCTGTCTGATATTCACCTTGGGGTAACTGTTGGAAAATCCAAACTTGATAGAATTGTCTCCATGGTCAACAGCTTAAATCCAGGTAAATTTTTGTATGCGTACATAACATATGTGATCACCTTGATAGATAATTGGAAACTTGGATTTGTCTATTAAAAGTGTTAGTATTGTACGTTACATTTAATACATGAGGCTAAATGATTTTGATTACAGATGCTGTGGTCATTGTTGGAGATTTAGTAGATGGTCCAGTCAAACAGTTGGAGGAATCCTCCAGAAGTCTCACCAACATCATGTCCAGATATGGGACATATTACGTAACAGGTTGGTTCACATGTGCCAAGTCTGACATGAGACTGTCAGACTGAGTATCACGTATCATGTGTGTCAGGCCAGAACAAGAGAGAGAGAGAGAGAGAGAGAGAGAGAGAGAGAGAGAGAGAGAGAGAGAGAGAGAGAGAGAGAGAGAGAGAGGATTGATAGAGTTGTTGGGTGTACAGTACACACATTACATTTTATATTTGCAGTTGTATGTATATTTTTCCCCAAGGTAACCATGAGTATTACACAATGGATGCAGACAACTGGTTGACACGTCTGGACTCTCTAGGAATCAATGTCCTACACAACAATAATAGACAGATTCCTTCTAAGGGAGATCCAAAGGAGCAGTTGTGTATGGCAGGAGTTGATGATATTGAAGCTGATAGGATAATGTAAGCTTTATGTCAATGTAGCTCTGCAGGAAAATTAGCATTAACAGAACTTAGAGCTACAGTTTAATTCATGCAAATAAACTTGCTAACACAATACAGCAAAAGTTCCATTTTGGACATCCTACAGTGTCTTGATATTGTATTGCCCTTGGTATGTCATATTGGTTTGACAAAATAGAAAAAGTTCCTTAATATAAGAGCTTTAATTGTACTCTAAAATATTAAGCAATACAGTTAACTTTAAATGTAAATTTTGCAGTATCAAGCACAGATTCAGCTTGCATGAGTAAGATGAAGACTGAAATTATTCCTGTAATGCTGGCATCAAAGTAATCTGAGCACCTGTTAATCTGTTTACTGAAATCATATACTAAGCTGAAAAATATCAGAAGTCAGACTGAGCTAAGGCAACCGCAGGCACTTCTTTTATAGATACTAAATAGTTTCCTATACTATAACTAGGCCTATTATAGGTTTGGAATTATGTACCAGTCCTATAAAAAGGAATGTTTTAATGAAAACTGTCTGTGAAGGAAACAGTTTGAATATCAAGATATGACCCAAGGGTACAGGCCTTTTATTACACAATCATTTGCACACTTGTCATTTACCAAATGATGGAGAAATATGCATAGTGGAGTACGATCAATGTCAATTTCTAGTATTAACTACTATGGGTCATGGGTCACATTGCTCACCTAAGATCATATGTTTAATCATCTGTAATGAATTTTGATGAATTCTTAATTTTATCTCAAGGTATGATGACCATGGCTTCAAGCTGGAGGAAGCATTAAGGGGATGTCATTCAGAACAACCCATTATTCTCCTGGCGCATCAGCCAAAAGCTGCCAAGGAAGCTCTACAGACCAGCCGTCATATAGATTTAGTTCTTTCAGGTAAACTACCAGAATTTACATGTAAATTTTTTTTGCAAGGATAGAGCCAAAGTAAGCACATTTACATTTCTCACAATCAAATTTACTAGAAACTTGCACAGTTGGATCTGCCTATCTATTTATTCATTATGCTAAAGGTCGTGTGCTCAGTCTACATTGTGACTTCATGTGAACAGAATGAAACATAACTTTACAATTTCCGTCAAAGTAACAATTCTACAAAACAATTTGCAAAGAAAATAGATTCAAAGAAATAGTTTCAGAACAAGTTGTTTAAACTCTTTAGAGGAGATTTTGGTTTGCATCACCCAGACGTTTAAGTTGTGTATCTCCAAAATAAATAACACAAAGTCTGGATGATAAAGACTAAACGGAATATCGGCGTGAGATTTAAATGGCAAAGAGTACAGACTGCCATCTTGAACGACGATTTTCAAGTTCATAAGGTATTGGTTTTTAATCTCTAAAATTCTGATTATTCTCACATATACACATTATCTATAGGGAGAGCTTTGCTCTCATGGGCCCAAAGGGTCCCTGAGAGGATTTTGCCATCTATAATCAAACAAATGTACAATGATATGTTGTCATATAATTTTAATGTATTTTTAGCTCACTTGAGCTGAAAACTCAAGTCAGCTCTCTGATCACTTTTTGTCCGGTGTCCGTCTGAGATTTAAGTTTGTTAAAATGAAGGGCCATGCCCTTTTTCAAGGGCAGATAATTACTAATTATTGAAAATTTGTCGGTATTTTTCAAAAATCTTATTCTCAAAAATCATTTGGCCAGAAAAGCAGAAACTTGGGTGGAAGCAGCCTAAGGTAGTTTAAGTTCAAATTTGTTCAAATCATGATTCTTAAGAATAGGGTTGGGCCACAATTGGGGGGGGGGGGGGGGGGTCAAATTTTACATTGGAATATATAGAGAAAAATTTAAAAATCTTCTCAAAAACCATTTGACCAGAAAAGCTGAAACTTGTGTGGAAGTAGTATAGATTCGAATTTGTTCAAATCATGATTCCCAAGGGTAAGGATGGGGTGACAATGGGGGCCAAATTTTTACAAAAGAATTTTTTGAGAAAAATTCTGAAATCTTCTTCTCAAAAATCATTTGGCCAGAAAAGCTGTAACTTGTTTGGAAGCATCCTCAGGTTGTGTACATTGCAGTTTGTTCAAATCATGATCCCCCGGGTAAGGTGGGGCCACAATGGGGGTCAAATTTTTACACAAGAAATTAAAATTCTTCTCAAAAACCATTTGGCCAGAAATGCTGTAACTTGTGCGGAAGCATCCTCAGATGATGTAAATTCAACTCTGTTCAAATCGTGACCCTGAGGGTAGGGTGGGGCCACATTGGGTGTCAAATATTTACATAGGAATATATAGAGAAAAATATTTGAAAAATTTCTCCTTAAAAAACCATTTGGCCAAAAGAACTGGGTACTTGTGTGGAAGCTTCCACAGGAAGTGAAGATTCCAGTTTGTTCTAATCATAATCTCCTGGGGTGGGTGGGGCCACAATGGGGGTCAAATTTTTACATAGAATATATAGAGGAAAATCTTTTAAAGATCTTCTCCAGAACCAATCAGCCAATAAAGCTGACTTTAATAAAAGCAACCCCATATAGTGTAGATTCAAGTTTGTCAATATCATGATCTTAGTAGGTTGGGTCTACATTGGGGGGGGGGGGGTGTCAAATTTTTACATAAGAATATACCGTAAAGAGAAAAATCTATGAAAAATTTTCGTCTCAAAACCAATCAATCAGAAAAGCTGTAACTTAAGTGAATGCAATCTCAGATAGTGTACATTCAAGTTTGTTAATATCATATCTTCGGAGGTAGGGTGGGGCCACATTGGGGTTAAATTTTACAAAGGAAAATTTTCAAAAACTCAAATGCTATGTTGTATGGTGTTACTTACATGCAAGCATCTTGACATAGTTTATTTTTTAATTATTTAGATGGTTTATTTGTTTAAGATCTTCTTGAGAACTGCAATGCTCAACATGTGATATGACTATGATAATCTCCTGTTAAAAAAGAGGGTTAATATTTAACATGAGAATATCCGGAGAAAAATTTGAAAATCTTTTTTATACAGGATGTTTTCTACTACATTGTCCAGATATTTTGTATATGACTCCATTAAGCTGATTTTATTATGGCTGTTGTTGCTTAGGTGAGTGGTATGGCCTATGGGCCTCTTGTTTTAAATACCAGCACAAGAAAGAACAATTTTAATTTCACAAAAAAAAAATTTTCAAGAATTTTTATCAGAAATGGGTATCTTATTGTATCCATGCAAATGTTTTTTCTTTTCATCGTTTGGATTTTTTAAAAATGTTTTGCTATTCTGATCATAAACATTATAATTTTTTTCTTTAGGTCACACACACGGTGGACAGTTTCCCCCTGTGGTTTTTGGAGCCTATCTTCTCAATCCATTTTATGCGGGTTTATATCCCTATGGTGACAACAGCCATGTTTATGTTTCCATGGGAACAGTATACTGGGGATTCCCAGTTCGTATTATGACATTGCAAGAAATTACATCAATAACACTGCATGCTGTGTGAACAAACAGAATTTGTATTATTTCTCATTGATCTCAGTAGTAATTCACTTTACCACTTTACAGATTCTAAATATTTTTACATAAATGAACTATCAATTGCACTGATATTAACATGTTGATAAATAAATTGAAATAAACCTTTCAGTTGTTGATATTTTTTAATTGTAAAATATGCTTGAGTTATATGCTTATATAAAACAGCACTGCTAAATGATAGACACTAGAGGTTAGAGGAAACTTTATAAGTAAGAAAAAATATTGAAGCACTCATCTAATCTTTGTCTTTTAAAATGACTCGTAACAGATAAAAGATTTTTATTTATAACAAAACAGTTGATATGTAATTAACTACATAGATTGTTTGAAAATGCAAAAATAGTTGCTCAAATTTGTAAATACATATAATACAAACATGCAAAAAGTTGTTCATGTATTATAAATAAAAATGAGTACAGTAAAACATGTTTATAGCGAACATGCTTATATTGAATTGTGTTTTACTGTACAAAGGTCAAATATCCCTCATAGCTCATATTAAATTGTTGAAAAATAAATTTTAGTAGCAAAAGTAACAAGAACAATTATATACAATGACTAGTCAAATTTGAAATAAGTTTAAAGGCAAGCATTACATCATACATGTACAGCTACATGTATGTGGCTAAATTACACTTCCTTTGAAAACCAAGCAACAGCTGGTATTCAACAAATACCTGTATAAGAAAATTAAATAATTGCACCATAACATGCAAATCTGATCCACTATTGTAAATACCTTAGCTAACAAACAGCATTATAAAATAACTACGGGTATTAATAATTCTACAAATGTCAACAAATTGTGTCGGGTATGAGTTGCCTCTCCTTGGTTGGTTACCCTCAAAATTAAATTAATCAGTTGTCTCCCTTCTGATTAGGTTTGGGTCGTGGTTTTGGGGGAATTTTCCTCATTTCATAGTACTGAACCACTTGCTGTGGAACTTCTGCTAGCACATGGCGGGCCAGTTCAGCACCAGTAGTCTACAGAGGAAAAGTACGACATTTTGTAAAAGAATTTCAGCCAAGAATGAGATGAGAATGTTTTATATATAGCTGAAATTTTATCAACAAAATGTCATAAGCAATATAATAAAATGGCATCCCTTTTTTTTAATACATGTACCAGTACAATGATTACTCTGTCAATATTTATTAACTATAATAATACTCAAATCAAAGAAAAAGTATTGGTATGCACACTGTGGAAATAGTAGAATTATTTTTTTCTGCTTTTCAAAATATAAAATTAGAAAAGAAAAGAATATGAACTCTAGCTGACTACTTTTCCAGTGAGTAAATTTTCTATCTAAAACATTGTCAACAGTGTTGATGTAATTCTGATTTTGGTAACAGCATCTTGATGAATGGGGCATTAAAATCTATGTGTATTGTTCAAAGCATTTCAAAATAGTTACACAGGTAGTAGTGTTAATAAAACACAGCAGATGTAAAATCTCACATTTAACTAGTGAAATTTTATAGTGAGCAAATTTAAGAACTGCAAAACAGATCTAGCCGCAATGGATGAACTAGTTAAGATAAGTATATTATATGTATTGAAATGAATGAAAAATTCCAGATTGAAGATATATGTACTCATAAAAAAACCTTTGTTAAGTAGTAAAGTTTTATACAACAAAAAGGTAAACATAAACTAAAAAATAGTGATGTCAAGGTCATAAATTAATAATAATGTCTGTGGAATTACTCTCACCAATATGTTTCTTTGTGAATTTAGTTAGAAATCTTGGACAGTTTAAATGCAAAGTGTGATGTACAGAAGGCTTGAAGATGGACAAGACAACAGTCATGTACAAGCTCAGTGGCCATTTCATTAATAGGGCGAAATAAAACTTGAAATAGGGACTATCTATACAAAAGTGTAATTGGAAATTTTGAAATATGTATAAGATCTTCATGTCCTATTCTTCCTCAAACTTTAAACTTAATGTGATCTACATTGTGATAGAAGCACTAACTACCGGTAAACAAACCTCTGTTTTCATCTGCAAATCAATGATATAATTTCATTCCTTAACAGTTGGAAAAAAAAAATTGAAATGTACAGTTTTATTCTTTTTTACTCGCATGTAATATTTGTTTCTATTTTGTAATCTATCTCTGCAGTTACCTTCTTGAAATCCCTGAAGGGCACAAATTGAACGATGTCTCTCAGAGTTGGTCTGCCATTGGCCCCCTTCAAGACTCCATTGTCCCCGTCCAGGAAGTTCATGTCACTGAAGTCTGCCTCCCCCACCCCCACAATAATGAGGGACATGGGGAGACCCGAGGCATGGACAATGGCGTCCCTTGTTCTGTCCATGTCTGTGATGATGCCATCAGTCAGAAGTAGCAAGATGAAATAGGCCTTCAAGAAAGAGCTCTGATTCATAAACCCAACTTTTTTTCTTTGTTTTGAATACATGTGTGGTTTTCAGTTATAACTTGAGATGAAAGTGTTCTTTCAAGCCATAGAAAACAATAAAGATATTGTTGAATTATATAACTTTACGACAATACAGAGTACATTGTACTTATCAAAATACAAATACACAAGTTTTAGCTTTGAAAATGAAATATTACATGTACATGTATTTCACTTCTAGTCATTACAATAACAAAGCTTTGTACCTGGAATTAAGAGAACATACTTGCTCAAAATTTATTCATAATTCAGTTAACTGTGAGAGGCATTGATATTAATATAGACTGAGAAGATAAATGTAACACCAACATGTGCCCCCTTTTCAGCCTCTTCTTTCTGTGCCTGCTCAGCAAATTTGGCCACATGATAGATGATGGGAGCCACATTGGTGGGGCCGTAGAGAGCCACCCTTTGTATGCAAGCTTTGTAGGCCTCAAGGACACCAGCAATCCCTGACAAAAATCATAGTACTGACACTACAGAATTGGGTTTATATATCTCTGTTTCTGATCCATGTTTTTCAAGCCGAGTACAAACTGTTGAGATTTAATTGAACATTGAAGTGTTTTTCAACTATCTTTGATTGTCACAACATAAATTCTATTTAAATTTTTAACACTGCAAAATGCAACAAGTTTTTTATTGCTGGTTAATCTGATTCAGTAATTCGATATTTTAGTATAACAATATCTATCATTAAAACATCGTATAACAAAACACAAAGCTGTCTCATTTAAAAATTATTTTGCTTAAATCAGTATAAACAATAAGCTGTGACAGCTAATTGCATTCAACCCCTACCTGCACAATAAGGGTTGCTGGGATTAAAATTGATTGCAAACTCCATTGACACTTGTCCGTCTGGAAGCTTGGCTCCAAATCCTAAAGCTGGAAACAACTTGTCCCTACAAAGTATCTCTCAGTCTAATGACAGTGGTCAGGAAACCCATCCTTTATCATTTACTAGTGTTTTAACAGATGGAAATCAGAGGAAAGAATAAATGATAGAATATGCATTAATGATTAAGATAATCTCAAAAGAGAATAGAATGCTGAACTGACTGGTGGAGCTAATGCTTGGTAGCACTGAAGGAAGCGGTTGCTTCTTAACATATTAATAAACCATTGTTTGTTGATTATGATAAATATACCACTAAATAAAACATTTGGTTTGAACAGAATAGCTATCACTCAATTACCAAATTCCAAAAATTAATTTCAAGAATTAATTTTAAGACTCTCAATAATCCAAATGACAGAAAGAAGATTTTGGCTGTGGTTGTCTTACGTGTCGTAATCCTGACAGACATTGCCCACAGCCTGTATGGCTTGCATGTATTCATTGGGCTGATAAGGGTTGATGTAATGAAGAGAAGTGGGATTAGCAGGGTTTCCATTGGATCCAGTAAAGTCAATTCCCACCTATCAGAAAGTTATTCCAACTTAATGTCATTTTTTAGAGGAAGGTGATCTTTTAAAGCATTTGTGCATTACATACATGTTCTACATTTATAAAGTTAATTATGCTGATTACTTACTGTAAAATTTAATTGCATGCCACCATACACAAATTCCAGGAAAGATGGTCTCTGGAATATCTAAAATGAGATGGTTTATATAGTTAAACAAAACTTTAAGAAAAAAGGAATGAGTGCTGGTACAATTAATACAAGTATATGAACTTAAATCTAAATTTTGTCTTAAGTGCAAAACTTCCTCTTACTCAATGGCATCTAATATTTTGCTTTAATGATTATAATTTACCTCCGAAAACATATCTGAAGTTAAAAATTCAAGCATACCTAATATTGTTAGACAAAATTGACCGAAACATTCTTCAATACAATGATTATGGTATATAACAGAGTAAACATTTATTAAAGTGGTTTATTCCAGTTTAAAGAGTTACCTCTCCTATCAGTGGTACTTTGTACCTTAAACAACCTGCCATACCTTGAGCTCTGTAAGGTGTATAACTCCTGAGTTCTGGTACTTCTTTTTGGACTGTTTCTTAGGATTAATGCAGGGATACTGGGCCTGAATAAAATAAATATGATAGTAAGTAATACAGGTGAATCTCGATAACTCGAACTTCAGGGGACCAAGATTAAACTTCGAGAGATCAAGAGTTCGAGAGATCGAAAGTTTTAAAAAAATCCGGAAATTTTTGTTCCCGTCATGTTAGTTCTAAAATTATAGTAGCCGGAAGTTTATATTCATAACATAGAATGATAGTCTAACATGGTTTCATTTGTATTTTCTGCTACTTCACATCAAATTCAACAATACAGAAATTAGATTTGTGTTTATTTATTGTTTTTGTTAACTTATAATTTTTTAAAAGTATTTTATGTTTTCTTGATCACAGAATAGTTTAAATAAAGACCAGTTTAATTTACCGTTAATTTCACAAGTTTTTGAAATTAATAGATCAGTTACAAATTAACTATCTACCCTTTGAAGGAAGCAAGGGGTAGTGTCACTTCCGTAATTAACCAATTAACACTACCACACTAGCTCCAGGGGTTCACTCGATCATCCAGGTAAGGTCCACGCGGAGCTAATTATACGCTTGATCGGTCAGCCACCACTTCGAGTTATCAAGAGTCAAAAAAAAAAAAAAAAAAATCGGGACAGTGATTTCACTTTGAGAGATCAAGAACTTCGAGAGATCAAAGTTCGAGCCATCGAGTGTCACCTGTACGTATAATTATAAACAACTGGTTCAGAGTCATATACTAATAAGTTACCTGTACCTATAAACCTAAAATTTGCTAATTGAATAATTCTTTCTTAACAGCCATCACTTATGCCTTGATGAATGAAACAAAAATTAAGGTACTTTTAAATAAAGATTAAGGTACTTTTAAATAAACTAGCACTTGTACCATATGTGGAGAGGGGTGAGGTTGGGGATGTTGGGTTGGAGTTAAGGTCATTATTGCCAATGCTGCAACAGATATGTACTGGGTTAATACTCTAGCAACATTCAAACTGGAACATATCTATGAAATTAGTTTGAAGTGATTGCATTTTTACACTGGTAATAATTATATTGGTAGAATACTTGTAAAACATTGCTAAAATCATTATCTAATACAATAATTCAATTATTCAACATCCAAGTACATATATACTATACACATACTGACTGGGGTATGTAATTAAATCAGCAAAATCTTTAAATCACTTGAGATTTCAATTTTTAAAACATTTATTTAATGATAAAAAAAAATCTTCTCAAATATTCCATGAGTAAAAGGACTTGATTTGGAAAAAAGAAGTTTTGTTAACTGTGATTCCACTTTCTATAGTCAGATTTGGATCATTTAAATACCTGTAAGCACCCTAATTGAAAGTGAACAATTTGTGTTTAACCGCATGTAAATATTAACCTATACCTCCATATCATGTAATAACTAAAAACGATTGAAATGTACCGCAAAACCTGACACTCATCAAAGCAGCACAAATATTGAATTTTAAACCTTTACAATCCTAATGTATTCCTTAGTTACAAAAGTGCACTGTATCTTATTGGGTTTTTTCAATACAGTAATTTTGCAATTATATCTGAATCCTAATTAAAGAATAAGTTCATTGTTAATACAATGTAAATCATACCCAAGTTATATTTTTACTTGTTTGACTGAAAATGTGTTGTTAGATTAGATGTCCATAATCTAAATCAATGTTTTAAGTAGGATAAGCAAACACAGCCATTAAATTTCATTGACCTACTCAGCATTCCAAGTCAAATAAAGTTAGCTATAAAAGCTTAAAGCTATTTCATGCAACACTGCCTACACCTTTCTCCTACACTTTTCTCAAAATCTACCTTCCATCTTTTGAGGCGTTTACTTCTTATTTTACAGTAAGTATCATCTTAATTTCTTCACTATTAATCTGTTTTGTTATCAATGAAGTTGGCTAGCAGTTAGAGTATACTTGTACTGGTGTATGCTTGTGTACTGAAGATCTTGCTTTAAAATTTATTAGTTTCTTGTGCATTTAAGCAAACAGCTTACGTCATGCATCTGATTTTTTTTTTTTTAAAAGTACCACCTCTGCATTTGGGCAGGGCCTTTTTTGTTTACCCACTCAACAACAGCATGATCATTCAATAGTTTCCAATAAACAGAGTGTGGCATTGCAAAAAAAAAAAAAAAAAAAATAGAATATAAGATCACAATGAGTTCTGATATCAGCTGCCAACCAGTCGGTGACCCTACAATTCATGGTGTGCACGGTTCATGTGAGCTGGTTCTCTATCCCAGATTAAATGAATTAACCGGCGTAAATATTAGAGTGATTTCATTTCTTTGTAGTACATGTATATGTGAGGATACTAACACTATCAGATGTAAGTATCTATAAAAGTTCATACCAGTAGTTTATCTAGTATGATCTTGATTTACCTATCTGTACAAGGGTGGGATTATATTTGCTTGAATTCTTTTAAGCATGTGGAAGGAAAAAGGGTGTAAGGATTAGAAATCAACAAAATACATATTGGTCCTTCAAAATTATGTACTGATCCAGAAATCAGTACTCAATAAATCTTATTAAACTTATCAACCATCAAAGTTTATATTTTTGAACATGAACCTCTATATATACTTGGGAATGTATATCCTTCTTTTAAATGATATTCAAATTTTATGACTTTCACTGAAGTGCCAAAGTAATAGAGATGCAATTACAAATGGTATATTACATGTTCATTGACAAAAATTCTCTGGTTAAATGAAATCCCTATCCCAAAGCACCTGAGTTCATTAACCTACAGGTATGCAGGTGAATTCCTTATGATCTCTGAAGCTACACAGTCAGTGATGAGTCGATTCCAGAGCCACACTCAGCTATAACTACCAGTATGTAGTGTAGAATGTTTACCCAGCACTCTGAACTTGTTGACACATTTTTATTTAGACATGAAGCACAATACACTAGGTCAGTGCTGTTTGCTTTATATGGTCAGCTCTGGTTGACCGTGTATGGGTGGGGCCTATGTGGGAGAGATGACATTGACTTGGACCTTTCATTTGAATATTGTCATAGAGATGTTATAAACATCAACAATAAAGATTGGAAAGGAAATTTCATTAGCATATTTAATGTTGGACTGCAATAGGATTTACTAAAATCTGATTAGGTAAGCCATCATTTACAGGGATTCTGTTAGACTCTATGCAAGCAATTTTTCTTTCTTTAAACAGTAGTAGGTATTGGATCCAAGTTTCAATGAGTCGTTGATAAAATGAATTCAGAACTTTATGGTGTAAATTCTACATTTCATAATTACATCAATCTCCATCAACTCATAAAATTATCCTAATGACAAATTGGCAGTGACAAAATATAGCAATTTATAAGCGATTTTATATTCTATAAACATAAATGTTAGTAACATAAATTGACAATCAAGATCAATATCTCCAAACAGCTGTTGACAGCATATCCTAATAGCTCCCGGACAAAAGCATGGTAGGGGCAGGATAGAAAAGTCAATTGTTTTCCTGTTTTATCACTGACAATTTACATGTAACTTAGAGCTGCATTGTGCATTGATCATCAGTGATTTTATTCCTTCAGCTACACCCAGAGTAAGTACTGTTCTCCTAAATTCTATAGGTGCAGGCATTACAACCTTTGTACTTTCCTGACTTAAGATAATTTGCATTAAGATGTTCAAGTACAGTACTATTCTCTTCAGAGAAGTGGACAAGCATAGTCTTTATCCATTATAAAGGCAATGCCTGTCCACTTCTCTAAAGAGAACAGCTGTTCAAGCGCTTGCTACAAATATCAGCATTTTAAGTGACCTGAATTGTTGTATCACTGAATGCAGGCGATTTTCATCGGTCATTGTCACCAGCAGGCTAGAGGATCATTTGTTTCATGATCAAGGGCAGCTTTTCAAAACACCAAAAGCCTTTCGTTATAGTTGAATTTCCTTGATATCAAACTAATTGACTGCATCAATTTAATTGCATGGATTTTAAAGCTTTTTTTTAAAAGCACTGTACGTACTGTACAAATGCTTTAAAAATTAACCATACAAAAAGTGCAAACATTTGAAATATACACATTTTGCTGTCTCACATCTTGAACATTTCTAAAACAGATGAGAATAACAATTGATCAATCTTTAGCAATTACTGTATACCAAGATATTTTAGCCCCGTTTTATTTTCGTCCCCTTCACCCTCGTTATGAGCAGGGGAATTTAAGACTGGGCGAATTCATAACAATGTTTAAATTACCGTGTTATGGTATACAGAAAGAGTATCTATCACACAAGTGTGTCTGGGTGAAATTAAGATGGGGCAAAACCATTCGCAAGTGTAGAAGGGCCCAAAAAAAACCACAGGTTGAAAATAACCCTGTATATAGTATTTTGATTATAAAGAGAAACTGTATTCTTTTTACCAAAATCCTAATTTTAAATGTTACACCCTACCCCACCCTTCCCTAGATTATGTAGTAGATTATGAGCTGGGTGGGACTATCGCAGCCCAGCATGTTGATATGTCTACCTAACAACACCCATTCTATGTAAACACAAGGAATATTATAATCGCATTGAAAGTTAAGACTACACCTTGTCAACAGATACAGGTAGAGTGGATTTCATATCAGATAATATCAGGTTATTAATGGCTCAGTGCCCATCATCCCCTCCAAAAAATCTAAAACACACCTGCGTCTGTCCTCTTTGCTTATACATACTGTAAAAGAGGTTATTTATGCTGGTGGTTAACTACGTGTTTTCTACGGTCAAATTATACGCGTATGCGTGATTTACCACGCTAAAGTTTTGAGTTTTTTACCATACGCATTGGAGTATTTTATGTGGTTTTAAGCTAACTAACTAGTGTAAATTTACCCCACACGTATAAATAAATAACTAAAATTTTGATACAACACAAATTAACAGCAAAATAAACTAAAAGAGAAAATACATTTATATACAGTAATGATAAACTCTCTTCGATTTTATTTTAAATATTTTGTGTTTAAATTATTAAATAGATGTGATCAATAGAAAGCCCAGGTACATACAAATATTTCATTTTAAACACTGCAGAATGCAGGTGAATCCCCTAATCCAGAAATTTTCCTGTTAACAATATGAAAAATTTCCTAATATCTTTCAGAAAACCTTATCTTCTCCAATTTTCCTTAATTCTATTAAACATCGACCAGCAATCAAATAAAAACAGGGATTGAATTATGCTTTTCAAATATTTTTGAAATGATAAATAGGAGAACATTTCTAAACTGTCAAGATCATGAATACCAACTACCAGGTACACAAAGAATCCTGTGTTAGAGGCATTATCCACTGTAATTGTGTAAAGGTGTTTGAAATTTTCTTTTTAAAATCCTATTTTTACCCTTAACTTAAGCTTAAGGAAAACCAGTACATACCGGATACACGTACAAATGGAGGTTTTTTTTGTTCTGAGAAGTACGTGTGCTAAGAAAAGCACTTTAACAGGCAGACATTGTAAACCAGTGCATGCATCAAACCCTCTCCAATGTTTATAAATCACTATACTGTCACTTTCAAACTAAGAGCCTTGTTTGCTTGAAATATTTCATTGATCAATATCATCTGAAAGGTATATTACACCTCATATGGATACCTGGAAAATATTTCTGGTAACTACCTGCATTAAAAATCTAAAATGTTTACCTTTCCAATATCAGACATGGAAATCATACAAGTATTTCCTAACCAAATCAATTCTATTTTGAATCAATTTTTTTGTTGTCAATATAAAATGTCTTGGTCATTAGTTGGTACATCACTGTTTGACTTGCATGTAGGATAATCTTTCTTTTATCTGACCCTATGATAAATTTCATAAAACTTTTCTAACCAACAGTTTCACCCACAAAATTAGAAAAGCATAAAATAAAGGCCATTGAAGGGATCATGTAATACCCTGGGAGTAATGGTAAAAAATTTAAGGAGCATGCCTATTTTTTCTTTTCCAGATCACCACACAGCTTCCAACTAACAAGCAGCTTTAATGGGACAGGGTGAGGGTAGTGGAAAGGGAGGGGGATTGTGCCCCGGCATCCTGTGGGCGATCCTGTGGTTCCTGATCCTATGGTTCCTAGCCTGGCCTGTGGCCTTCTTTATAGCCTGGCTGTATGTGCTCCTGATACCGTTCTCAGCCTGTATCGAACCCATGAAGGGTGTGTGCGAGGCCATTTTGAAGGTGCTTCAACTGCCACTGACATGTGCAGAGAACATGATTGAAATGAAACCATTGTGTGGAGGATAAAAGGACTGATCATCATAGGAAATTAGACCTAGAGGACTTTTACAAAATTTTATACGTGGAATTGTAATGTATTTTTTATATAAATATGTTATCATCATACATGCTTTACTAAAAATGTTAATGTTTTAATCCTTAAAAAAGGACTGCAATAAAGTCTAAGTACATTAATTGTCACAGTTTTATATATCAAATATACTGACCAAAAGAGTTAGGGGCATAATATAATCTTAATATGTAAGTTCCAAGAACAGAAGGTCAGTACAAGCAGATAGCAGGTTGCATACAGTAACAAATAGATACTATTAAATTAGTTTCTTAATTCATTTTGTAAGGTTTATGTCAGCATTCCTATGATTCTATTATCATACAATGATACCATAAGTTGTATTCATAAGTAAATGGTCTAAGGATCAAATTCATTGCTGGTAGTTAGTAATAAATATTTTGTGCCAAAGGACAGAGTAAGTATTGCCACAGTTCTGTTAATGTCTAGCATCTTACACAGAGAGTTAACGGGACTGGTGTCTCATTATGGGGGTAGCTGCAGGTCTGTAGCTCCCTGTCTGAAAAAATTCGGATAGACGATCTAGGAGGTACAGTTTGGTATGTGTCAAAAAGTTGCAATTGACAGCGCACAAAAAAATTGCGCTAGTTTTGGACTGATTAATCTTATTTCCGAACAAATTCCTTCGACATTTTACTACAGATATCTTGCCTTTACTTGCCTCTAATATTCTTTTAAACACCATCACCAGCCACGTAAAGTGAAGTGGTGCAGTTTGTTTACATGTAAAAATGATGATTCTCAATCTCCACTGAATTTACCATGCTTCATTTTCCGAGGTCGGTTAGCGTGTTTAAGAGAAAGTCTTAAGCAAGTAAAGTGACAACATCAGTGATAAATTGTCTGAGGAATTATATGGTACTTATTTTTTCCACAGAATTTGTGTGGACATAAGGTTAATTAGTCCATAACTAGTGCAATTTTTTTGTGCGCCGTAAATTGCAACTTTTAACACGTACAGAACTGTAGCTCCCATTTTGTCCATTCCAATTTTTGCAGACCTGGCAGCTAATTATGGTGGCAGGATGGTGATGAAGAAAAATCTCTCAGATTTTCATCTCCACTGAACTTCACTCAAACAACAATTTTTCTAACATAGGGATGATGATATACCAAATATACAGACCATAGTAGACTAAAATGGCCTTCTCCTATAACAAATTACCATTAATCAATTATACCAAATGCAACAAAATTATATACATCTACCGGTAGTGCAACAGCTTTCATCCTACATGGATTGCAATAGAATAACGTTCATAGACATTCACTAAGAGCACATTCATGTAGTGTTGCAAAGGAAATAAATACATTTCTGCCTTCTCCTGAACAAAAAACACTACAAAGGGAAATAACTCTTAATTCCACAATGCTTCACATACCTCTTTTTCTCCTTGAGTTTTGGACTCCATATCTTCTAGGGTAGTGGTGAATGCACCAATAAAGTCATGCGACCCATCATTGTCATAATCATAGCAGTCAAACTACAGAAAACCAAGGAAGAAGCATTGATGACAGTAGAACAGTGACATGCACAAAGAACTCACTTTTTTGGTCAATTAATTTGACTTCTGAAATATACATGTACATACATTTCACATTCAATGAAACAAATGAATTGGCTTTATTTGAATAGAATAAGCAATCACTTAAAAGGTCTTAAACCATGAGTTTAAATTAAATAACAAGTCTGCATCAAGATTTATAATTTCAGACCAATAAAATTAAATGTTTAATATGCAACATCATAATAAAAATTCAGTTCCAAATATCTAATTCTTTCGTTTTATTCTCTTTTTAATTTCCCGTTGAAACTATTTTTTGTGTCTGGTGAATCTTAAAATCTAAGATTAAGGGTATCAAGAATGCCCACTGTTCAAAGACTTAAAACAGTATATATACCAGTATGAGTATACCTGTATTCCTTTGTCATTTACGAATGTTTTTTTATGAGTGGACAATTCTAGAGGAACAAAAACAGTACCAGTACATACTACTAATCAATCAATCGATGGATATGGATGATAGATTACCTTTATATCTTGGGATTTGTTTCCTCCACACAAAGCAAAGGAGGAAAGACAAAATGGCCGCCACACAGGATTTAATGTGTTCTTAATAACCTATGAACAGAACAGTGCTAAATGGAGATTTTCATCCTGATGTTAATAATCAAGAGTAGGTTTGTTTATCCATTAAAAAAACCAATAGGGTTTATGACAAATAAATCTTACAAGTCTGTTATTCATTGAAATGAAAGCCTGACTTACTTCAGTCCTGTGAACGACTTGCCAAGATCCATCTGCAGCTCTCTTTGAAATTTCTAGATAAGGATCTGACTTTCCAAGGAAATCCTGATAGAATGATAAATATGCAATGAAAAAATTTACCATTTTTCAACAATAAAAGTCTTCTCATAGATTTCAATCAGATAATAACTCTTTGTACCGGTAATTTGGACAGAGAACTTAGCTTACAGTGACCAGTAAACAATTTGGTGTATTGGGTACAAATTATGTACATTTTTTTCAATTTTCCATTAGGCTACCCATTTTCTAGCATTTGTACTGGTAATACATGTATCCACCAATCTAATTAAACTCATCCCACCAACTCCATTCATTTGAAATACCCTGTACAGTTGTCTGTTGTTCATGTCCTTATAAGTAGGATATTCATTGAAGATTTATTTATGGCATAATTTTTTAAGAGTAAAGGGGTCGCTTAAATTGATTATTGCCTACACTTCACTTCACAGGAAAAGAGAGATAATTAAAACAAGTTGAGCTGATAAAATTACTTCTTGCTAAAATTATATATACAAATGTACCATTGAATTTTTGTGCGTTTTAAAAAAAATAATTCTTTATCTGCTTCTTGCTTTAAATTCCTCTCACATTGTAACAAACTTATCAATTTAGCTTTAAATCCATTGTCATTCTGTAAATAATGTTTTCTAGGAATCAGTTCAAGAAAAAATCCCAAACCTTGTTGTCAAGTTTGGTGGCACTAAACTTCATGTGAACCATTTCTCCTCCCTCTCTTACTTCTTCAGATCTGATCTACAAACAAATACATTAAAGGTAAAAGGTAGCAACAATGGATGAAATTTTTTTTGTGAAATTTTGCATCCCTTTTTGATGTCATAATGAATAGACTATTCATCCACAACTGGAGAATATGTACTTTTTGAGACTATAAGGTTCTAACTTCAAAAGAAATCAAAAGTAAAGATGTTCCTAGATATATTTTTTGCTTGAAATTTTTTAAATCCACTCTCACCAATACAAATCAAACACAGATATTCATTTATATAACATAAAAATGTTTTGCTATAATAATATTATATTCAATTCATTGATAATAATATAATCTGATGTTAATATTATATAATTTATAATAAAGAAAGAAAAGTCTTACTGTGATTGTGGATCCTCCCATAGGTTTTCCGTCCTTTTTCAGCAGAGGCGCACTGAAAGGATTTCTAGAAACTATCTGCAGAGGAATGGAAGAAACAATGCAAAAATGGTACGATATTTACTAATAATATCAATTCACACTGTGGGATTACTTCAATTGATGGGGATTTTGATTTACTTAAAACTCTTTGTAATAGGGTAGAAGTAACCTCAAATCTAAAGGTAAAAGGGTAAGGACTATCACAAAATCTGAGTGAGAGGAGGTAATCACAAAATCAATGTGTGAGAGGGTAATGGGAAACCTGGAAATAATGGGTAGGAAGGTTAGTCCAAGTGCTGGAGGTGAGAGGTATATTATTAATTACAAGGTTTGTAGTTGACTTGATATAGTTTATTTGTGGTCAGTAAATTCCAAGTTGACTTGATATGGTTTAAACATGGTCAGTAAATTCTGTATAAATGGCATATAATGAATATAACAATAAAAATTTATAACAAAGTTACCAGTTTCAATTTGGATACAAAATTTGATGTCATATTACTCCAAGAATGACATCATAATGCTCAAGAAGAGGTATATTTTGTACTGACAGTTTTTGGAATATACATGGTCTCCACGTGACTGCTGTTAGCTAATGATTTCCATACAAATTAGCAGGAGGTAAGGTATACAGAATCTAAAAGGGTGGATGATATGGGGCTATCACAAAATCTATTTGTAAGAGAAAAAAGCTTTCCACATAATCTAAGAACCCTAATCTGCCCTACAGTTTTAATCTTTCCTTGAATAAGCTTAACATCAGGTATACAGTTTACTTACCACTCCCAAATTGCATTCAATCATGCCCAAAAAGTCATCATCTGCAAGGGTTGCTGTTTCGTTATCTAGGTCATACACTTCTACTTTCACTTTTTGTACTTCCTCGAAGAAATAATCCACAGTGAAGGCATGGGCAAACTTGGGGTCATGGCAGTTTTTTATCAGCTCTGTCCGTCCAATCTGTTACATGTAATATCCAAATGTTTCATACATCTGTGTCTTTACATAAATGTACATTGCATCTGACTACCCTATCACCTTTATGAATGAAAGGGTACAAAATAATTCATCATGTAAAATGTTAACATGTATCGGGTGGCAGTTTTATGTGAAACAAGATATAATTATGATAGTGTATGATTATCTGAAATGGACCTGTATTTAACAAAGAAAATTATAGTTATAAGGGGACTTAATTTGACCATAACCTTTTACTTGATACAATAAAAAAACAATATCATATGACACAATACCATATCACATGATACAATATCATATGATACAATATCATCATAAAATATAATATTTTACAATATTATATCATATCATATCATATCATATGATACAAATACGATACAATATTGTATCATAAAATACAACACAGTATCATATCATATGGAACAATATCATATTATATGATACATTCCATATGATTTAATATCATAGGAAAAGGAATAATATATAATATTATGTATCAACAATCACATCTATCAAGCAAATTTGAGTGAGGACAAGGTTTTCTTAGCATCCTTGATAATGGAGATCAGGTTCTGTATTTGATGCTAGCTATATGTTTCAAATGTAAAGTTACAAGAACCATGAAGGCATTGTTTTCCAATATTCCAACCTGCATTTAACTACCAGTACTGAAAAATCTTACACATGTTCCAGCATCAAGATAATCATGGTCAAGTTCTGTATCTGAAGCTACCTCTTTTAAGACATCCATAGTAATATGAACTGTGCAAGTCTGATTGGGTATGAACAAGATTTACTTCATTTTGTAACCAGCTCCAAGACCCAAACACAATTTGAGTTGTTCTAAAATCTTAAACCTGCCTAAGCATCTAGATAATCAAGATTACTCTCCATATCTGAAGTTAGCTCTGTGATTCATTTAAATAGTTATATTAACCATGCAAGTTTGAATGAGTACTATTATTTACATAAACATGTGACCTGTTCTAAAAACCTTATTAACTTCCAGCATCCGAAACCTATGGCTGAGATCTAACATCAAAGCTTGTCAAGTGCATCAGTATTACAAGATGCATCATCCATGCAAGTTTGGTGAAGATAGGAAAAGTAATAACTTAGATATGGCCATCAAAGGGCATCTGCTCCAAAAACTTTAAACTGCTCCTAAAACATTAACCTCCTCCAGCATCTGAAACCTATGGCTCAGATTCAGCATTCAAGACTGTCAGTTATAAATATGTCATAAGATGTACTAACCATGAAAGTTTAGTCAAGTTGGACCAGTTGTAACTTAGATATGGTCATCAATGGGCAACTGCTCCAAAACCTTTGACCAGCTTAAAAATCTTTGACCTGCTCCAAAAACCTTAAACTCCTCCAGCATCCAAAACCTATGACTCAGATTCCGCATCCAAACCTGTCAAGTGCATCAGTATCATAAGATGTACCATCCATGCAAGTTTAGTGAAGGCAGGAATAGCTTAGATATAGCTATCAAAGGGTACCTGCTCCAAAAACTTTAACCAGCTCCAGCATCTGAAATTCATGGCCCAGATTCAACATCCAAGTCTTTTAAGTTCATAAGTATGCCCAGATGCAACATCTTTGCAAGTTTGGTGAAAATAAGACAATTAAAAACTTAGATACAGGACCTGCTCCAAAAACTTTTACCAGGTTCAGAAGTCAACGCAACCCCCGACTTTGTCTCTGTGAGCTAAATATAGGGTAGTATCATTACATAACTCATTGCACACAGGCACAAAAAAAAAAAAACAAGAGGCCCATGGGCCACATCGCTCATCTGAGTAACAATAGGCATGATAAGATCAGCTTAATGGAGTCATAATACAAAATATCTGGACAAATCGGTATTATACATGTTGATCCTGTATAAATAAAAATCTTTTTTTCCCTGGGATATTCTTATGTTTATAATCAAGTCCTTTTTCTAACAGGATGATTTTATATTCATATCACATGTTGAGCATTGCAGTTTTCAGGAAGATCCTAAACAATTGTTTATATATATGATGTAAACCTACATCAAACTCTGAACTCCTTGTGAGGCCCAAGAATCATCCAGGGGCCAGAGTCTAAACAATTTTAAAGAATCAGCAAAATGTCAAAATGCTTGCAAATAAGTAAACCATATGTGATAACATTATTACAGTTTTTGTGAATAATTAAAATGTTTTCCTTTGTACAATTGGATCCCCAATGTGGCCCCACCCTACTAGTCAAGATTTTGATTTAAACGAATTTGAATCTACACTATCTGAAGTTACAGCTTTTCTAAGCAAATGGTTTTTTAGAAGAAGGTTTTTAAAAAATTTTCTCTATACATTCCTGTAAAAATGTGTTCTCTCCTCCCCCCTTGTGACCCCATGCTACCCCCGGGGATCATGATTTAAACACATTTAAATGTACCCTACCTGAGGATGCTTCCACACAAGTTTCAGCTTTCCTGATTGATTGGTTTCTGAGAAGAAGTTTTTTAAAGATTTACAGGTACTCTATAAATTCCCATGTAAAAATTCGACCCCCATTGTGGCCCCACCCTACCCTCGGGGCTCATGATTAACGCAACTTTGAATCTACACTACCTGAGAATACTTCCACATAGGTTTCAGCTTTCCTGGCTGATTGGTTTCTGAGAAGAAGATTTTTAAAGATTTACTCTATATATTCCTATGTAAAAATTTGACCCCCCATTGTGGCCCCACCCTACCCCCAGGGCTCATGATTTTCACAACTTTGAATCTACACTACCTGAGAATCTTCCACATTTCTGAGAAGAAGATTTATTAAAGATTTACTCTGTATATTCCAATGTAAAAAATTGACCCCCCCCCCCCCCCCACCATTGTGGCCTCACCCTACCCTCCGGGGCCATGATTTTCACAACTTTGAATCTACACTACCTGAGGTTACTCTATATATTCCTATGTAAAAATTTGACCCCCCATTGTGACCCCACCCTACCCCGGATCATGATTTTCATGATTTTCACAACTTTGAATCTACACTACCTGAGGATGCTTCCTTTTCTGGCTGATCAGTTTCAGAGAAGATGATTTTTAAAGATTTACTCTATATATTCCTATGTAAAAATTCAACCCCCATTGTGGCTCCACCCTACCCCCGGGGATCATGATTTGAACAAACTTGAATCCTTACTATCTGAGGATGCTTCCATATAAGTTACAGCTTTTCTGGCTGATCAGTTTCAGAGAAGATGATTTTTAAAGATTTACTCTATATATTCCTATGTAAAAATACCACCCCCCATTGTGGCCCCACCCTACCCCTTGGGATCATGATTTGAACAAACTTGAATCTACACTACCTGAGGATGCTTCCACACAAGTTACAGCTTTTCTGGCTGATCAGTTTCAGAGAAGAAGATTTTTAAAGACTAACTCTATATATTCCTATGTAAAAATTTGACCCCCCCCCCCCCCATTGTGGCCCTACCCTACCCCCGGGGATCATGATTTGAACAAACTTGAATCCTTACTATCTGAGGATGCTTCCATATAAGTTACAGCTTTTCTGGCTGATCAGTTTCAGAGAAGATGATTTTTAAAGATTTACTCTATATATTCCAATGTAAAAATTTAACCCCCCATTGTGGCCCCACCCTACCCCCGGGGATCATGATTTGAACAAACTTGAATCTACACTACCTGAGGATGCTTCCACACAAGTTTCAGCTTTTCTGGCCAAATGGTTTTTGAGAAGAAGATTTTTGAAAATACCAACAAATTATCAATGATTTTTTAATTATCTCCCCTTGAAAGAGGGCGTGGCCCTTCATTTTAACAAACTTGAATCCCCTTCACCTAAGGATGCTTTGTGCCGACTTTGGTTGAAATCGGCCCAGTGGTTCTGGAGAAGAAGTCGAAAAAGTAAAAAGTTTACGGACAGACAGACAGACGGACAGACAGACGGACGCCGGACAAAAAGTGATCAGAAAAGCTCACTTGAGCTTTCAGCTCAGGTGAGCTAAAATACGCAGTTAAATACCTCCTCCCATTTCTGACTTTTCCTAGACAGCACATACATAGCAGCACATGGATCAGATTTTGAGAATTCATCCTTTTTCTTCAGATCTTTGCACTCAATGCGTAGCTCAACGCGGGACACCGGACCAGCTGCACCCGTCAGAGATGGTACTCCTTGTGGATTCATCTTTTTCTAAATTTTCTGTTTACGGTAAATAAAAAAATAAATGATATTTTAGCATCATAGATGTCTCCTTTCTAAATTTTTTTTTTTCAAAATAATATGACAACCTTAACAGTTTCATTCATTTCTTTCTTCTAAATACATTTATGCCTCCCTAAAGTTGGATGCAGAACTATGTTCTTTTCAGACACCTTTGTCATGCTCACAGTAAGAAATAAATGATGCACTTGCATAATTTGGAAAACAATTTTAGCGGCTAGCTAGATTGAGTTGCAATTAATAGGGGCACAAGTTCTTTCACTTCCAAGGGATTAACATGTAACCTGACAATCCTATGTTATTTCCTCAACTAAGTTAATTAAACAATGAATAACAAAGACTCATCCTTACAACCTTAGATGGCAATCCCTTAATTCACCAACTCTGTACAGATACAGGAAACAGGTTATCAAGTGGCATACACATACATTTAAACAACTACCGTCTGATGTGTTTTCCTAACTGAAATCTTGAGATTTATGTTTTCTTTCCTTAATATGGTAAATATTAGGTTTATGATTACATATTAAGCAAACATTTCAGTAAATTTCCTCATCTCTACCTTGGATACCTTGGCTGGTAAACTAATTTAAATTGGTCTTTCAACAGTTCAAAAACTAAAAACAAGACTCCTGATCTTTTGAAAAAGGTTGAAAAGGCTATATAGCTTAATAAAGCTATTCAAATTACCTTGATAAAGCTATTTATATGCAGTTTTTCACAAAAATGTTAATTATCAGAAATATTAAAAAAAAATCGCAAGTTAATCACCACTCATGTTTATACCTTGGACCATTTAAAAGGCAACCCCAATTAAAATTAGTTTCAACACTGCTGCTTTTGAGCACTTTTAAGCAAAAAATATATTCCCATTGTTTGGGTAACTGTCCACCACCTTGTGTGCATTGAGGCATGGATAAGTATGATTTCTTTACATTGTGGTGAATTATTACCAATCAATTATCTTGTTTACCATAACTGACCTTCTTTATATTTCATTCAAGAAATAATTGTGTGGTCATGAATCATTTGCCCCAAAACTTTTGGAACTTTAAGTACAAAGTCTCTGAAAGAGACACAAATTGATGAGTAATCTTTACATGCATTGTTTACAGAACAGTTCAAAGTTGAAACCTATCACTGCACTAAAGTGCGATTTTGTTTACATGCTGAAAAAAATACACATTTAAGAAAAATGTATGACAAAATAGCTAAATTAAGCTATTTCGAATAGCTTTATTAAGCTATATAGCTTTTTCAAGCTATATAGCTAAATCAAGAGATTGTGCTGGACCTGTCGAAGTGGACAGGCAAATTAAGCCTTGATAGCCACTTTGATATCTGAAGAGAATAGAACTTCACTATTAGCAAGCTCAGCATGTTGTGCTGTGCAATTTCATGGGAAAGTCTTCGTCAAATAGATTTTTGTTCAAAAAAATCAATTCAGTTTTGCAACTTACTGATAAAAAAATTAGGTGCAAGAACAGGAATAACTGATTGTATCTATATAAACAGCTGATAAACAGACAAGAACATGCTGAAAAGTTGCCATAAATAAATATAACAAAAATGTTATTTAACTCTGTGCATACAAAAATTTGATAAAATATATAAAAATCAAAGTACATTTCTCAGCTGTTTCTCACCGTAACTCTATCTTCTGTAAAGGAAGGGAAATTATCCATGCAACGGGGAAAGTCTTTCCTTGACACTGTGCACATAAATAAAGGAAAAGAAATTAAGGTGTAATCTGTACCAATCCTACTTATTCAATCTAATGCGAAGTAAACTTCATCCCATTCCGTACAGCGAACAGTAAGTAACTGAGTGTTTCATTGACAATTTAATGAACTTCGATCCCGAGGGAATAATAATGGGCCTTTCCGGCAGAGCTAGGAAAATCACCTCGAATCTATTATGTTTATCATTGAATTTAACGAAGTCTAGCTCACATCTCGACTAATCATGAAATGTGTTGTATTTATATCAAGTTTTACAAACATACTAGGTAATCAGAGATTACAAAGCTTATCGAGACGAGGCATCACCTTTAATTATATTAAAGGTGATTCTTCGCGTCGGGCAATATTTCGTCCCTCGGGAGCTAATATAATCAATGTTGCCCTCAACCCCAGTCAATATTTTAGTCATATATTATACAATACAATATCACATATTACAATATCATATTATATGATGAATTACAATATTGTTACATATGAAATGATATTGTATCATTTAATATGATATGACATTGCATCATATGCTATATTTTATTATATAATATGGTATTGTATCGTATGAAACCTATGGCTCAGATTCAGCATCCACGGCTGTTGGTTGCATCAGTATCACAAGATGCATCATCTGTCCAAATTGAGTAAAGATTGAACCAATAACTAAAATCTGTCTATCAGAGGGCACCTGCTCCAAAAACTTTAACCAGCTCTAAAAACTTCAACCTCACCCAGTTTTCGAAACCTATGCCTCAGATCAGAGACACAAATAACAATGTTATTTATGTCTCTGCTCAGATGGTGCAGCATTCAAGCTGTCAAGTGCATATATATATATATAAATATAAGTATTATAAGACCCACCCATCCATGCAAGTCTGGTGAAGTTAGGATCTGCAATAACTTGGATCTAATCATCAAAGGGCACCTGCTCCAAAAATCTTAACCTCATCGAGCATCCAAAACCTAAGGCTCAGAATCAGTATTCAAGCCTGTCAAGTACATACATGTACATATTCAGTATCATAAGATGCACCATCCAAGCAAGTTTGGTGAAGATAGGACCAGTAGTAACTACTAGCTTAGATATGGCTACCAAAGTGTACCTGCTCCAAAAATGTTTACCTACTCCAAAACCCTTAACCTCCCCTAGCATTAGAAATTCATGGCCCAGATTCAGCATCCAAGTCTGTCAAGTTCATAAGTAGGTCCAGATGCACCAACCCTGCAAGTTTTGGTGAAGGTAGGACAAGTAATAAAACTTAGATACAGGACCTGCACAAATAACTTTGACCAGGTCAGGACGCCGACACCGACGCTGAGGATATAGCATGAGCTCCCCCGGCTTCGTCTCGATCGGTGAGCTAAAAATGGGAGTTGTCATGGATGCCAATGTAATACATTCGAGATGTTTTTCCAAGCTCTGCTGGAAAGGCCCAAGCTCTGCCGGAAAGACCCGAGAAGTTGCGATTGCTTTGGTACTTTGTCTTAAACACACGATGATTTAATGAAAAATGGATATAACCTACAGTATTTGTTTATTCTGTACCCCCTTTTTTTCTGAGAATATTTTGACACCTTTCTCTTATAATATTTAATTACCCTATAAACAATTAAGGTGGCTCACTACACCTTGAAATAGTTTTTTAAATCAGCAGAAAACTACTTGATTATGAAAGATAGCATGATGCATTAAAGGTATATATATAATTCAAATTGGCCATTGCAATTTTAGATAAAAAATTATGATTTTAAAAATCTAATTACATGTAAGTAAATATGAACAAAAGCCCCAGGCGGACTCAAGTTAACAAGCCTGATACTTAAACCAAAGTGCTAAGATGATATACATGTACAACCAAATCAATTTAACAAAACATTTTAAAAATCGCCATCTTGTGTTGTTGTCTTAAATAGTGCAAGTCCTGATGTAGTGAGCTACCTTAACACGATTAATACTTTTTACAAGCTAGTATTTATGTAATGAAGCATTCACACTTAAAAGTATTTTTGTGGAAAAACATATTATGAAATTGATAGTGCCTTACTCAGTAGTACTACCTATATTTTTATTCACACAGTGATAAATTTTGCATAACTTAAATTAATTTACATTTTCTCCAGTGACGCAAACATCTAAACCTGTTATGTGGTTTTAGCTCACCTGAGCTGAAAGCTCAAATGAACTTTTCTGAACACTTTATGTCTGGTATCCATCTGTTAGTTTGTCAGTCCGTCTGTCCATCTGTCTATAAACTTTTCACTCTTTTTATTCTTCTCCAATACCACTTAGTCAATTTTAACCAAACTTGGCACAAAACATTCTTGAGTGAAGGGGATTCAAGTTTGTCAAAATAAAATTCTAAATTTATTGAAAATTTGTTGGCATTTTTTAAAAATCATCCTTCTCGAAAACCATTTGGTCAAAAAAGCTGAAACTTGGTATGTGGCAGCATCCTCATGCATTTAGTATAGATTCAAGTATGTTCATGATCCCCATGGGTAGGATGGGGCAACAATAGGGGTTGAATTTTTACAAAGGAATAAATAGACAAATCTTTTATAACGTTCTCAAAATCCACTTGGCCAGAAAAGCTGAAACCTGTGAGGAAGCATCCTCAGATAGTGTAGATTAAAGTTGTTCACAAGAGAAAATGGGACCACATTGGGGGTTCGAAATTTACATTAACTATGAAAAAACAGAGAAAATCTTTGAAAATCTAAAAAAAAAAAACCTGAAACAACAAAATTTTATTAAGAGGCTCAAGATAACAAGATACCTGAATGTGAAACGTTTGAAATCAAAGCAAATACTAAATTGAAGGAACAATGAGTTTTTGTTTCAGATTTTTAATTGAAAATAATAAAATACAGGTACATGATAATGATCATAATGCAATTTGTACAGCTGTAGACAAACTGTACAGTAAATAAAGATCTGAAACTATGTAAGCTTTAAAATTGCTGCAAAGGAAGAGATTAAAATGGATCAACATAAATATAAAAAGAGAATATGTATATAAAAATTTAACTATAAACAAATAACCTATCACCTCATTTACATGTACATGGTTTTATACAATCCTATGCAAATTTTCTTTTCCTATGAATTTTGGTGTTCCGCCGATTTAGTGTTACATTGTACCACCATTTTTTTCTCATTTTTCAAAACTCCATCTGAACTACTAGTATATGTATTCAGTTTATATCAGTTTATAATGTAGTGTCTGGAAATTAAAGGACAACTAAGTCAAGGGGGGGGGGGGGTGTTTCTTCACATGCACTTTTCCTCATAAAACAATATTTAATACCTTAGAATTTTAGTATCCTTTTTTTGGCTATAATTATTCAGTGGACTTACTGTACAGAACAAATTGCAATTAATTTCACAAATACGACATGAGGTAAAAATAAACATTCTTAATATGGATATTAATCCTCCTACCGGTACATCCCAACTCCAATCCTCATATTACTAGAGCCTAAACAAGCCAGCCACTGGGAGTTTTAAAAATCTCCATCACTTCATCTAGGCATCAAGCAGGCAACCTAACACGATTGCATAGTTAATTAAGATAAGCAAAGGGACATCTCAACATCCATGAAGTTTGAAACATTTTAAAAGCCATGCACTGAACTTACTGATATAAGGAAGCATTATAAGTTAGAATAAAATTCTAAATTATACTTGGATGAACACAAGAAATTGAAATCAAAATTAATAATTTCACTGTTTTATAGTCTTGAATAGAACAGAATTAAACCCATATAAGATGGGATAGCACCGAAAATGTGTAAAGTATTGCACTTCAATCATATCATTTCAAATAAACAGGCCATGTACCAGTATACCGGTACTAACAGTTTAACAGACTACTGAAAAATAACAAACAAACAAACAAAACCTGTTAAATTCAACAAACAGTTTGTGTTATATTAAAAAAGTAAAAAAAAAAACTTATCAAGAGTTACACACATGTAGATGTGTAAATGCAAGGTCATGAGAATTCTTAGGCAAGTTGTTGGTTAGGATCAACGGCAGTAATTCGCCGTTGGTTTGGAGTGATGCGTCTCATTGTAAAATAATTGACCACTTGCTGTGGAACTTCTGCCAAGACTTGTCTGGCCAAATCTGCTCCAGCAAACTGTCAAAATCAAGGAGAAAAGTCAGTGTTAACCATGGTCCTAACACAAAATACATATACATGTACCAGTACTTTAAAAGGCCTTATATACCTGGTACCTCGATCTAAATCAGAATATTGCTGGTACATTTATAAAGTACAAAATACGTTATTTCCAATCAAGGGCCCTGGCATAGAGAGGCATGAGAGAGTTACCTGGTACAATTGTAGACTTTCAGAGACAAAGATAGTGATAAAATGATTACTGTAGTAACATTAAAATTGAATACATGTTAAATGATTGTATAGATACAAAACAGGTCATATCACTTTATAAAGATATGATGTGAGGTATTCGAAACTGCAGATGTCAATTTAAACTTACCAGAAGCATACTAAGGCCACCCAAAATATTAATTTAAAGTTTTTTTCACACCAAAAACTCAAAATGTATTGCAGCAGACTGTCTCATTGCAAAATTTATTCAAAATATAAAACTGAGTTAAATGATTCATTGTGTGGGTATGTTGCATGCATAAATATTTACATTAACTAGAACTTGAGACATCTAGAGAAAAACTTTTATAAATAAATGTCCATTTATATATCAAAATATCAATATTCTTACTGCAGAATATTGATAATCCCTAAAGGGCACAAACTGGACGATGTCCCTCAGAGCAGGTCTGCCGTTGGCCCCCTTCAGGACTCCATTGTCCCCGTCCAGGAAGTTCATGTCACTGAAGTCTGCCTCCCCCACCCCCACAATAATGAGGGACATGGGCAGACCCGAGGCATGGACAATGGCGTCCCGAGTCTGGTCCATGTCCGTGATGATGCCATCAGTCAGAAGGAGCAGCACATAGTAGGCCTGCAGTAAACATATAAGTACATGCTATTCAATCAGAGGAATTCTGAGCTGGTAAGTCTTCAAACAGAAGAATTGTGAGCTCTGTATCTTGCTTATAATCCCACAACTGACATTTAAAATTTGGTCATGTCTTAGAAGTAGATGTACATGTATTCTAGTTATATAAGCATTGTAAACATTATTGGTAATAAAAAATGGAACTAGATGTGTCGTAACGCAACAAAAGCCCCAGCAGGCAGCCAAATTTTCAAATGCCATATTTAGTTTTACATTAGTTTGCACAAAAGATTTCTTTTTTTCTAAGTTGAAAGGGTATAACTCTGTCAAAAATCATTGGACCTGGACCAAATTCGAACTTGACCTGTATTGTCTGGTAAAATACCTGTATATGTACATGCAATTTAAACCTTATATTTAATATTCCTTCAAATTTAAAGTGCGGAAACTGAAAATTTCTTATTTTTATTCTAAGTTCAAGGGGCATAACTCTGTCAAAAACCATCAGACCTGGACCAAATTCGACCAAACTGGACCTGCATATATTTCTATGATGTATCCATCTATTACAGTTGAGTTGAATGTGTGCAACTGTTGCAGAGATAATGAACAGAAATTTAATGATGACAAAATGATGGAAGGATGAAACGGGGTAAAACTATATGCCCTAGGCCATTTTACGGCGGAGGCAAAAAAAATTAAATTTGAATATTTTCAGCTCAAATTAGATGAATAAAATGCCCCTTAACAACCTAGGGAAAGAATACAAACATGTGCCCCTTTTTCAGCCTCTTCTTTCTGGGCCTGCTCAGCAAACCTGGCTACATGGTAGATGATGGGAGCCACGTTGGTGGGACCCCATAGTTGTACATTCTGAATTGCATACTTGTAAGCATCAACCACACCATTTATACCTGGAGGAAAAAAAATACCCATAATTACATGTACACACAAATTTCAAAACTTGATTACATCATTTTGAAAACATGGTAAATAAAGCTCATTGAGTACCTGCACAATATGGATTTGATGGGTTGAAATTTAAAGCAAACTCCATTGAAATATTTCCATCTGGAAGCTTAGCTCCAAAGCCCATTGCTGGGAAAAGTTTGTCACTATAGATGAAAATATAAATAATTTTATGCGTAAATAAATTATCTCTATCAAATTATTTCTTTATCGTATTTTGGTTTAATTTAAAATACTGTACTGCTACACTTAGCTTCTTAAATGGAGCAGATATGCTTGCATCAGTCGTTGACCTTTCTACATATTATTCATAATTGTGAACATTTGCTAAAGGTGAAAACCCAGAATACATGATTTTCTCACGTGTCATATTCCTGGCAGACTGATCCAACAGCCTGGATGGCATGCATATACTGGTTCGGCCTTTGACCCGAAGGATCAATGAAATGAAGAGAATCTGGTCTAGAAGGTTCTCCATTAGATCCCGTAAAATCGACACCTACCTATAAAATGAAATATTTCTACATTATCAGGAATCTGATGGGATTATGCAGCTAAATTCATCAATATTCAAGCTAAAATTTGAAAATCGGCTTTTTGTCACAAAAATGCACTTGCTGTGAAATTTATCTGCATGCCTCCATAAATGAACTCCAAAAAGTTTGGCTGTCTGAAAATCTAAAGGAAAAAGGTAAAGAGTAACTGTGCTGTAAATGACATTTTCTAATATAATGTAGCTATCTGTACTGTGTTATAAATGTACTATTAATGACATTTTCTAATACAATATGCACCTGTATCATGTGTTACTCTACTTGTACTTCTATTGAATTAAGATAATGAAATTAAGTGTATATACCCTAACTTCTGTCATGTGAGCCACTCCAGAGTTTGTTTTGCCTTTCTTGTAGTTCTTTTTGGGATTGATAAATGGAAATTGTAACTGAAAAAAAAACATATCAAGAGTGCAGAAGGATAGCTTGATATAGAACTGCATACTGTGTACTCTCTCTGGTGTAGATTAAATCTGATGCCTTTAAATCATCTTAATAGGATGGCAACAAAAATTCTATTTGCTATTCATGCATGTGCGCAACTTTACAAAAAAATATCACTCACATAAAATTTATTATTAAAAATCATGCCATTAAATACCTCTTTCCCAGTGGTTGCAGCTTGCTCCAATTCAGCAATAGTAGTTGTAAAGGAACCAATCAAATCATGGGAGCCATCACTATCATGGTCACTGCAGCTGAACTGTTAGAAAGAAAAACAGGCATAGTTACCGAAATAAAATCTGCATCAATATAATGTAGAATACCAAGCAACACAGTATTACTGTTGTGTACTCTCCTAACAGACCTGGATCTGCTGGGTCTTGTTCCCTCCACACAAGGCTTGAACTGCCACTTGAAATGGTCTCCACACTGGGTTTAGGGTGTTCTTGCAAACCTTTATTAATCAAAACACATGAACATTTACTTTGCAAATAGCCTACCAATAATTGATATGCATGTATTATTTGATATATTATTTACATATAAGATGATTGTACAAAGAATGAAAATTTTCAAGGTACAAGTTCCACGAGGACTAGTCTTGTTTTCAAGTTAGCAGTGACCCTGAACCCAAACTGGTAAGGATATTTAGGTAAAATAACACACTTTTATTATCTAAACAATGAAATGTTAACTGGTGTGTAAAGTTTGGTTCAATTCTTTATAACACATCATGTATATGTGCCATGATTTCCGTATGTACAATAACATAAGTACACGTACTATGTACTTGTTGGACTGACCTCTGTTCTGTGTACCACCTGCCAGCTCCCGTCTGATGCTTGTCTGGATATCTCTAGGAAGGGATCCGACTTTCCCATGAAATCCTGCAACACAAAAAAGTGAAGGCCCATTCAGATGCTGAAAATACTGTACATCAGAAAGGATATATATTGAATTTGATACATATCCAAATAACTCTCCAAAGTCATTTAAACAAATGGAAAAAACTCTATAGCATTTACCGGGTACTTCCAACACCCGAGGGAAAATTTTTGAATGAACTAAATTCTAATAATTCTCAAATTGTCCCTTCTCCTTCATTCTAAACATCTTGCTGAGCAGCAAGAATATATGTACAGTGGAATCATTAAATTCTTGGGGGATCTACTAGTACACAGAATTAACAATTTTTGTCGTGTTATTAATGGGTGTGTAATTTTGTGGATTTGCTTGTTTGAATAATGAACAGATATACATGCACTGCATGAGGATGTTAAATTGGAGCTTAGGGGTTCCCACGAAAACCAAGAAAAATAGAGCCACGAGACCATGAATTCTAAGGATTCCACAATTAGTGTATGAATTGACATGTATTTAAAAAGCTACCTTGTTGTCTACTTTTGTGGCTCCAATGTGGAGAAAGACCACCTCACCTCCTTCTCTCACTTCTTCAGATCTTACCTACAAGAAAGCTGTTTAAATTTCAATTTGATATAATTTCTGGGGACATTAAAAAACAAAGGTTTAAAAAAATTGAAACAAAATGGAGCTTAATATATTGAAATCTCGACATTTAACCTTTGAATATGATTTGGATAAATATGTTCTTATGAAAACCCACAGTGTTTTCTCAATAATAAAAAAAAGTATAGTGTATATAGTTCAAACCTTTTTGTAAAAGCATGCAGAAATGACTTTTTAATTTTGATAAATTAACCATAAAATATATTTAAACAATCCTTACATAAATAAGAGAACCTCCAATTGGTCTTCCATCTGTTTTTTCCAAAGGAGCAGAAAATGGATTGCGTGAAACAATCTGAAATAAATAAAATTTCCACTTTTTAAAGCCCCTCTCAAAAAAAAAAAGTCTACATTAGTACTGAAGCCATTATTTAGCATTCCTACATAGCTAATGTGAAGAAATCAATGCACTATATTGAATTTCGATTTGCAGTGCATGCGGGGATCTAGAAGAGGGCTTTGGGGAACTGGACCCCCATGGAAAACATAGATATCCCTCGGACCCCCCTGGAAAAATTTTCTGGATCCGCACATACACTGAATCCTTCATGTGTTCTCCTTTCAAATCTATTGCACATTAAAGGGAGACAAGTCATTGATCACATGACTTGTTTAAGGAGACTGGGTGGTCAACAAATTAATCATCAGATCTACCTTAAATTTTGTTATGCTATCACTATTATTTAGTAAAGAAAAATTCCATAAATTTTAATTTTAAAATTTGAATGTTTTCTTTATCTTATACAGAGCTCTGTATAAAGATAGTCAATATCTTTATACAGAGCTCTTCTTCTAAAGGAGATTTATATAGTCTAAAAATGGTCACAACCATCCAGCCATCACAAGGAACCATTCACTTATATGTGGATATAAATAGGGTTGCATGGTCACATCCTATAAAGCCCCAGGGATTTTATGGTCAATTTTCATGTACCAATTAATTCTACATGTATCCCCAGAAAAATCAAAGAATGATTCCTTATTCCTTATATATACATTATTTGAATAAATAAATAATCAATTTTATATCAATCTATATTCACTCCTACATAATTAAGAAAGGAGAAAACAATAGAAGCTATAATTTTGTGTCTTGTCAATTGTAACACACTATGATATTTTTTTCATATTACCTGTGCCAGATTGCATTCCACTTTTCCAAGAAAGTCGTCATCGGTCAATTTGCTGGTTGCATTGTCCAAGTCGTAGACTTCAATTTTCACCTTCTGAATTTCTTCAAAGAAATAGTCCACTGTGAAGGGTGTGACAAACTTGGGATTGTGATTGTTCTTAATCTGCTCAGTTCTTCCCATCTAAGAATAAATAGAATCAATTAAACATCATGCGGGTTAGAAAACTACACTGCACCTTCATTAACTAGTAATGTACCTCATTCCAAGAGTTAGTTCCCCTTTGCTGCATGTACAAAACGGCACATGGATCAGATTTAGAGAATTCATCCTTTTTCTTCAGTCCAGTACATTCCACTCTCAACTCCACTTTAGATACAGGACCAGATTTATTAGGCTGACTCATTATTGCCTATGAAATATGATAAATCTATCTATACTCTGTCCCAAGATATCCTGGATTCACATTTTGCTTAATTACTCGATATTAATAAATACCTCAGGGTTCAAACTATGTTCATTCAAAAGTATGAAAAATTTCCATGATTTCTCCATTGAAACACCCCCTCTAGCTGATCATGTTTCAATACACAGCTAAAAAATGTAATGTCTACGGGGATTTGGTATTGAAGCAGACCCGGATGATAACGTTGAAAAATTGCGCGAGGTATTCTGAGTGAGTTCCGAATGGAGAAAAGATGTAAACATTCCCCATTATAAATCTCTGTAAGAAATCTGTTTTCGTTCCTGTGAACTTTTATGAGTGAAAAATGATAATGTGTCAATGAAGATATCTTGGAAATTTTCTTTTCATCGATTTCAATGGCACTTCTTTCTCAGGTATGTGTATTTTTTATTCAAAATCGGCCAAATGTGCTTCATAAATATCTTGGGAGAGACTACAGTATGACATTCTCTAACAATGACATATGAGAGGTTTGGCATCGTATGGCAGACGGGAGGCATTCAGTTCAAATCTAGTTAATGACTATTTTTTAAGAAAATCCTGTTTAAAAAACTCTTTTTTTTAAATTATTTGGAAAGTCTACAATTAAAAGCTCAATCTATTAAACTTACAAAAAAAACAGCCACTAAAAACCACAGTATTCATTAGCTGGATAATTGTTGGAATTTATTGTAAGCATGAGAAGTGCTCTCCAGAGAATACTTATACATGTTATATGAGGGTTGTTTATACTGTTAAGATTGAAGCAGAAGAGACCATGGCATTGAGTGCATGTCCAGAATTTTCCCCTAGGAAGTGACCAAAGTTTTTTTGAGCGCCGTTATGTAAATTGCAATTTTTTAGTAATATGCAAAGAACTGTAGCTCTCAGGTCGTCCATCCAAATTTTTTCAGACCGGGAGCTGGGTGGTGAGAGAGTTAGGGGTTTGACCTTTTTTTCAATGCTATAGAACACATCTTTACAGTGCAGATTTACATGTATTCAGTTGAAACAAATAAACTTGAAAATATTTTCAGAGAATTTGAGTGTTTAATGCTTCAGATAAAAGCAAACAAATGAGGAAAACGGATCAATTTCTGTAAAAGAGTTACCGGTGAATCCTCCAGCTAACCACTGGCCTTGGTCACTTCCTTATTAAAGTTATTTTAAGAATAAAATTAATTATATCTCTTTCGGAGATAACTTACAAAACTATAAATTTAGCAAGTTTACACTTTTCTGCGTGTTGTTAATTTACCAGCAAAATTGCCTACCCAGAAGCATGAATGTGTTTTTATTTTCCGGGTTCGTCAATTTACCTGAAAACTCCCACTAAAATGTAATAATAACAGTAAATAAATACACAAACGTTAAAAAAATAAAAATGTTGGTAATGATTTTCTTACAGACGTAGTCAGTTGGTAAACTTGTGCATGTTTTTTAAAATAAATTTATTTCTTAAGGTTTGCACTTCGAACCCGATGGAAAAAGAAATCAAAATAATATCGAAAGAAAAATCAAAAAGAGAAACATTACAGATTTTACTTTTCATAAAAAAAACTTTGGGGGATAAAAAATAGCCTAGATAACGTTAAAAAAATTTTAAGAGCTAGAGCATATATCTTAGTGCATGCTTAAATTTTCATCGAACGCGACCTTCAAGAAATTTTTAACCACCAAAACATTCTGTTTTAGAAATTTGTAAACTCTGTCAACTTGACAAGTAAGTGAAAATAAATAATTCATTGTAATGTAATGATATTATTTATTTTCTTTATACATGAAACATATAGCTATTAGAAATTCAAAAGTAATATAGAAAGTAGATGAAAGTAGATGATGCAGTTTCCCTTAGCACCATGAACCATTAGCTTAAATGTTGTAATATACCTGGTATGGTATTACTTATATACAAGCATCTTGACATATTATTTATTCTCAGTTGTTTAGACTGTGGCTCCTAGATAATTCTTTGGCTCCATATGAGGTTCAAAGTTTGATGTAGTTTTATATGTATAATGAACAAGTGTTGAAGAACTGCGATGCTCAATTTATGATTATATGACTCATCTTCGCTAGCCAAGGGTTTCTGATCCACACCATTGTTGAATAGCGGTGCGGATCAGAAACCCTTGGCTAGCAAAGATGTTGTTGAGAAGCGGTGTGGATCAAAAACCCTTGGCTAACGAAGATCAATATGACTATGAAATCATCCTGTTACAAAAGGGGTTCAATGTTTTACATAAGAATATCTGAAAAAAAATTGAAAATCTTTCATATACAGGATCTATTCTACTACATCTATACTTATAAATTAAGACATTTTGCCTATACACTAATTTTTACAGTCAGGTGCAACAAACAGAACATAGGCATCGTAGAGCCGGATTTTTTTCCCAATGGGGGGGGGGGGGGTCTGAGGAATAATTGTGTTTGCCAGTGGGGTCCAAGGCCTGTTTTCGGAAATTTTACTATGTCAATTTAATGAGTTTGAATTTTCCAGGAGGGTCCGGATCCCCCTCTAGATCTGCATGTGCTTGTTAGGCCACACACATGTATAATCAATTTCAGTTTAGATTTTCTTTCATACCTGTTTTCTAAATATCCAGCCAGTTGCTTTTTGATTTCAATTTTAAAAATATGTTAAGAAAAACATTAAAAAAAAATTCGGACAAAGTATATATACAAAAAAAAAAACAAATGATAAAAAAAATTAAACAAAAAAATCTGGTTCAACATGTGAAACCCATTAATGTGTAAAGTGCATAGGCACCTGACATTACATAATTACATAATTAAGCGTCAGGATAACTGAGGCATATTTTGTATATTTTTTCTCATAATAAAAAAAATATGTAGGGGGTATATTATTTTATTATGAGAAAAATACATATAACGTCAGATGCCTGTGGTAAAGTGTTATTTCCCGCACTTGCGCAGGATATCATCTAGCATGTCAGATATGTGCCATAAGAATATTCATACACGACTATCACTGGAAGAGAGCTATCATAATTGAATATATATAGTTTAATTAACAAGGTTATGCATTTTAACTATATTTATAAGAAATCACATTTAATTAGATACCGGTATCTACATTATACAAGAAGAGCATTATTTTTTACTTTTGGCTTCAGGTCAGGTCGAGGACCTTTTCCTCTAAATTTCTAAGATTACTGGTATGATAAAGTGCTTCAGAATGATAGGTAATACATTAACCATCATTGAAATGACTTATTAGTAAGTTCCATTCACAAAATCTAATCTGTTGATGAAGATATCTTTAGGAAGTACATTGTGTGTATATATATATATATATATATATATATATATATATATATATATATATATATATATATATATATATGTGTGTAAAACCTTTTAATTTTTACAAATATTTCCAGGTAGGATGCCATTATCACCTAGAAAGATGGCTCGTCAGCTGCTTCATCAACAACACTCCAGTGGAGCTGAAATGCCCAAAAATGTTCCAGAAAATATTTTACCATTAATGGAGATGTCATTAAAAGCTCAAAACCATTTTGAGAAAATTGTGAAGGGACTTGAAGATCTGCGACGTAAATCCCTTCTCTGTGACTATACACTGAAAGCAGATGATGAAAGCTTTGCCGTTCATAAAGTTGTCATGGTGGCATGCAGTGATTACTTTCAAGCAATGTTGACAAGTAACATGAAAGAATGTCAGGAGAGTACTGTGGAGTTGAAAGGAATCACAGCCAACGGTTTGAGAATCATTGTTGACTTTGCATACACAGGAGAACTCAAATTAAACACTCAAAATGTTGAAGATGTTCTATCTGCTGCGACTCATTTACAAGTTAGTGATGCAATGAATCTGTGTAGCAAATATCTGGAAGCTTCAATCTCTGTCCAAAACTGTGTTGATATTCTGAACATTGCTGAGCTTTATTCGTTGGAACCTTTGCACCTTGCGTCGACACGATTTATGCTCCACAACTTTGAGGAATTGGCGGAGTCTGAACAGTATTCAATTCTAAATAGTGTACAATTATCACAACTTCTTGCAAAAAACAGTCTTCGTGTCACATCAGAGTTTATGTTGTTCAATCTTGTGTTGAAATGGATTCAATATGACCCAGCAGAAAGGGAGCAGTTTGTGTCGAAATTGATACAAAATATCAAACTCCCTCTGATGTCTGGAGAAGAACTTGTTGAGAAGGTCAGTCAAGTTTCCATCATGAAGCAACACCCTGAATGCAGCAGACTACTTACAGAAGCCAAGGACTATCATATCGTTGTCAGCAAACAACCTCTACTCCAAAACAAGAGGACCCAGATCCGCTCTGATACGCCTGTTCTTGTCATGTGCCATGCTTCAAATTTAGAGACATTCAATTTCGAGTCTAACAAGAGAGGTTATCTTAAAGAAGCTATTGTGCCTCTATACAATCCAACAGTGGCTGTGGTGGATAACTTCTTGTACACCTGTGGGGGGAAATACGAGGGGGCTGGAAGCAGCACAGACATCGCAACGGCCCGCTGTTTTAGATATGACCCGAGATTCGATACCTGGTTTGAGCTGGCCTCCATGAATGAACCAAGGAAAGACTTTGTCTTGCTGGCTTTGGGAACAAAGCTTTATGCAATAGCGGGACAGGATGAAAACAAGGTGATGCACACTGTGGAATGCTATGACATAATGAGCAACGAGTGGGGAATGAGGCAGCCATTAAGTCGCCATGTTTATGGACATGCAGGATGTGTGTGCAGTGGGAAGATTTATGTGTCTGGGGGACAAGTTTTTGCAGGAACATGGAAGAAACTCTTTGCTTATGGTCCTGAGGTAGATACTTGGGAAGAGCGAGCTCCAATGTTGCAAAACAGACTAAATCATGTCATGATGGAAGTACAAGAGAAAATCTACGTCATTGGTGGAAACATAGAAGACGCATATGGGTTTCCTATTCCAATAACAGAAATAGAGAAATATTGTCCAGTTGCCAACCAATGGACGGTGTGCAAAGCCAAGTTCAATATTCGAGAGGCAGGATCTTGTGTTTTGAACAATGACATTTTGATTGTTGGGGGAATAGGAGGGGAGCATTACTTGTCAGAGTATGTGCAAAAGTATGACCCCGAGAAAGACAAAATGGAAATTGTGGAGCATTTTGCAACCAGAATTAATGGCAAAGCTTGTGCAGTTCTAACTCTTCCTCACTATATGTGAAGACAGACGACCAAAGGCTAAAGCTTTGCCAACTAAATTTCAAGTGAAAGTTGTGAATTTAGCTCAAGGAGTAACAGCCCTCTCAGATTTTTAAGTATTCTGAATACCTTGCTGTAAAAACCAGGCTTTTGGTTTGAAAACATGTACCTTGCACATTTTAAAATCCAGTAGTATTTGTAAAATTCACTACAGCAGTAAATTTTGTAATCCAGAAGGATGAATTCAAAACAAATTACCTACACTAAACTGTGTTGGCTGGGTCTTTTTAACAATCAGCTTACGTGTATTGAATGGAAAATTAAGATAGTGATTTTAATCTGTTGATTTCAGTGTCATTCATTTGATCATTTTTATACATTTACTTTGGACAAATGGCAAATTTAACATGTACCAGACTATCATGCGCACAATTATGAGGTCAGTTTTAATTTTACATGTACATCTATATTTTCCTAACTTGTTGAAATTTTAGCACAGTCAATCATTCCTTTTAATAGGTTTTCTGTTCTGTGTATGAGGACTTCTATACAATATTTTGCTAGTGATGTATATGATGCATATATTCCTCAACTTCATGGATGTTTGCTGTATCATTTCTTTCTGTTTCCTCTTTACTCAGTAGTATATCAAAGGCTAGGTTGTATCAATCCCATCAAAACTTCATTCAGTGTTTGCTCCAGCTCTTTTTCCATACACAAGTACTGTGTTAGATAATGTGACTTGTAATACATGTATGTTTTTATCATAATTGAGCAGTAAGTTTTGGTTGTGTTCAGTCTGATATTAATACATATACTATTCAGAATTGAAATATAAAATTTTCTCAACAACTTCATTGTATCATAAAGACATTTTATGATATAGTTACTGGTTTATTGAATTTATTGATATTAGAGTTCCTTTGGTGTGTATACAAAAATGAGTTATTCCCCATATATTACAATGAAAAATGTAAATCATTTCAAATTTAAATATAAAATTTGACTTAAAAAAATTACTTTTTTTGCATTAGTTATATCGACTAGTTTTTTAAAGTCTCTTCCAAGAAAGGACCCAGGGACATATACTTTAACCAAAGACAGGGGCTTTGCTACATGTAGTCTTCAAAGAATTAACATGTAGTAAATTCTAATATATTGTGCTTTCCCTAGATGTTAGTGAGATGTCTGCTTGTATTGTTTTATAGTTTGTGAACATTTCCCTTTATTTCATTTTGGTTTGTTTTGTGATACATTTATTTTAAGGTTTTTTTTTTCCTTTAACAACAGTTAATGAAAACTGTCAGATCTGTCGGAGAAAGAAATAAAGTTGATTAAAACATGAGACTCTTTATCTCCTAATAAATTTGAATTTCATAGCAGTAAAAACTGAAGGTATTGGACATTGGACAGAGGCATATCTCGTTTTGGCTTGTTGTAAACAATATTATTTCTAGTATTTCTACACCAATATAAGTAGTTGTGAAATTAAATATTTCACCATTTTATAAATCATGATCTGATATATTTTTTGAGTATAGTATAAGATTGCAGGTATGATTTTTTTTTAAATTTAAAATAAAAAATTCAAATAAAAAGAATTGCAAACTTAATGAAAGTCGAAGGTGCTAATAAAAAAGTTTGCGATTAGGGTTTTGGATTCATTTCTTGGGGTACCAAAAATTCATATCGTCAATGCACATGATTCACTTCTCGATCGATGTCTTTATCTATTCGATCAGTTCCTAGTAACTAACAAGAAATTAACGTGAACTAAACGAGAAACCAACTCACGGAGTGCTAAACACACACAATGAAAATTACATAAAAATGACAATATCATTGATCTTATACAATGATAAGAAATCGTAATTAAGCAAATAATGTAGCCTAGATTAAACTTGAACAATAAAATGCTTTCTTTGGTGATCCACGGTGTATGAAGGTAACGACATAGCAGAAAAAAATACATAACCCGCGTTATAGCGGGTTACGTAATTTTTTTTCTGCAATGATCGCTACTTTCATAACCCGTTTGAATCATCAAAGAAAGTATTTTATTATTTATATTCACATCTTTCTTTAACAAATTAATGATCAGGTCATAAAGATTATGTAAAAGAAACTAAATTATTGTTAATGTACGTTAGATAAAAGAAAAAGCCAAGTTGTATTATATGGGAATTTGAGCCTGACATCATCATGATTATTTCGTGTAGTCCGTGATTTTGTTTAAGATTGCTGAAGGTTTCGACCGATAGATTAACTATAGTTAGAACTGGATTGTGTATATTTCAGCCCTGTCAGTTTCTACAGAGCTATGAATAACAATATCGGGTTTCTTAAGAAATAGAGGAGAAAATACTCGGTAGATGGAAATATGTATTTATGAAGAAATACTGTTCGGAGTCAATGTAAATTCTAACGTGGTTATACTCAATCTTAAAACCCAATGTTATAACGATAATAAACCAGTTTTATCTCTTGTAAACTGTAGTATACGGACCGTAAAATATCGTTAACGATGTTAATCTATATTTCACATCTTAACGTTAACGCTATAATCTATGTTTCAAAGGTGTAAATATAATTATAAAACACTGAAAACAATAATTTGTGATTGCAAAACATAGTTTATCTGATGAATACAGTTTCAGGATTTGTGAAACTCTGATTAACAACTCTAAACCTTGGTTAACGAACGTACTATATTTATCAGCAAAATCTATTGCTAACGTTTATTTACAGCCAGCTAAACTTAGATTACAATTCAAATTATAGATTACAACCGTTAAATATGGTTTTACAGATGACAACAACAGTTAACGAATCGTTAACTATAGTTTACAGTCGATAAATCTTGCTTATCAAATGTGAAACTATGATTAGTTCATTTTTGTGAATTTTGGCGTGCCAAATATAGGTATTGCACAGGTAAAGCCCCAGGTCATCAGGACTTCGCTATAACTGAGTTACACTGTATATAAATACTACATTGTATTTCTTGGCAAAACAACGCCACATTCCTTATATAGACCCTCATAAATAATGTTATGTCTAAATAGAATTTCTTAATTCTAAGGCCTTATATTGCATAATCTGCAAAAATATGTGGGCACTTACTGAATATCAGGTCAGCTCGATTCGTTTATAAATCATTCATAATATTCGTGGGAAAATGTACAAAGTCCCTAAATACAGGATCATAATAAACAATGAGACGAAATAAAAATGACAGAATTATAAAAAGTAAAGAAAGTAAAGAACACTTCGCCATAACCAAACAAGACCCGCAAACCAACCAGTTTACTCTGCATTTATCGCCGTAAGACACAAAAGATTAGTCAAGTACAGTTCAACATCAAACTATTTTTGTTTGTGTTTTTTTTATTACAAGTGACTGCTTTGAGATTGTTCTGTACTCCAGATTAGAGTGAAATGTTGGGAAGTGACTATTTTTGTATAAAACTTCATAAATTAAAACGTTTTTAATTGATGAAATAAATTTCAAGTATAGCTGTTCAGTATGAATTGTGCTATTAAACCTTTAATAACAATTTTTAATTCAACAAAGAAACGGAGATGAGACATTTAACGATATAATGTCTCTTTCTTTTCCTTTAACGTCTTTATAATTAAAGATTATACGTGATAAAAGGGCTTTCATTACGTATATCACCAATTTGGTATTCTGTCGTATCGTGTACTTTTGTGATTAAAGTACATTATGCAACTTTTAATGTTGCGTACATTAGTTATTTTGAAAACTAATGCAAGTTAGTTAAATGACTGCATGGTCAAAATAAATTAACGAAATTCTAACCCATCTACGTACAAGAAAGTACCAATGCCCCTCCTTTTTGAACAGATTTGAATTATAAGCTTGTGGTCACAAGTACCGAGTAGATTGCCTTCAAATGAAGTTAGACTTGTCTTAAATTACAAGTAATTACTGGATATACATATAGCTGAAACAATCAAGATTATGTTCGAACACACGAAATTAAAGAATAATTTTATGTTGGCAAAATCAAAGTAGTACCTCGGTAGTTCTTACATCTACCTTTTTTATTTGCTAACGCGTTTTATGTACAGTACAGCACTTTAGTTATTCTGCAGTGTACATGTCCGCTTTATCCTTCTGTAGTGTATGAAACAACAAATAGGTTTATACATTTAATAACTTTAAAAGTGCATTTCATTTTCAGTTATTTATATAAATCATGAAAAGAAAAGAGGAAATAGAAATTTGTGGACAATTCATGGACGCCCATACGTCTATTGAATGCTTTAACCAGCAGACACTGGACCGGTTTTGGCCATTACTGGCCATTTCAGTGACTCGGACACTTGGAGCACATTGAAATTCTATGGACGCATTCTATGTAAAATGCTATCACATTCGATCCTAATTTAAGTTTTACCACTTTTGAATGTTGACCCCCTTACTAATTGCATGTTGGTTTTCCCACAACAAATAGATCTAAGTCGACACTGATAGAGTACACAAGTGTAACGCTAAAATCAATTCTTCCATTTAAATTTCAAGTGTTCATGTACCAAAAGCTATCCGTTTTTAAATTCTTGACCTCTTAGCGATTTCACCCGTATCCAATACATTGAGGAATATTTAGAGCTTTTTGCTAGGTGACACTACACATTACGAAAAATAAATACCGATGTATCTGAACTCACAGTTTTGAAATGTGCATTTTATACGACTGATTAATCACAAATAAGAGGATATTTTCATTCAAAGAAATAACGAGATTTTTTGATAGAGCGATTGACACAAAATATTTGTATCTGTTGAACTGTAATACAGCTGTTGGAAAATGGTAATGAAACATACACGTCATATGTATGCATGGTTACCGTAGATTTATATAATTTATTGAGATCTAGCGTGATTTGAAGGACAGCAAAACGTTAATTATGAGATCAGTTCGTTCGGACCTTTTTAATTCAAAACTATATTCTAGGGAAATAATTAAACACCTTTTATAAACAGTTTAAAAGTTAAAAGAAGTATTTATCTTGACTTAGAGATAAATAATATGTTTGTACATATATATATAAATAAAAATTTAAAAACTATTCCACTTGAAGACATTAAAAACAAAATTAAATTCAACAACTTTCCTTTAAGCTTTTATTGCATGCAAATACATGTATATACACATGACAATAACACATGTAACAATTGTAAATGTGTCAATGATAAATGTAACTCAGATTCACAGCAGATTAAAAAGACGAATTATGTACAAATAAAGACCTTATTGCTTCATCAAGACTATAGTGTGTAACGTTCAGGATCCAACATCAGCTTAATGTAATGTATTGTAATGTAATATAATGTAATGTAATGGGGTGTACAAAGTCCGTAATGAGACTGTAATAAAGATTTGGAGTCCAAGAAGTCATGTTCTAATTCACCAATTAAAGATGTGAAGTAGATTTTATGAACATAAATCGTTTTGATATAAGATAGCATAGCAACTGTTATGGAATTTTATGTACTATATAGCAACCGTTGCAAAGGATATAGAATTTTCTTTAATTTTGCATGCCAGTTAAAGCATATCTTATACAGATAACGTGTCCACATTCGCTGAGTGGCATAAATGTATCAGAGAAACATCATTTTGTTAATGCAGTACATAGTGCAATCAATAAATCACCTCACAAATCTGAACATAAAAATTGACTGAATATTGCGAGTTTGGATGTTTATGAATCAAAACATATGAATCGCACGAACGTTTAGCGAAATTCATGTATTGCAACAGCCCATCGGAAGCCTAGCTGGCAGCTACTTTCGTTCAACGCAGGACCAAATTAGCTCGTTCAAGTTCACGAACAAAGTCACTATGTGTAGTGTGAACCTCGTCCCAGAACATCTGTTGTTTGACCTTGCTAAGCCAAGATTCCACCTTGGGCCACATTTTGAAACTGAACCCCGTCCACTCCAGAAGTACGAGGACGGAAGCAGCACAAGAATCCGACACGGTTAGTTTATTTCCTGCGAGGTATTTAGACTTCTCCAAATATTTGTTCTCGAGGATTTCCAGGTGAGTCGTTACCTGGCGAAGGCCTTTTTCGATGACCACTTCGTTGGCGCTCTCGGGGGAGAAAGAGTAGCTCTCCAAGAATTGGGGAAACACGTAAGTGTAGCCAACTGACCTGAAAGATCGTGTAAAAATTGTTTAATTTTTGTGGAAAAAGGAGGGGGGGCTTCTTTTGAAAAAATAAAAAAATGAACATATTCAAATTGATTTCTCCTCACTATTTGTATTTTTGGAACTGTCATAGACGAATGAAGGTTACCTTAAAAGTTCTCCAAAGGACCAGGAGATCACCGACTCGCAGAGCATTTGATTTGGTAACGACATGCCAAACCCAGCGGAGGATGTGTATTTCATGGAGAGGTACCGAAGTATTGCTGGTCTGGAAATAGAAAACGCCAACATATATCTGTTGAGTAATTTAGAGGCAAGCAACGGGAGCTTTGCATGTATAATTGAATTTCATAGAACTAAAAGCTGTTCATTTCAAAAATTCGAATGGCATCATTTACAATTTACATTTTGTATAACTTTTCCTAATAAACAAATTAAATTGCTTGTTGCTAAATTTGTCAGCAGTTCTACTTTGTTCCAAAAACTGTTGAAACATTACTCACTAAGTACCATTTCTCACCATTGCAATGGAACATATATTGATATAACATTAAAGTTTGTGCGAAAATATAGGTATTCAACGAGAAATGGACTAATACTTACGCCTCAAACACCACCACTTCGCCATCCACGAGCAGGGGAACCTCCTGGTGGGGCTGATTACGGAATACAGGGGGTAGGTGGTTAGGTCCCTTGGAGAAATCGACGTCAATCAGAAGGTGGGGCAGCTCGTTCTGTCAAAACGTCATAATTGATATTATTAGTATATGCAGAACTTCAGATTTTCGTAATCGAGTGTTCGTGTTAGCAATGTTACAGCGGTATTGTTTTAAAGTGTGATGATGTATGATAATCTCTCTCTCTCTCTCTCTCTCTCTCTCTCTCTCTCTCTCTCTAATGCTCTATCGTATATTATCGGGGAAACCTAATTATAAGCAATGGATATAGCTTTTAACTTTGAGGGTGGTTCTCAATATACTGGTATACAAGCAATAACTTGTGCACTATCAGATACCTAATTTTGAAGATATCGTATCCTGTAAGTGCGCAATTTTCATTCTTTCCAAAATTTTCTTAAAACCACTGATGGATTTAATAAATTTATTGCATTTTTAAAAACCCACGTAGACTATGAACTTGAACATAAGAATTTGTTGTAAGTATACAGTTCCCACATGAAATATTTTCATAAGTTTAGAAACCGTAACCTTTACTGTTGAAATTTTAGAAGTAAAATCAATATCTGAATTTTTTTTAGACTATGGTTTCTTTACACGAGAATTGTTTCATGTGTATAGACGTGTACAAGCGACGTTTTCTCATATCACCTAGCAAGAGTGCATTCCAAAATGAAAGTTCAAACGTCTTCAATGAAAAATTAAGTGGAATTGCTAATGTAAATATAAACAATAGCATGCACCTTAAGAGACCTTAACCTCTAGGAAAAGAAGTTGACGAGTATGTTCTAAAGACCTCTTGACACTGACCATAAAAAGAAGGACCCGGATGATAAGATTTTTCAGATAAATTTTCAGATACTTCAGTATTCAGACAGACTGAAGAGGCTTTTATCACAAAAGCACTGGAGATTCGCGGAAGTTCAAAAGTCTTTTGACAGGTGGCCTCTCGCTGAAATGTCTGATTTATTGGTTATATCATCACCAATGGACAATAAATATCCAACAATAGGTACTCTCGGGGGGTACATAGCCCTTGAGTGATTCGTTGGCGGGTACATGTACATGTATGCACTTTAATTTTTAGTGTAAGCCATTAAGAAAAGTAGAAAAGTTTAATATTTGCGTCCGTTTTCTTGTAACGAGTATACTTTGAAGAACAGACTTGCATAAAATTTTTTTAAAATAACACCCAACCCCCCAACTTCAAGAAAATTTTACTTTAAATATCAGAAATATACTACGTACATATACATAATAGCAAACACAGAGATATTATAGAAAAAGTTATTGGACCAATGTAAGAAAGTCGATGAAATCGATTTTGGTTTTAAAAACTAGAAATACGCCTGAAATACCAAGAACTGTTGGTATACCGGTATTTATCTGCCAGTAAAGGTACGCATTTTCTTATCCATGGAATCTGGATAATGTGGGTACCTGTAAATCTTTAGGTAGATTTCTCATAAAATGGAATGAATAAGAAAATAGGAAAGCTGGTATAAATAAAACGCTATTTAAATGGGTTTTTATCTCATACGGAGTATAAGATCAAGTAACACATCAAAACAAAAAAAGGAGAGAAATTTATTTAACTTTTAAGCCAATATTTTATCACTCCTTTGCTATTTTTTGTAAAATGAGAACGTTCCTGTCAAATACTAAGATCCCACACAGCGTTTGCTGTTCAATACACGGCAGGTATGTGGGCTACAAAGCTTACCTGGTATCAATACTATAAAATTGAATAACATAAAATTCTTATAAAAACGTGTCTATCAAATAGCCAAATAAACGTTCTTGTCATGTTTTCAGTTGATCTTTCCCGTAAGTGAGGGGATGGAAATTTACAGGGAAGCCTGGACATGCACATGCAGTGTTTGAATCTCACTCTTAACTTGGTTGCATTATTCCGTTTTACAATGCCCTTTGGGAGTCAGACTTTTGTATTCCCATTTCAAGAAGGTCAAAATACTGAGTGCTTTTAAAAGAACGGTTCTCCTCCAGCTATCAAAACATGAAGATTTTTTTCATATTTATGACAGTTGTATTTTTTGTTCAAGATGAGCTAGAATACTACTTTTTAATAGTTTTACTATTTAAAGATCTGTAGTATGACATATTTATTTCATTTTGTCTGTTTCAATGGTAAAAAGTCGATGATTTGTATGCCCCCTTTAAAATTCAAGATATTTAGATAATGATATAAAAATAGCAACCTCTTTCAAGTCAATTGAATGGTCTGTTCTCATTTTCTCTGAAGAAGGTCATTGACGAATTATGGCAATTGGTATTAAAAATGTGATACTCCGGAAAGCCTTGTCGGATAGTAAATATACAGTTTTTCAAAAGAAAAAATTATAACTAATTCGGTGTGATTGTATAGAATTGAACTTATTTCTTGGTCAAAAACCTGGACATGGCTGCCATTGAAAGACACGGCTTCTTCTTCCACTCAGTCCCGGTGTCCTTAAAGATTTGTAAACATGTATTTCGGTATATTCATTACTTAGTTTTAATTTACAATGACGATATCAGAAAAACATAATCGTATGCATACAAAAGCATGTCAGCGCATAGATTATACACGACACTATAATCAGAATTTCAATTACGGAGTACAGGTGGCGTTTTTTTTTTATTTCACGGCTTGCATTAAAATTTGTAAACAACCAACATGATAAAGAGCGTATTTTATTTCGCGTTCACTTGATATCGTCTTAAAAGCAATTCTATTTTTCGTATCATCTAATCTTCGGATAAAATTCAAGACAGACGATTTGATTTAAACTGTGAACGTGCAGTTTCACATTATCAGCAATGGGTTTTGTTAATTATGTACATATAGTTGTGAATTGACCCCCCTCCCCCCCCCCCCCCCCCCCCCCCCCCCCCCGCCCAGCAATAAAAAAGACTTCAACTTCTAGTAATATCCTTATAAAAATACCCAGGTATTGTTCGTGTACACACGCATTAAAAAGACCTTTTATGTGAGTAAATAAATTGGTATGAACATTCAATCTAAATCATTAATAAACACCTTGGATTCAAAATAATTTTCTTCTTAGAAATCTTTGAAAATGTATATCAACAAAGAAACCAACAGGGAAAATTTACCAACCTGTATTAGAATCGGAGCAGCAATTGTGATTTGGGGGGGGGGGGGGGGGGGGGGGGGGGGGTGGGGGGGTTAGAATATATGCGGAAAATACGTGAGTTCTGCTTTATAACATACAACTTCAAATGCATTTTATTATAACCACAACACTTAATGAATTAATGGGACATTTAATGTCCCATTTAGATTATGGTGCAACAAAAAAAAAAATAATAATAAAACGAAAACAGCGTGGGGGATGGTAACCCGGCCATCTATAACACCTACGTGTATTTGTCATTGATTTTTTTTTCTTAAAATGATTATTAATTCAGTTTTGCAGTCAGTCTATTGTAAAGTGAATAAAAAATCTATGAAGAATTAAGCAATTTAATATCATATGTCATCAGTTGTATTTGCCCGTGACCATAACGAAAAAGCGCTAGATCTCTCTCTCCCCCTCTCTCTCTCTCTTTCCCCTTCCTATCCCTCATTTTTTCTCTTTCTTTCACTCTCACATATATAGACACATTTGACAACAGACATGGCGAGATACATTGTTATTTTGTCGTCACTCTACTATTTAAACCGATAGTTCAATATTTGTCCTTTTAGTTTGGAAGTGTTTTTTCGACCCATACTACATGCATTGACCATTCCGTAAACGGATTCAAAAACTTTGTTTTAGTTACTGCATGCGAATCAATCATACACTACTGAAAGAAAAAAACCGAAGCACTAACAAGGACATCAGATAAAATTTTTAGATTAGATAGACACTGACACGTTTTTTATTCAATGAAAAATTGAATAGGTAATCACAAATTTCTCATTGAGACAGGCAAGTGGATTGACATACAGTAACCTATAGAAATAAAATAATATTTTAAAATTTTGTAAATTGTGTAATTAGCATCGAATACTAGTATTTATTTTTGGATATTGACGGTTTTATAACACCCTAGCTAAACGCTATGCAGACAAGTTGAAAACCGCAGGCTAGGAAAAATTAAATCACTATTAATATAAGGAAACTAAAAGCTTTAAATGAAATAAGTAAATGATGTGCATGTGTCTGTATTATCAAAATATGCAATGAATTCTTCTATAAAAAATAGATTTAAAAAAGCGTTTCAACCAATCAATGGTACACCCAAACTAATATTTGTATATCCCGATGTGAATATTTCACACGTCATTTGTCTTCATTCTGTTCTTTCTATTCAACACAGATATAATGTGCAATTGGCTGCGAACAATCGTTGCAAAACACATCAATACTACATGTATTGTAATTTAACAGTTTATTATAATAAAAACGCGTGCAGACACGCATGCCATAAATGGGCACATGTTAATTAAAATCATACAGAGAACAAACTGTCGGCGACATAATAATGAAAATACATTGTAATTATTTTGATTGAACAGTGTTTATTAATTGGCATTGTGTTTAATAATGAAAAAAATAAACGCAGTTTATTGGACAAATAAAAACACAGCAGTGGGCAATTTAATGTTGTCTGAGAAAAAAAAAGCCAAAAAAATATTTAATATACAAAAAAAAAAAAAAAATAAATTCAATAGATGCTGGTATTATGAATGGTTAACCTTCCAGGTTGAGGGTGTCTAATACGGCTAGTGAAACAACCAGTGAAACCAGTGAAACAACCAGAAACAAATTGTGAAAAGACCCAAAGCCTTCTTTGCTTAAAAGGGAAGTCCAAACACTTTTGCCAAGCCAAATCTGGTATAGAATATCTCAAATCATATCTCGTCAATTTTAGCTCCGACCGTTTTCAAATATATGTCTAACAACAGACTATAATAGATCGTCAAGATATAACATAATCGAGGTAACTGCATGCAATTGTACAGTTTTTGTCCATACATGACAAAATGAGGAATGTTCTATGATGCCATTTATACAAATAACATTTATCACCATAAATATAGACCCTTTCTTTAAAATTATATCAAATTATAATCGTACACATTATCCAATAATTATATTAAATTTACAAAATACAAATTTACAAGTTAATAAGAAATAACGTCATTTACCTGTATGACGTAGAGCCAGACCGCTCGACAAGCTGGTGAAATCCTGACCAAATAGAGTTCCATAGGACCTTTGTGGAAACCATTCTTTTTTGTGGAAACTTTATCAACACCGTTTGTATCCATTTTAAACGGCTTAATTTGTCTCTCGAGCAAATCACCCTCCTTTCACAATTAAAATAAATCAAATCCAAATTAATATATGTTTATGCGACATTCGAAAAACAGAAGATCAACTGTCTAGTGGCCATGTTTGCTCGTTTCTGCTTAGTGTCGCTCGGAGAGGGAGAAATTGGAAGTCGATAGAAAGAAGCTTTGCGGAAGATTTAAATGAGCAGGACAGGTTCTGTGGTAATAAATCAGCTTCGCAAATAACACAAACAAATATATAAACAGGAAAGAGAAAATATTTAAATCCCCCAATCCCCTAGCAGATATTACAAGTCAAAACCCGACCGAATGGTTGGCCATTACATCCCAGGTGTAATAGACGCTGTGTAATAGACGCTGTTATTGCAAAATCAATTCAATAATCAACTAAATATGTCTAAGTACTAGTAACATTGAGAATGTAAAAGTACAAGTTCCATTCATTGTAAAATGACAGATCTTATAAAAGTTTTTCTTTTTTGAGTTATCACAAATTTGGTTGAGAATTTAAAGTTTATTCATTAAGAAGCTTTCAGAGAGGTGCATTGGGAGAGAAAAAAAAATACATTGTTCCCTCGAGTACTTCAAGTTTTATAGATCTATGTAAAAAAAAGTAAGGTATATCGCAAAGGTGTTAATCGAATGTTTAATTCATTGTGTACTGGGAAAAGTTGTTTGTTTGGATTGTCGTCACAGTCTGCCCAGTGCAATTTAAATTAGTGTTGTCACGTACCAAATGACACAATACTTTATTCATTAATCCAATTGATTTGATTTCGGTTTTATTTGTAAATCATCAATCACTTATTACAATCAACAGAAGCTATTTCGCTAAGTTGGTTCTATTTCACTAATTTTTAAGATAAAATGCTGCACAGCTTTAACGAATTAATGCTCAATACCGATTTTTTAAACGTGATACAGCAGTCTGGACTCCTGGAAAATACCCCCCCCCCCCTCACACACACACACACTTTTTCTCGCAGCAAACATTTTTCTAAAATTTACCTATAAAAAACTGAATTATCATAGAGTTGGCTCCTCTACTTTTTTGAGAGATCTCAAAAATCGAAGTGAAAATAAGGAAATAAACAAAAATTTAGGATTTTCATGATTTGCGAATTTCCGCTGCCTGTATATTCCCAAGGAACCTGCACAAAGTAGTTGACCAGATACAATATAATAATGATAATCGAACAATTAAGGACTAGTTTTATGTCTTCATATAATAAAAAAAAATTAGCTGCCGATGACGTCAGTTCGGCCCATGTCCTCCAAGAGGATCGAATTGACCACGCGACCATTTTATTCTTTGTTATGACATTTCCAAGGATTTAAAATCAGACAGACATCTCTTAATGCTTACCAATGCTAAAAATAAGGGAGATCAGTGTTATCATAGATTACATATACTTGTACAATGATAGCAAACTGAATTTAAAAAGATTCCAGCCAGCCTGAATATTGGAACGTGACACAGATAATGAACTTTTCAGCCGATTATTATGGCACACAAGTGTAAGAATGAACGAAAAAATTATATTTTGCGTATTTAAATGTCATAGTGATAGGCAAACAATTTAAATGCACAGAAAGTAATTCTTAATTACGTAAAATCTTAATAATTGCAAATAACTGGCACTAATATGTCTTTTGGTTAAACCGTGAGAGCCACAGGATGACGTCCGGATTATTATTTGTACACGACCCCCAAAAGCTCTGCTTGTCTGTCCGTTAGTAGAGTGACAATTTCAATACATGTTATTAACATTTAATTAATAGGGGTAGACGAGAATAATAGAAAGCATCGCTTTGCTTTGTTAATAAATAATCTCACGGCACGTTCTTTAAAGGAGTTTAACACACACTTCGATGTTCAGGAATATTAACAAAATTGATGAATAGCATTGTCAGTGCGTCTGCAATATCGTATGCAGACACAGTTATGACGGTCCGTTAACTTCCACAAAATTTCTCTCGTGCACCGCTAATATACATCATGGGTAAAGTGTTGTTCCTTTTCTTGATCCGTTCAGAGAGAGAGAGAGAGAGAGAGAGAGAGAGAGAGAGAGAGAGAGGGAGAGAGAGAGAGAGAGAGATCGAGATCTAGCGCTTTTTCGTTATGGTCACGGGCAAATACAACTGATGACATATGATATTAAATTGCTTAATTCTTAATCGATTTTTTATTCACTTTACAATAGACTGACTGCAAAACTGAATTAATAATCATTTACAGAAAAAAATTCAATAACAGATACACATGTACTAGGTGTTATAAATGGCTTACCATTCCCCACGCTGTTTTCGTTTTATTTATCGAAAAAAGAGAGAGAGAAAAAGGGGGGATTGGAGTGAATATAGTTGATTATTGCTCAAGAAGGTGTCTGCACTCCAGCAAGAACAAAAAAGAGCGGGAACAAACCCATCGAAAAGGAACCACGATCAAAATAAGTGTTGTGTGAAGTATACTGTTCATGGTATAATAATTAAAACATATTTTGACCATTTAATAAGCAATATTTATTCATATCAAAAGTAAATATAAACCTTGTTTCATTCAGAGATATATCAATATTGTGTAGGATTTAATCAAAATACATGTACAGGTATAAATAAAAAAAAAAGCACACACATATCCATTCACTCTATCCCCGCCCCAAATACAAAATTTTTGTTCACTCCAAATAAAATCACTTAGACAAAAGACTATGCTTCCTCTTCCTTCTTGACCCTTGGTAAGTGAAGCGATTTATGTCTCTTTAATCCGTGTCCCGAGCCCTTTCTCGTGACGCTATCAGCGCGGAAGAGAAAAGTTCCAGGTAGTATAATTTCACAGACACTTGAGTTTGGGTTGACGCTCACTTTAAGTTCATATTTAGTCGTTTTCCGCCTGCTTCCGCTAAGATTTGTCGATGATTTTTCTTGTAGCAAATCTACAATATCCGGTATTTGAGATGAAATGTAATCACAAAGATCAGCTTTCTTTTCCTTCCCCTCATATCTTGAGTTGTGGATAGCACCTACTTTGCGTCGCCCCGGCCTTGCAGCTCCCGGGCGGTTTTTCGGATTTGACGTACACGTGCTTCTTCGCCTTTTTTCCTTCTCAACATCGCTTTCGAAATCCGATGACGATTCGTCTCTCGAGGTATCCCAATAAGCCGATTTCTTCCCTTGACCTTTGCAATTTGTATCTAATGCCAAAGTATCTTGCGAGTTATTGACGCTTTGCGTCCATGACGAGCTTAGCGTCTTTGCGCGTCTGCGTCTCTCTCTGGTTCGAATGGAATCCTTGCTAGTTACAGTCCCTGGAATATCTAATGCAGAAAATGAATCGTTGTCTTTCGCATCACTGAAAAAAAAATCATTTTCATCGAGGAATATTGTAGAGGGATCTGCGTCTTGAAAAAAGTTTTGTTTACTCTCGCTCTTGTTTTGTCTCGCTGGAATCCAGCAGTCTTCGATCGACAGGACATCGGAGTTGTCGAACGGTTCCGAATTATCCACACTTTGCGGCGTCGTCGGATAACCACTGTCGGAAAACTTCAAGTAACGAGAACTAGAGCGATGTACTTGACGCTTCAAATTTGGAGACACCGCTTTTTCCTGTTCAAGTCCATCTAATTTTTTTGTTTTTTGCTTAGACGAAATTGAAATTCCCATTTCTCCCTGTAAACTGTTGCAGTATATTTACCTGTTGTGAAACTTTAGAGTAAAACAATTGTACGTCGTTTCATCATCGAAATTTTTAATTGTATCGAGTTGTGTTTATCTATTTCTTGACAACATATACCTCCCATGAGATTTCATCGCATTATAACATTTCAGTCAATACACGTATTTACAAATATGTCATAATTTGTCAAGTTTTGCACTTCTTTTTATTGACCGAAATGATTTAAACATCAATAAGCCAATTATGCCCCCAACGTTTGCACTACATATGATTAAATGCGCAAACATGTTTATCGCTTCGTCAATGTTTAGTCAACGCGACCGAATTAACAGACCTTATTGAGCATTGACATCAATTGCAAACAATTTCAAATGTCTTTTACTGGAATTTTTCTCAGTAACGACACTGATACACACTGGTTGAGATCTTGATATTCGCTGACTTGCAAACCTCGAACAAAAGCTTGCGTAGTTGTCGATTTTTATGGCGTTTTTTGAGGAGGATGCAAGTTTTTGATAGATGTTTTGGTGGGGTCTGTCTTCTTCAGGTGCAATTTTTCAAAAAGCATTTAATCAAAAATTTTCAATGAAAAATTTGCATTCATTTATGCGTGACTGAACAAAAAATTGTTTCCCATTTGCCAGTCTCTGTTAATATTTGCCGGACAAAATTAACTAGTGTACATTTCAGAGGAAATAAATTCCTGTCAGTTTTCACAACCATGTAATCATTGTTAACAGGATATTTTTGCCCACATTCTGGTTTTAAAATTTGGTCAATTTTAACTTGTCCTGGATGTTGTGTAAACAAAACTTTCAGCGAAATTACATGTACTTAATCTAATGAAATAAGGTTGAAGTATTAAAGAGGGACAAATTTAACACAGTGAGCAATATTTTCAATATGTGCAGTTGAATTTCCTAAGATTTAATAATGAAAACAACATGAATAAGAATTTTAAAATTTATTTAAATGTCAAATCCTCTCTCTCTCTCTCTCTCTCTCTCTCTCTCTCTCTCTCTCCAGATCAAACTTTTTTCATAGGTGAAATTCCCAAAAGTTTGAGTGCATTAGAAAGTGTCTGTCTGGCACAGAAGAACATCAGATACCGAGCCTGTAAAAGAAGACAAAAACATCAACAGTGTTTGTAAAATATAATATTAAATCAGCTGAGAATCAAGAAAACTGACTGGCCTATTGTAATGCAAGTTAATCTGGCATTTTACAGATGTATTATCAAAAATGCACTCTCCTACATTGTACCAAGAACCTTACTTCTTATGCAATGAAACAAAGGTATAAATTCTTAAATGACAATTACATAGATGAAATTTCACTGAACATAGTGGACAATTCATACAGATGTACTTAATTTACATATAGATACTACCATATCAACAACTTATATAGTGAAACAACTAGATATACAAACAAATGCAACTATATTAACCATCTGTACAGAGACATAGCTAAACTTACAAACAATACCACAAAACTTACAAATAAATACCACTAAACCATTTAGACATCTAGACTTAGAAAGTGGTACCCCTAAATCAACCATTTGAACCGACACATAGTTAAACTTACTTATAACATACCACAAAACTTACAATTATATATCACTTAACCATTTAGACAGAAGTACATGTATATCTAGACTTACAAACTAGTACCCTTAAATCAACCATTTGAACAGACACATACTTAAACTTACATACAACATACAACAAGACTTACAGATAGATACCACTGAATCAACCACTTGGACAGAAATGCATACAAACCGATGCCCCTGAATCAACCATTTGTTGACTTACCTCCATCTCTTCCAGTGTTAAACTTTTGTCATTTACTTTGTAATTCCCATAGGTCTTTCCTATAAGTGCACTGAAATAAAAAAAATCTGTTCATATGATCTATAAAATTTGAAAAAAAACATTGCTTCACATGTGCAACATCAATTCATAATGCTGCGACAAAACTTGTATGGAAGGTTAATCAGACAATTTTAATAAAATTTTCCTTTCTTATTTTTATAAATAAGATTTCTGCAATTGAAAAGTGCAGATACAAAGGGTCTGCTTTCTGGATTATAACAACACAAAATTCCATGTCTTACACTAGGTGTTCTATGTAATGGTGGATGCAGTAGGACTGACTTTGATTCACTCCTTCATGAATAACTTCCTCCAACCTCAAAAATAAACAAGAGTAAAAAATAAAATTGCACATCAACAACACGGTGAAAAAACTTGGCAGTGAGATATTGCAAACAAACTTTTATTCGCGTGTGAAAATTTTTTGTGAGGTTCACGAACGCCTCATTGTCGTGGATATTTCTTGCCGCAAACCAGTCATTAAATGTCTGTGGGGTATTATTTTCCAGGTAATCTTAATAGTTATAGCGAAAATTAGTTGCAGCGAACCAGTTTTTTGGCAAATTTTGAAATAAAGTTGTTGGGAATAAAAGTTGGTTTATGGTATATAATCCGTGGATGAAACTCAATGAGGTTTGTGTGGAAAAACACATGAAATCTCACAAAATCATTTCATATGTTTTAATACCTTGCTATCTGTGATACAAGTTGTAATGGAAGCGCCGACACCGAAGCTTGATCACTGGAAATCAAATGCTCCATATTGGCATCAGGGTTAACAGTCAACTCCAAAGCTGGATTTTCTAACAATCTAAAAATCAAGGTTTTTTTTAAATAAACAAAACAGTAAATGTAAATCACCTCTTGAATATCATATGATATTTAATGATTTATTATTTTTAAAATGAAAATAAGAAATATCATTCTGCAACAAATAAAGTGCCATTGTTGCTGTAAATTCTAGGATTAAAAGTACATGCATAGTATGGGTTCCAACATGGTACAGAATTCATTTTAATCTTGAAACTTTTTACATGTATAGATATCTATAAATATCTGTACATCGATACATACTGACAGAGTCTAGCATGACAGTACTGTACTGGGACAACGTTTCCCTTCCGCCGCTTCCAGCTTCGCAAATTCTCTAACTCCTCCTTCCATTTGTAAGGTCTATTGTGATTGGATCGGAGATCTGTGTAAATCAGATGACTGACAGCCAAAGTCAGGGCTCGTTGTTGTAGTTCTGCAGGGTCGCAGTCTGTCAAAACAAAACTATACTGATAGACTACATACAGAATACATATAACCACTGATAGTTATATACATACATGTATTGTAAACCAACTTTTTTTTTGTGTCAAATTTATTTCTTGATTCAGCAGTGACAAACTGGTTCACAGCTACTGTACTAAATTTTGCCACCAAGACTATGTATGTATTCTTAAACATATGTTAAAGTGCTTATTAATCAATACAATTCATGATTATACATGTATAGCTTCTATTTTAGCTCAAAAGATATTTATCTGAGAGTGAATTTTTTTGGGTTCCCACAATTTCACAACAACCAAGTGTTACTTTTTATGAAAGTACAGGGTTAGGGTTTGGGTTAGGAGACCCCTAACCCTAACCCTAAGCTAATTAGTGCACAGTGATAATCTGCTCTTTTTCTAGCTCTTTTCCTTTCTTCTAGGAGAAAAAACTAGAGATCAAAAGACAATTATGACTAATGACTAATTTAAAACACATTCACCTTCTTTGGAGTACTTGTGGTCATGATGCTGCATAGATTCTAACATGGCATTAGATAAGTCTTCAATGATATCTCTCAACAGTAACACTTTTCCTTCTCGAGTACTGAGGCCCTCAATTTGTCCAAATGACCGGTAAAAGTCAACACTGCCAAAATTATTGTTTTATTATCATCTATCATTTCATCATCAACATCATTATCATTATCGTCATCAACATAATCATCATCATCATCATCATTATCATCATCACCACCAACATCATCATAAAGATTTTGGCTCAATATCTAATCTAAACAGTCAAGCAACTTCTCCATGAACAAGATAACAACTTAATTTTTTATGATGAAAAGTATCCATGGGATAAGACATTTGAATAAATAAAAAAATGTTTTTTCTTACCCTTTGCTCCAAGACTGTGAGGGCTCCATTATGTTCAGCAAATTCAAGAGGTTTGTAAAGTGCCCATCTTGTCTCTGATCAACCTGAAAATTTACAAAACAAAACATAATCCAACTGCTCACAAGCACACAAATGCTTCTGAATCAGTAGCTTTAATACTAAAGTAGAAAATTATAAGGTTCATACACTACAAACTAATTGAGAGTCATAATTAACACACAGACATCCAAACCTTTTACAGAAATAATAAACACTGTGTACAAACATTCAAACAATATATTTCAAAATTGAAATTAAGACATCTTATCACAGGTGATGCTTGAGCTGAAATTCAGTACATTGTTATTTCGTCAGTAAGATTTGCTTATGAATGTGTACATGTAAATGCGACACAAAGGCGCATTTCTACTTCAAGCACTTGTATAACTTTTTCAATCAACTGTCATTGCATACATACCACATACTGTAGAGCATCCATTCCATATTTTTTCTTCCTTTCAAGTGCACCTGCTATATCTCTGAATCAAATGTAAATTAAACAATAATATCAGTACAATTTTGTTGACATATAGAGAGAAGAGTCTCCTTGTGATTTATAAAAAGGTTCCTTTAATAATTAACAACAAACACCTTGTAATGTAAAGAGAGGTTCCATTATAACAACACACACCTTGTAATGTACAGAGAGGTTCCATCCTGCTTCTGCAGCACTACCTCCCTGCTGCTGCCAGACTTTGGACACGGGTACACTGCCAGGACAAGGTCAGTCGAGTCAGGTCTACAAAGTCAAAAAGTCTCATTGCATTTTATTTCAAAAAACAGAAGCTCTGTGAAGCTTGTTTATGATTTAACTTATCTTTTATCTAGTTAATTATATGATGGAATTTGAATTCTAAATTAATTTTTAGTAATCAAAATAGTTGACCAAAACAAATAAAACTACAATCATTTATTTAACTATCAATCATCAGAGGTATGTGTATTCTACACAAATTATCAGACACATGTACATGTAATGAAAATATTCAGATGACTTTCTTGCAATCACTGACTTTCAGTTCCTCTTTTGGAGCACACTGCAGCCTACCTTTCAATGCAACCTTTTTCCTCCAGACGATCTATGACCTCTCTACTCTTGTTGTAGTACATGGATTCACCCTCATACACATCAAACTCCACTCCTAGCATCTGAAAAATTGAATCCCTTCAAGTACATGCAAGTCAATTACAGTGATAGTATAGTTACAGTAATTATGGTACAAATGGATAATAAGTTCTTTTAATTATTCAGTAAAGAACCGTTGTCAGTAACAAAATGTGGTCTCATACACTCTTACTGACCCTTGGCCAATTTGCTGAGTTTTTCTCATTCTCATGAATGAATCATGTCCATCTTTTTTAATTGGCTCCTTCATACATTAGTGAAGATAGCCTTACCAATCAGTTTAATGCTTACACCTGCATCTACATGTATAAACATGCATGTACTGATTTCATCAGCATTTTTCAAAAGTACTCACTTTATACAGTTTCTTATACTCTGAGATACTTATATTCCGGAACTTCTCCCACAGTCTCAGGTACTCCTGGTTTCCTGAAACAAACAGGTGTAATCTATAGAATCATCATCAACTGAACATATGATTATTAACTATTTACATGACAGGTGTGACCAGAACATGTAAAAACACATGCATTCATAACCGATAAAATTCATATGAAAGATGATTTACATGCAATGTTCCAACAGGTGAAAAATACAGGTAGATTAATACCTTGTTCCAAATGTCTGTTTATTTCAGAAGCCCTTGCTGTCAAGCTGGGGTCATTTTTTATCTCCTTATTGGCTCTGACATACACCTAAAAGAGTTGAATTCATTAAAAGATATTTTGTAAATTCTATACAGACATGTATAATATATTGAATAATATGAAGAATGCATATACATTAGAAAACAGTATATGTACTGATAGTCATTCTTGATGGATTAAAAAAAACCCAAGTTGAACTGTCAGTTGTTTGGGCATGCAAAATGTTTAAAACAAGGCACATGGGTCTTATGGTTTCTCAATCAGTAGAAATGCACTCGAACAAATATTATATATGATTTTCATTTTATTTTCAGGTTTTGAGTCAATTTAGAAATTAAAATAATTATAAAATCAGTATAATTTACAAAGTCCATACTTCACTTAAGTGAGCCAGAGCATTACTTTCCAGTGAGGTTTCATCTCCAAATCTCTCATATCCACTCAGTAAAACACCTACCAAAAACAATAAGAATCAAATTTCAAAAACATCAATAATCCTAAAGTGCAATTACAATTACAGCATATTGCATGCAATTCCAACAGAGTGTGCAGTCTTTTTTAACCAAAGAGTATTAAAACAAATGTTCCTGAAAATGATTTTCCTTGTTTATTTACGACATTATGCGGCTTACCAAACTGTGTTCCCCAGTCTCCCAGGTAGTTCACCCTCACTACATCATGCCCCGCAGCTTGGTATAAATTACACAGTGAATTCCCAATCACAGTCGAACGCAGGTGACCTTCGTGGAACTCTTTTGCAATATTGGGGGAACTATGATGAAAAAATGAATAATATCACATGTAGATTTATATGAAGATAGTCTTCCATAGATTTAATACTACAATCTAATATTGCATTAAATTACTACAGCAACTGATAATCAAACTTTGAATCACTGAAAGTTTTAAGTGGTAAGTGCTGTAAATTGAAACCTGAAATCCACGAGAATTTTCAGCTTTTTGCTGCCAATGTTTTCTGTTTTACCATACTGATCTCTTCTCGTACACACTTCCTTCAGCACTTCCTGAATCCAGACAAAAGAGAGAATAAGGAACTAATAGCAATTCAGATTGTGTCTTTTAATTTTCCTATGACAAATCTAACTTCAGTTACAATATGTACATGTACTAGTGCATGTATTCATTTCTGAAACCTACAGTCAGTCTAATGCTTAACAAGCCTGATGCTTAGCTTGAGCATTTGCAAGATAATTTTAGATTGGTCATGGAATTCAGTAAGGTGACATATACATGTATATTGCATACACATAAAAAGACTGTTGAAAAATCTCAGTGAATGTTTTAAACCTAAAATTCAAAAGTGATATCTAATCTTAATCAGATACTTTTATCTATATACATGAAATCCTTACCTGCATAAACTTCTGAGGGTTCACCATAAAATGGATTTCCTGTCCTTTGTGATCAGACATTACATTTTCAAACTCTGGATTCTTATCAACCACCTTCAATCAATTACAGCAAGGCACATGATTCATATGCAATGTACATGTAGCATATTGTAAATGTTAATTACAAGATGATTGTTTTTCTCAATCATATTGGCATTTTTAATATGGTCAAAAAGCCACATTTACTTTAGTAGTACTGAGTTCAGTGATTACGTGTACGTTCAAATTTGATGGAACAAATCAACATGCATTATACACATTTTCAGTAAATTACATGTACTTACAACATCATCCAAATCTGGTTTTGATAATTGCATCAATCCTTGCAGTTTTTTCCTGTTTACACAAACAGATGGGAGTCTTTGAAGAAAAAGAAATCTCAAACTGTTAATCAGCTGTCTTCAGTATAAATAAAAATCAAGAAACATATCTGGGATGACTTGGTTGTGATTTATAAATTAAGTTTTGTGTAATTTGGTATTTCAGTGTAATATAACCCCTCAGCTGCTATATTTATTGATCTAAAAAAGTTTTAAAATTCCTTTATCATGATGGTTTCCATATGGAAATACCAGCAATGGTCACTCTAACCATAGCATCATAAATATCAACTAATGAAAAGTAACAAACAGAAATTCAAAACATACATACTTGTCTTTGGTGTATTTGTGATTACCATGCCTTGCAATGAGGTAAACTTCATTCGCTAATTCCTCTTGAGTAATTTCAGCCTTACATTTTCTTGCCAGAGCATTGACAATCTATAAAATAATAAACGACAAACTGAGATGAACGCAGGAAAACAACGATTTTGATATTTGATGTGCCAGGACCCCCCACCCCTCCCCCCAACCCAAATCCGAACACAAAATCGCACAACTGATAGTGATTCACAACAAATATGAAAAAAAAATGGTCAATGTTTTTTGTAAAATGACACAAAATGGTTGCTTATGCTTTATGTTTTGTCATTACCTTCCTAGAAACTAATCTTTTAAAGAATGACATTTTTTCATGTTTTTTTCATGGGCGCAGACATTTTAATTTCCCAGGATCACTATCATGTCGAGCCCGATCTACTTTCACATTCGGTTCGAAATATCTGTGATCAAAAAAAAAAAAAAAAAGACCACGGATTCAGCCTCATCTTCTTTAGTCAGTCTTATTTTACACAAAACGACATTTAACTGTACATTTTGGTTTTTTTATTTATTCCGCAAATTTGTCGGCAAACGTTTACCATTGTATGATGATAATTTTTTAGTTGAAAATAAAATTCAGAATTCTACAAAAAGGATAGTCCGTTTAGTATTGGTTCAAAATTTAGGCATTTGCATGTATAACTGTCCCGGCCATTGTAAGACACAAAAAAAAAAAAAGAAAAAAAAAAGAAAAAAAAAAAAGAAATTATTTGCCAAATCCAAAGTCCTAAAACTGTTTGGGGGGGGGGGGGGGGGGTAAGTACATGTGTAAGTACGTCTCTTCGCCACAAAACCCTTTTTTTTTTCATAGGCTAAGATTTTGAATATATTAATATATTTTATCGGCAAAGAATCAATAGAATTGGAAAGAAGTTCTGACAACTTACCAGTTGCTAAAAATGTAAATGATAGAGACCTGCAATATAGAACTAAATTTTAAACTGAAAATCCAAAGGACTTTTGATTAAAAAAATTCTGCAGACCGAAAAGAAATGGTCAACTTCTTCTATCTTTAATACCACTGTCAAACAGTTGTATACTTTTGTAATTTTTGGGGGTATATGCATGCATGATTAAGAAAAATAAGGGACGTATACTATTTATAAACTGTTATTTATGTCCCTGGAAAATACCATATTGATCGACATTGGGAGGCCGGGATTCTAGGAGCCGTTCATCTTGGCCTCTATACTAGTCAGAAGCTCGTGCTGTCGTGGTGGCGCTTTGCGGCGTTCTGTCGTATATCGTATGTACAAAATTCGTGAGTTGACAAGACTGAAGTGTCGCACAAAACCACAGTGGAAACAACATACAGGTATGTAAGACGAAAGAGACTCTTTTAATTTTGTTACAAAATGTCAAATGTGCATCTTAGAAAAATTAATAAAATAGCACCCATCAACGGTCGCACTCAGTCTCCTCAGCGTGGTGTAAATGCATTGAAGCTGTCATGACCTGGGCTGTGTCAGTATCAGTATGTGTTATCTCGGGATATCAAATTACATTAACATGCATTGAATTGTTGAATTGTAGCAAAACATATGTTACAGGGAATCGCATAATACCAGTAGAGTTTTCAATAGGTTTTTGGATTGCTCAATATCCATATTGCACAAAGAAATCCTCTAGAACACTCTCTCCTATTGTTAGTTATTCTATTCATAGTCTTGAAAAGAATGTTCTCCTGGGCTGCATTCAAGATACAGCTGCATTCGTAGCTGCTACTTAGGGCTACATAGCAGATACGCTGTTGAACGGTAAGCTAACCTATACTATATCCCCATTTTTTGCTTCCACCACTTATTGCTTGATATTCCAATTATCATAAATACCTTTGTGCTCAAACTATGTTCATCCACTAATTTGAAAAATGTCCAGATTATCTGTTTTGAAATGCACCCTCTACCGCTTCAGATTTCAATACACAACCCAAAATAGAAAGTCTATATGCCATGAAAAAGCCTGAATGATAACGTTGAAAAATTGTGCAATGTATTCCGAATGGAGAGAAAATGTAAACATCTCCCATTATAAATCTCTGTAAGAAATTTTTTTTCGCTCCTGTGAATTTTTAAGCTGGTTTTCCAAAGCAAAATTCTGGTTATTGAAATGGTAGAAATGGCGGGCGGGTGGCTGCCAAAAGGGTACCCTATTGTACGGATATCAGTATTCAAGATAGAAGTTGTTCTTTTGCATATCAATTTTACATATATCAGAGGTGTGCATATTGCTAGGATTTTTATTTCTGATGATTTATGAAAAAAATACCAGCTGTTGAACTCGTCATTTTTCGGCCAAATATTGCATATAGGGTACACCTATTGTACGGATAACTCCTTCTACAGTTTTCAAGATAGAATGTTGTTATTTTGCAGATCAAATGTACATATATCAGAGGTGTGCATATTGTTAGAATTTTGATTTCTGATAACTTATGAAAAAAATACCAGCTGTTGAACTTAGTTATTTTTCGGCAAAATAATGCACATATGGTACCCCTATTGTGGGGATAACTCCTTCTACAGTTTTTAAGATGGAAGTTGTTCTTTTGCAGATCAATTGTACATATATCAGAGGTGTGCATACTGCTAGGATTTTAATTTCTGATTATTTATGAAAGAAATGCCATCTGTTGAACTTAGTTATTTTTCAGCAAAAATATTGCATATAGAGTACCCCATTTCTCTGGATAGGTAGTGTTCATCAATTCAGGGTTGACAAATGGATTATGGATACTGTTCACACAAAAGAAAACCTGTCTTGCTGTCACATTGACAGCTTTCCTCTTGTTAAAAATGATAGTGTGTCAAAGTAAGTATCTTGGGTATTTTCCCTTTATCGATTTCAACTGTGTTTCTTTCACAGGTATGTGTATTTTTATTGAAAATCATCAAAAAGTGATGGAAGCAATAACTTGGGATAGACTATAGCCACTACGTAGATATTTGTAGCCTAAATATTTTATGCTAAGCATCAAATTCAAGATGGGCACCTTAGTTGCCACTTTGTAACAAATATGAAATTTATTTATTTAGTGATATTTTGTTCATCCTATAAGTTATAAAGAATTATAACATGTATATTTCCACTTGAAATTAACAAATTACCGGTATGTCAATGTAATTAGTCTTCAGTTGAATATTTCCAACTTTAAATCAGAAACCAAGCGGCTAACCTAGCGGTCCGTTCAATAGACCTAGATATCTACGACCTAACGGCTAGGTTAGCTGCTATGATCTTGAACACAGTCCTGGCCAGAACTGGATTCTAGAGTATCAATTCTACTCAGAATAACTTGGAAAATATTTCATAACTGTTATTCAAAAGATATTTCTGAAGAAACAAACAGGAAAGTTATACAAGGTAAGCTTGAAAAGAATAATTTTGTTTACTATATATTTTGGTTCCTCAATTCATGTTACAACATACAGCACTAATAGTATTTTTGTGTTAAGGCTACTTAATTAGTTCACACTAAAGCAATACTGTTGAATAAAATATACAGAAAATAAATCAAAAAGTGCAAATATTTACTATGTATACATGTAACTCACTTTCTTGAAGTCATACCTCAGTAAACACACGACCTAGATTTAGACCTAATGTGACACCTGAGGCGTCAGGTGGTTGCTCGTGAGCGCTCGCTAAAATTCCCAATACCTGCAACACAAATTTTAGCAAGCGCTCGCAGGCACTCGCTCTGCTGAACACGCCTCTGGTTTACCAAATTGTATACCCTATTGAGCAATCCAGCAAGCTATTGAAAATTCTACTGGTATTCTGTAATTTGCTGAAAAACTATTGATCTCCAATTTAAATTAAATAAACATGTTGTACTGAATGAATAACTTTATTGCATTTTCAAATAAAAATTTGCATGCTTTAAAAAGTTATAAATACCTTATAGAAAACCAAATGCATTAAATATTTCGTTCAGACCTCCTTACCTAATATAAACTATATTCAATGTATTGTACTAGTCTGATAGGCATATAGTACTACTACACTAGCTCATATAATGTAAGGAAAAAACCTGAATATTGCACTATTGGTGGCATGCTTTAAAATCTGGTAATTACAAGAACTTGGGGCCAGTGGTATAAAATTGCTTTGATAAGGACTAGCTACAGTACTTAAAAAAAAAAACCCACCAAAGAAATTATCAAAATCTATATCATAATATTAAGATTTAAAGGGGCATGGTCACGATTTTGGTCAAAATTTATTTTTTATTTTCATTATTGACAATGACTAATGCATTTCTAATAATCAACCAAACTTTGAGTGTCATTCGTAGAGTTATAAGCAAGATACATAGCTCATAATTCTTTGTTATGTAAATAATGCTTGTGCCATGTTTTTGTTTACATTGGTTCAATATGCCAGTAAAAGTTAATTATTTTTCAAGCTGGTTTTCCTATCTGCTAATTTCTTTTGAACATCAAAAAAAAAAAGCCCGTCCCAAGCATTTGTAACATTCATTTTAGGTCGAAACAGGAATTTTCAAAATGTAAACAAAAACATGATCTGAACTTTGTTTACAAACCAAGGAACTGTGAGTTCTGTATCTCGCTTATAACTCGACTACTGACACTCAAATTTTGGTTGACTATTAGAAATACCTTATTGAAGCATTGTAAACATTAAAAACAGAAAAATAAATTTCAACCAAAATCGTGACCATGCCTCTTTAATGATATCAGTTTTGTTTGGGTGAAAGAATACATACTTTCTATAGTTTATTTCAGTTTACAGATACATGTAAATTTTGTCAATTGTAGAACACATATACACAGTTGGGATGAATGTGTATTTACCTGTTTGATAATTTCTCTGATATTTGTCCCCTGGAGCATTTTTGTGTGATTTATATCAACTGAAGAATGATTATATACACTGTACCTGTCACGTACAGGTCAGAGCTATTCATAACATGATCATAGATATGTATATTAGTGATTTAACAAAAATTTACCATTTGAACGAAAGGGCCAGTGTCATCATATTTTGGAAAATTGAAAGTTTTTTTTTTGGGGGGGGGGGTCATAAATTCATTAGGTCATTATATAATACATACATGTATTGGTAAGATAAAAGCTATATTATGAAGCACATCAATAAAAATTTTATTAGTTTAATGAAAAAGTTGAATACAAACAAAAGCCAATTAGAATTAGTGGGTTTCTCTGTAAGATAAAGACTGTCTAAATGAGTGATATGGATGCCTGCTGAGATAAATCAGATGATAATATTCTGTAAGCTATCCAGTGCCAGGCCTCCCCCTGTCTTATCCACCAGGGATGTGTCAGGGGCTCTCAGTGGGTAGTCCACATTATATGACTTAACAGCATCCTGTGTAAGTTTGTTCACAGTGCCCAGTAAACACATCAATCTTGTCAGTGGTTATAAGAGTAGTGGACTCTGGGGCCCTTAGAGCAATTAACTGACAGCTTTGAAGAGGATCAACTTTTAGAGCTTTGCTAATCTTCTTGGTAGGTGTTGATATAGATGTAATAGCTGATCAGAGATTTTGTTTCATATTTGTTTGAATAAGTAATGGGTATGATCCTGAAAAAAGATATTGAGATTGCTTGATTTGACTTTAAGTTAAGTGCTCAAGTGTTTATGTTGTTGTTTTTATCATTATTTTACAATTGTGTTAACAATTGAATTTCTTTCTTGTAAATCTTGCTCAGAGCTTATCAGCCTCCCAATTAATTAAATCTGTCATAGCTAGTGTATCACTCTCCTACCACATTAAAAATTTATGACTTTTCATGAAAACTCCATAGTGTAATCCATTCTTCACAAGGTAGGTAAATTGTTTCTTTGCCTGAAAGGTTTTCCAAGTTTTAGATTTAACTTGCATATTTAACTGTTTATTGTAAAGAAATATAACTGAGGACAATAATCAAAAATGAAAATTATATCCAGGATCATCCAAGACAGATCATTGTGAGCTAATTGAATATGTTGAATGGGAGAATACAAGAAAAGATGCCATTATCTTTGAATGTTTTTTAATAATTTGATCTTTTATAATTAATCCTAAGTCACTGATAGATATATTTACTTTAAGCCATTAGTTATTGTTTAAGATATATTTTAAGTTTACATGTTTTAAAATTTTGGAAACCCCCATACCCATGCATCATGTACCTGTATCAGCAATTCTGCAGCACCATGCACACTGTATTGTTACAGGACCCTATTCTTGCTGACAATTTTGCAGGGTTTACAAGTATCTATGTAAGGTATAAAAAAAAAGTAAGATAAATCATACAGACATGTGCAAGTCTAACTGCTGCTATATATATATAAATGCATGAAATAATTATTAAGTTATTTAGTACATGTAATTAAAAACATGCTGGGTGAGCTGATAATTTGTCAATGATGAATGTGCATTGGAGAAAAGATATTCTTAGATCAATAATATATAGCTTCAATGTTTGGAATCAAGGGTCATTTATATTTATCATACATTAGACATTTAACTATTTTTGTAATAATTGCAGAGTTTTATGGAGATGCTTGGATTTAAAGCGCGAGCCCCTCGGGGTATAAAATTAAGCAAACCACCCCCCAGGAAACTGACACCAGACGAGATTATTAAAGAAAGACTTTATGATATGAACTTCAACAACGGAATTCAGGAACTATCAGATCTGGAACAAAGTCGGTTTATCGAAGTGAATAATGAAGTACAGAAGGTCTACAGGATGAAACCAGCAATTTCAGACCAAACAGAATTAAATGGATCAATAACAAACAATAGTGGATGCTATGAAGACAATGTTAACAACAGCTGTAAGTAGTTCTTTTGAATTTCTTTCCATCACTGAGATAGGTTTAACTTTTAAAGAATTGGAAGCAACCAACTAACCCCCCTTCCCCCATATTATGGATGTTAAAAATGAGGTGGGGGTCCATTTTTTTCTGTCATTAGTTTTAGTTCCCTTATCTTTTTTCTTGGCTACAAAAGGGCAAGGTGATATTTTATTTTCTAGGTCAGAGGTGACAGGTCAAGGAAACTCTATCAAATTGGGTCATATTTAATGCTCTTCATTTAATGTTATTGTAGAGAGGTATCTCTAGATATATCTGGATCAACTTTTCTACTTGAAGCTTTAATTGCTATATGTTTTTTATTGCAGCAATGCGACAGAGAGCGCGAGCACCAAGAGTTGCTAAACTGACCAAACCACGACCACTTAGGCACAGACTGCCCTCCCTGGAGACTGGTCCTCCCACCACAGGACCAGGCCAGACTACAGAGCAAGTCAAGGATAGACTGCTATCTGTAGAGACTGAACCTCCCCCTGCAGAACCAGGCCAGACAACAGAGCAGGTCAAGGGATTTACTCCTGAGTTCTTCAGTGTAAAATCAGCCGATGAGGCAGAAGGTAACGTTCATACTAGAAATGCCCTGTGTTTTCATATAAATAAATATTTTACATGACTTTTGTTTTACTGGTGACTAAGGCCATAAAAAAATTGATTACTTGATTCTCCATATTTTCAAAATAGATGCAGAAGAGCGGTGGTTTCTTTTTTATTTAAAAAAAAACGATGTGGAATTTTTTCTTTTATTTTTACAAGGTGAAGTTCTTATAGTAATGCAGAAAAGGAAATGTTTTAAAGCTAATAAATTGTTATCCAACAGTGAATGTTTTAGCCCTCAAACTAAATGAAATTAACAAATCATCATGTTCTTCAAAAAACACCAAAGCTACAAGGTTTGAGAGAGCCCTTTGTTTAAGCATTATTAGATAAGCTGCAGGAACTCCCCTCCTATATGCATTTGAAATTAAATAATGTCCTTCTTCACATCTAAACTTAAATTATTGCTGTCGTCATCATAAATTGAACACGCCGTCTGGTAACTAGATTCAGTGGCCATTTGCAATTTGTTAAAATCTAGTCTGAATCATCAAGATGTTTGCAATAAAGGACAAGAGCGTACAAGGCCTGATAAATCCCCCCGTACCCAGGATTTTGAAATGGCATATAAACATATAAAAAAATCTTTACATTTGAAAGTGTGCATCAGTACATGTATAATGTAGAACTGCATTCTCTGACAAATAAATAATATACATTAAAACATGTTCTTGGCACTTATTTCCTTTGTTTTATTTGTTTACTTTCTGAACATTACAGCATGATGTCATATCTGTGCTTGCGCTATTTTTATCCGACATTGTATGTACAGAACATGAACATTATGTAATTGTTGTCATTATATAAATTGTATAGATATTTTTTCATAATGATGCAATCAAAAAGCAAAAAATGTTTTACTTAAAAGCAAATGAATTAAAAATAAAACGCTGTCTATACGATTCGAACACCCTCTCATTCGAAAAGGATGGACTTCGAGCCTCCGCCTATCACAGTGAGCTACGTTGACACATTAGAGTACCAGTGAATAAATCTTACTGTTTGACAATAATTAAGGAAAAAAAAAGTTTTTGGTGAAAACCACGCATTTGACCCATTATGGGTCTAGACTCCATTTTAATAAATCAATAATAAAAATAAACTAGACGCGATCTCGTTGCTCGCAACGAGAGGTCTTCCGTTTGAATACACCTTACGCTATCGGGATTCTTGTTCTTTTCTATCTATAAGACCGCGGAACATTAACTGGCAAGATTGAAAATATACAGCTTACATAAATTTCACCTGTTACAGTCAAAACATTTGATATGGGCGGGAACAAATTGACACGGACGTCTGAGAAAAGACAAAAAGTCATTTTTGAGTACTTTCTGTGAGACTGGAAGTTACATTTACGACGGATCTAACAGAATATAGTAAACATATCTTCATACATACAAACGGCAGTGCTCAGTATTTATTAAATACTTTTCCATCATATATTATTATTTAAAATCTAACTAAAACTGTCAAAGAAAATCATTTAAACTTATAAAAAGCTTGATTTGTTTGAACCCTTTTGGCGAGGACCGGAAGTGAAACCGTTAAACACATCTTCAATCAAATGTCTATCATCCTTGTTAGTTTTGTGTCTTGATCACTTACAGTTTCTGAGATCTCGCTGGTACAAATTTTGTTTAACAGCAGCTACCTGAGATATTCGAGATATCTCACCGGAGGTAGAACTTTTTTGTCTATTTAACATTGCATAAATAAGATATGTAAAGATACTAATATATTAATTCTATGAAAAATAAATTAAATACGAAAATAATTTTTAAAGTACTTCCGGTGACGACCGGAAGTTAGACGAATCAAACAAAATAGAGTAAACAAATGAATATACATATGTCTATCATCCCACACAGTTTGGTTCTCCAAGTAGTTACTATTTTTGAGATATCGTTGAGGCAAGGTTTTTGTCTCAGGACAGGAAACGGACCAACAGAAGTGCTCAATCAAAATTAAAGTATATATATTTTTTTAACGTTTTCCTATTGTACAGTTTTGTTTATCAAGCAATCTAAAACTGTCAATGAAAAACAGTTAAAATTATTATAACCAGTTGTTTGTACCCTTCCGGTGACGACCGGAAGTGACGGGCGATAAAATGGAAACAGTTAAACGCATCCTCAATCGAATGTCTATCGTCCATGTAAGTTTCGTGTCTTAATCACTTACATGTTTCTGAGATCTCGCGGGTACAAAATTTGTTTTTAAAAAGCTATTACAGTCAAAACATTTGATATGGACGGGAACAAATTGACGCGGATGTCTGGGAAAACGTTGGATTCAAACTATAGTTAATATTGGAAGTGTATTTTCAATCCACCTCAGCGTTCCTAACTTGCTATATTACTTATGCGATCGAAACACATTTTATTTAGTATCAGCAAAGCGATAAAAAAACCATTTTATTTCATCAATAATTATACAATCAGCAAATATGAGAAGATCCAAATTCGGGAGATATTACGCAAGGCAAAGCATTGTTCGATGACTTCAGAGAATCAGTTGCCACTGATACACTTCCTATAGCTACAGTTTCAATCCAATGTTTTCTCAGACGTCCGCGTCAATTTGTTCCCACCCATTTCAAAAGTTTTGACTGTAACAAGTGAAATTGACGTAAGCTGTATATTTCCAATCTTGCCAGTTAATGTTCCGCGGTCTTAATTATACATTTTAAAATGTCGGGTTTCAATTTTACATAGTAACACCTACAGCAGTATACATCATGAATTTTGAATACAATCAGTGACATATTAAACGGCGTAATTAATTTCAGCAAAAAATAAAAGGATTGAAATGAAGGAAGGTTTAACAGCGTAGCTGTTTTCTTAATACATCGTTAATTTATGGATTAACTCTTTACTTCTAAATGTTTTAGAAATAAGATATATAAAATGTCATACGCTATAAACTGCATTTGTAGAGAGAGAGAGAGAGAGAAAGAGAGATGAATTAATCAGAAATCGATTTGATAAAGAAATTGATTATCTTTTTATCTGCTTCTTTTGCATATTGATTATTTTTTTTTTGTATCAATCTTTGCCGACTCACACTGTATGATAAAAATTTTTGATAAGTCGGCAAATAAAATAACCTACATCTTACAAATGTAGTATGGTTAATTATCCCTCTTTTCCCGAATCCACTCAATACCCCAGTGTTATGTCTAAATGACTTGTGTTAAGCAATCGGTTAATATATTACGAAATTTATGAATTTTGACTTCGATGCTTAATCACTAAACAGATATAATAAATCCCGCTTTTTGGGTGAACATTACATGTATGTAGACCTTTGTAAATAATTATAAACTTAAGGCAGATTTTAAATGATTATAATCCCGATGCACCCTGCCGTAATGACTTTTTTTTTATCAAAAGTGAAAAATCAGACTTTTCGTTTTAACAGTATATTTCCCCGATCAGTGATTACAGCTGTTTATTCCTAAGCTCAAGCACACATACACGGGTGGTCAGTTTTCACACCTTGTCGCAGTCACCAGGTCGTTTGTATAGTTCCGTGTGTAAAATTCGGGGTGTTTCTTAATCCAAGACAGACAACAGATATGTATCTGTAGACATATACAAAGAAGGAGAAAGTACACCGTCTATAATAAAAAATGACTTTTTAGCATTGACTTCCAATCAGTAAGAAGACAATCATTAAAAAATTCATTTCAAATCATTTAAATCCAAAGACAATATCCCGTAACTAGAAATAAATACATATATAATTTTTAAACGTCAAATGTACATTTAGGCTTTAGCCACATTACTGCATGTTACCTGTAGTAGTTCTTATTCAAATACTAAAATATTCGTACGTTGGAGAGAGAGAGAGAGAGAGAGAGAGAGAGATTGATTTTATAGTGTTTTATAGTGTTCAGGAAATCAATATATAAACAACATATGTCAATAAACGCATATATACATGCATGCATGTATCTATATATCTAAATAAATACTAAACAGTCCTCCTTTTAAAGTCCTGTAGAATACTTGAAATGTGGGCGCATTGCTAAATGTTTTGTGCATACAGTCAATGAGAAGGCGGCATTTCTTTGATACCGGCAAAGCGACCTGGCGAGCTCTAATGCGGTCGTACTGCAAAGGTGCTTCGGCGGCATGTCTTTGATGCCGGCGATGCGACGAGCGTCTGAATTTAGCGAGCTGCTGACAGAAACAAGACTGTCACAATGCGGGAAATTGATGGTATTTTGAAACGGGCTCTATATTTGTACTGAAAAAAAGCTGGTATTATTTTGATTTATGATAAAATTAAAACGGAAAACATTAAAATCCATCGTTTTAAAGATAAAATCGTTAAACAAAACACAATTTAAAAAGAAAAAAACATTCGGCACTTGGGGACTGAACCCGGGTCGCCTGGGCCAAAGTCCACCACTCTAACGACTGAGCTACGCGGACTCTCGCTTCAGGACTTTGGATTCCAAAATCTCGAGAATGCGTGGATCGATTTTAAAACAAATTTCATATTCTGACGTTATTAAAGCGTCTTTATTGAATAGTAATATTAAAAAAATTCAAAACAAAAAAGTTGAAAAATGACTGTTGTTTGTTTCCTTCCTGTGACGACCGGAAGTGACGGCGGACGTTCGGATATGCGAAGGGCACTGCGGCAGGACACTTTCTACCATCCCTGAAAATTCGAAAGTTCTATCTTAAATACTTTTGGAGAAAAATTGTGAACAAGCAAAAACATAAAATCTTTAATATCTCGGGACCGGAAGTGACGACCGAAAAAATCTCGTGTAATTTTCTTACAAATTTTGTCATGAATAAGATCTAAGAGTTTCATCAAAATCGGCTGAAGCGTTTTTGAGAAAACATGACAGAAAAAAAAGAACAATAATAATAATAGTGAAAAAGAAACAAAGCAATAACAATAAGGTCTTCCGTTGGAAACGGAAGACCTTAATAAAAACTTGTTCTTTAAATAAAAGTACTTTTAGGATGGAGTCAAGACCCATTCATACCTAAATTTTGCAATTAAGAACAGTGAATGATTTAAGATTTTGGCATAAAACGCTGTGAAATCACAATATTGACTTCCATCATGAAATTTACACTAAAAACAATGCATACAAGCAAAAAAGTAATATTCTAACTCAAATTGAAATTCTGTCGTCTTCGTTGCTCTGAGTGGGGGGATATACAACGCCTTGTACGCCCCTGTTCTTTCCTAAATCTGGAATTATTTTCCAGATTCGCAAGCGCACTAGAGAAATTTTATATTATTCATTTACAGATAAGAATGAGCAATGTGCAATTTTAAATCAGATGCGGGTGGTGTTGAGAACCAAGGAATTAATTGTTTTTCTGGCCTAAAGCTTTACTCTTATCTGATATGACTGAGGAGGATGTATTTTTTGTTTTAAATCTTAATTTGTCCATTTTGTCATGTAGATATGATCCTATCTGTGATAGAAAAACTTAGCTCACTTGATCAGGCTAGTACAGAGTTATTTCGAGACGTTCTGGTAAAATACGGGCCTCAACTGGAAGAAGAGAATCCAGGTAAAATGCTTATACTATAAAGCAGGCATTAATTTGGTCAGGAGACACAAATTATGAATTTCAAAAGCTGCAGTATATATGGACACTTTGAAAATTCCTTTGTTTGCTCTCTTCCTTCTCAGTGTTTAAAATTTGAAGCGCTAAGAAAAGAAATTATGTTTAGCGTACAACTGTATTAATTTCAAAAAATCATGCTCAGAGTATTAATAGAAATATCTTGAGTGTGGTAATTTTCATTGGTTGGGAGAGGGCAATCAAATTGTTAAAGGCGGCCAAAAAAATATTTTAACCAATGTATTTTGTTACACTGGTTGCATTATGATAGTAGTGAATAGCTTGTGGAATTGCTGACAGCATTAAGATCTAGGATGCAGAATACATTATATGTGTATACATGTACAATGTATCATCTCAAACAATGCAAACTTCAACATTGAAATACATGACTACTGGGATGAGTTTTCTTGCCACTCATTGGAATTTTTCAAATTATATGCATTTTAGAGTGTCAATTTGATGCACATGTGAATTGTTAGTGAGGTATAAACCTGTATAAATGTGTTTTAGCCTTCATCAGAAGTTGTTTGGCCTGTGTGGAGGAGTTTCTGAAAAGAAACTGTGCTGATGCTGGTGTCCGTTCTATTTTACAAAATGTTTTATGCCTGCGTAAACAATCATGGAATCGGGTTAGTGATGAACAGGATGCAAAGAACAAGGTGAAGTTTCTGAATTTATTAATTCCAATATATTCTCTGAAAGTCAACTTGCTTATAACTTGCCAGAATTAAGTTGGATTAAGTTAGAAAGTGATGCACTAAGCATTTTCAGGTAGTGTAGATTCAACTTTGTTCAAATCATGATCCCAGGGGTTAGGGTGGGGCCACAATGGGGGGAGGGGGGTCAAATTTTTACAAAGAAAAACTTTTAAAGATCTTCTTCTAAAAAAACTGATTGGCCAGAGAAGCCAAAACTTTTGTTGAATGATCCTCAGGTATTGTACAAATCATGATCCCCGGGGACAGGGTGGGGCCACAATGGAGATTCAAATGTTTAAAATAGGAATATATAGAGAAAAATGTTTGAAAATCTCCTTCTCAAAAACTGATTGGCTAAAAAAGCTGAAACTTGTGTGGAAGCATTTTCAGGTAATGTAGATTCAAGTTTGTTCAAATCACGATCCTCTTGGGCAGTCAGGGGTCAAATTTTCACATAGGAATTTATAGAGAACAATCTTTAAAAATCTTCTCAAAAACTTATTGGCCAGAAAAGCTGAAACTTGTGTGGAAGCATCCTGTATCACAGGGCTAGTAGTAATTAAAATTTGGTAGCCCTGCAGACAACTAAGCCTTTAATGTTAGTGTCTACCCCTGCTGTAGTGTAGATTGGAGATTGTTCAAATCATGATCCCCAGGAGCAGGGTGGGGCCACATTGGGAGTCAAATTTTTACATAGGAAAATTTTATAAATTATTCTCAAAAATTCTTATGTTATAATTTATGGTACTGTAGATTCCTAATCAAACGCATTGTGATTATAGTCTGATTGTGCATTTTTTAAGACTTCTGCAAAATTCTACATCATGGAGAATATTTGAAATATGAGGCTTTGTTGTAGGGTGATCATGGAAAATATGAGGATAAAAAGCTGGATAAAAAATCTGACAAGAACAATGAACAGAAAGTTAGTCGGACAATTGTAAGTGTATCTATTTATTTCAGATACATGTCTTTTATAAATGTTTTGGTATGAATTGAAATCATGATGGTTGAATACGATGTTTGCTTGAGTTAAATTGAAATGTGGTTAAGAGTTAAAGGAAAATGGCTTAAATGGGAAATGAGAAACTTGGTTGTTGATACTGTTGCTCTTCAAAATTAAGTAGCAAAGAAGTGTTATATTGCAGAGTTGTGATTCGGGTTATGGGGACCAAGATGATGTGATACTGTGGACCAATGAGGATTCATTTATTCAGGATCTCAGTGAGAATTTGTGAGTATTGGACTTCCCATTTCATACAGACAATACAGTAAACTTAAGTTTGATCCCTGATGATCCATAATTTTTTTTTCTGCTGAATGAAGATTTGGCCATGAGAAAAAGTTCTAATTGCATGTAATTTATTTTACAGGAAGGCCTATGATGTTGAAGAAGGTAACTGTTTACAAAAGTGTAGTCTTGTTGTGTGTAGTTCTTTTTTTTATGTTGAATTATTTCTATTTAATATTTTTCTTATAGATGATTTAATGGCAGAGGGCAAAAAAATGTTGACAAACCATACTAAGGAAGCTATGTCAGACAAGGTACATAGAATCTAGTTAAAATAATCTCTATTAACTAATACTTTTATCCTCTAATATCTACAAGTATCAAGTAGGCTACTACAGTAAAACTAAGTTATAATGAAGTCCTACGGACCAATGGATTTACTTTGTTATATCCATAATTCGTTATATCCATGTAACGAATTCGTAATATAGTGAATTCACTATATGAATGTTTTCTTTGACCATTTTTGCTAATTGAGGCTTAGGATGAAAATACATTCTTTTAATATCTTTAAAAATCGGATTGTGAATTGAGGAATATATGTGAAAATAAATTCATTCAAACTATTATGTTAAATGGTAGTGTAAAACTTTTTAAACTGTAAAGAAATTCTTATAATAGTGTTAAATTTTGTCATTGTTCACCTCTACGGGAATCAAAATCTGTTCCCTATATCCATAAATTATATCCGAATTCGTTATAACCATAAAATTTTGCAAATATTTGTTAAGAATTTTACTGGGGACTCAAAAAAACTTCACTAAACCTGAGATTACACCATATCCGTGTTCGTACTAAACAAGTTTTACTGTATAAGGCTAATAAGCATTTGAGCAGTAGCTATCTGTAATTATTAAGGTGTTTTTTAACCGGGTTTTTTAAAGGAAAAATCCGGTTATTGAAATGGTAAAAATGGTGGGCAATCGGCTGCCAAAAGGTTACCCTTATTGCACGGATAATCCTCCTGTAGTTTTCAAGATAAGAAGTTGTTCTTTTGCATATCAATTGTACATATATCAAAGGTGTGCATATTGCTAAGATTTTGATTTCTGATTATTTATGAAAAAATACCAGCTTTGAACTTAGTTATAATTGGCAAAAATATTGCATATAGAGTACCCCATTTCTGTGGATAGGTAGTGTTTATCAATTCAGGGTTGACAAATGGATTATGGATACTGTTCACACAAAAGAAAACCCGGTTTGCTGTCACATTGACAACTTTTTTTTTGTTTTGATTAGATTTGGAAAATATGGCAAGTTGATTTGTTTTAAAAATGGAAGATGAATATCCGGTAATGAAAAAATACAATGATTCTGACTAATTTTCTTGTTATACATGTATATCCAAAGCAAAAGAATTGCGGTGAATTTAATCAGAACAAAAAATGTTCTAGGAGTAATCCTAGTAGTTTGACCATCATTAAATATATTGCCGAGACATTTTGTGGGTACAACCCCTCTTAAACTGCTGAATAGAATTAGAAGAAACTTTGAAGATGATAAGGACATTATGGGAAATTGTGCATATTAACAGGAAATTCCAAATTTGGGAGTTACTGGCCCTTCCCTTGAACTTTAATGTTTGGCCACTGAAAAAGTTTGTCCTCTTACCTCCGCTTAAACCACAAAAAGATAATAAGAACCATTTACATGTATGTTGATGTGCTTATAATATCAGATTCAGATTTAAGTATTTTTCTAGGGGTTCTGCCCCTTTTATCCAATAATGCATTCATTAATATCATACATAATGTGTAGCATTTCCAAGCTTGCTCATTTTTTAAAATTTTTTTTAGATAGAAACATCATTGTTAGATATGCTGCTATCTGTTTGTACATGATTTAAAGAAATACTTTATTACATGCAGTTATTTTGTATTTAGACAGCTCATGGTTTTCTGTCAAAACATTTCAAACCAACAACAACAGAAGAAAAACCGCATCTTTACTCCTTAGAAACAAATTGGAGTGACGCAGTCAAGAAACCAAAAGACAGTATCAAAGGTTGTGTTAACTCTGATACAGAGTTTACAAAGCTGAAAGGGCACCCAGTCAATGATGATGCAAAGAGAACTGGTCCAGCAAGGGCAGGATTTGAAGAGTTTAAGACCAAATCGGATGGTTGGATAAGTGCGTCTCGGCAAAACTTAAGCATTTATAGAACAGGTGATGATAGATTTTACTCACATTCTGAGGCTGATCAAGAATCTTGGAGAAAACCACTGAACCGGCAAGGGTTTGGAAATCCTGGCAAAATGTCCATAGTTCCTGAGGAAGATGGCACCAGTAATGGAATAGTCATTCCTCAAAGACCTAAACACCTTATCCTCAAAGACAAAATATCAAGCAGAGAAGGACATGCCAAGGTTGGAATGATTTTTATATGTATTAGAGTATAATAAGCTCACTTTGGCCAAAAATCATGATAGCTTGTTATTTCAACAGACAAGTCTAAAGAAATTGTGTTTTATCCATTGAAATCTCTAATGCATGGAATATTTTAATTTTTAAAAACTTTTTTCATCTTTTTAAAAATCCTTAATCAGATGATAGTGATTAATAGTTGAATGTCAATTCTAATGCAAGATATTGATAGTGATTATCTTGGGCAACTTATATTGCATGGGATAGTGTCTTCATTCTTTATACAGTATCTTCATTGTACACCTGCAATAGGTACATACTCCTTCATTCAAATATTGGTGCATTGCAATTGGGTGATAAATGTGTCTGTGAATATTGAGAAGTTAAGGCCTATCTAGTATGCTTGCTTTTTAGACTTAGTCACACTCACAGATAATGTACAGTATTGTGTGTTTAGATTGTAGTGGAGAGGCAGCCTCTGGGACCAGGAACTGACCCCTCAGTTATAGCAAAAGTAGAGGAGGGCCTACCCAAAAGTATTTACTCGGCTGCTGGGAGAAGAAGCATGTTCAAGAAATACAATACTGCTGTGTGTATTGATGACATAGGTAGGTAGCTTTCATGTGTACTTGTTCAATTTTTCACCCTAGAAGTAGGAAATATTATATTTTTAAAAAATAATCCTTTCAGCTGAGAACTTTTGAAAATGAGTCTTTGCAATTGCAAAGTGAGACTAGTGATTATAAAGGATTGATTAACTTTAACTGAAAGATCCATGTATTGTAGATTCAGATGACTTAGAGGAAATGGAACCAGTCACATACAGTCGAGAGGAGCTGCTTATCTTGGCTAACAGTCCTCTGTCCAAGAGGAGACCCACAGAGTCCTCTTACCTGTGTAAACTTTATCCAGATGTCTGTCTGGAAAAGGTCTGTGGAAATATTTATAGGACTAATTATGTATGTGCATATATGCACCTCTGCAGTTGATGCTATTGGCATTAATAAAATGACTTTCCAGATGAATGGAAAATTTTAGGTTGATTTAAATTACTGTTATAATATATTTAAAAGATAGAGATTGTGTTTAAATATTCTTTCTTCAATATATATAGATAAGTAGAAGATAATATAGATAAGTTAAAGAAAGAATATATATGTTTGATATGAGTTTCTGAACTCCACTATAAAACATTATTTCCATTGTTTGGAGGAAAATTTAAGAAATATTTTTGTTTATATATTTTTTAATTTTTTTTAGGTTGGAGCATATTACTCCAGTAGAGATTATCAGAGACCATCCACATCCATATTTTATTTAAAGCAAAAAAAGGAACAATCTGAAAACTATTTTGTGTCCAACAATTTAGAGTGTAAATCACAGGAGCAAAACCCAGAGTGCCGTAAGTTTAGTTTTCAGACTCGCGAACAAAATTTTGAGTTTGGAAGCCATAAGAATTTTCCACAGACAAGTATGTGGGGACCATCAGCTGTTGCACGGGAACACAGCAAGTCTGTGTTTGGATCTAATGCCAACTTTATTCCGAAAGATTTCCATTCATGTGCTTCATCAGTGAATGACTCAGATGAAGGCTCTACATTCACATTTCAAAGAAATGGATTTGGGAAACCCTCTTGATTTGAAAGGGATGCTATCTTTGTATTCCAACCCTTGTCTTTCTATGTTTTTATTTTTGTGTCTAGTCAGTGAGCAGCTGTTATCACTTCTGTTCCACTCAATGAGACAGTCAAGACTAGTCTATTTTGTACTTGCAGTATTATCATTTAGTATTCAATGCCATAGAAACTGTTTTGTTTACTTTTCACCAACTCATAACAAGAAATCCCAGTGAATATTGATTTTTTGTCTTCTGCATTTAGCATTGTTCCAAACTAAATGTTGTATAAAATGCATATCAGTGTCTACCAATTATTACTGCCAACTCCCTAAATCAGAAATGATTTTCAGGATAAGAGGAATAGTCTTGTCTGTTTCTAGTGCTATTTCATCTTTAAATTAATGTTTGATACTTAATAAAAAAAACTAACCAAAACCAGTTCCATGATTTTCTTTGAAATATGCATATAAAGTTTACTTATTTTTATTATTCCACAACTTGTGTTCATATAAAACTTGGCATCACTCAGCTTCGTAATTGGTTTTCAACAATGTCCAATTTTTTGTAGCTGTACATGCTAGCATCACTTTATTTTTGTCAAATGTAGATGCAGTCCAAACACAAATTAAAATTTATAATAATTTTTGTTTGAAATTACATGTAGTTTACTCTTTTGCTCTCTGTAAATACTTGTATCATTTTAAAGAAAACATTTTTTGGAGAAATTCTATTTTGGTAATAAACATGATTTTTCTTGTTTCTGTATTGTTAAGGCTGGTTATTTTTAAGTTGGTTCCCAGCCCTTAGTTTCTTGCAGATAAATTAGACATCCTCACTCTGATCTCGATCTCACTTTTCCACTATAAAAAAAGTAAAAGTGAGACTTGGATCAAAAGGAAGCTTTTCTAAGTTTTATCGCTCAGGGACCAGATTAATACCATTACACAGATTAGCAGCACATTGTACCTCAATCATGTAACAAAGCTTTCTTGGGTAGAACTCGATACAAGGGTATTTATAACGCATAAGGAAGTCTTCTTGATATTCCTTTAAATGAATGAATTGAAACTATAGTACTGAAGTGCTGGTTTTCTGTATTTAATGTCAGTATAACGGATGACTTCTGCAGTAAAAAGAAAGAAAGTAATAATAATTCAAATTTAACGGTTCCATTTTACCACAAATTCTTCATCTTTACATACCATTTAAGCGTTTGGTGATTGAAAAATTATGAGTCCAGCATTGCATTTTCGTCATACATGTAAATAGTCCCAACGGAACACAGTAGTAAGAAAGTTTCCCCAGAATGTGATGGTGCATAACTGAAGTACTAGTAAAGTGTTTTTATGAAAAGTTTGATGCATTATGAGTGGAAAGACAAAAAACCCATGTCCATTATATGGTACCAACGTAATTGCACAGCAGTTGTAATCCAAGTGTTCTCCTGTAAATGTTCTATCTATAAATATCCCCATTTATCTGACACTCGATCATAAAGCTTTCCTGATGATCATAAAATTTATTACTCACTACAATTAATACAATTTTAATGTACGTGTATTATCATTATCCTTGCAATGTCAATGACAAATGCAGGATGCAAAATAAACGTGCAATAAATCAATAATTTCTAGAGAGCTGATAAAAATTACCGGTAATTGACATGTAAATGTTTCAAACAAAATAATAGTTAAATATGTAATTTAATAAGTTGCATCAAATAAACACTTAAAGGACAATTGGGGGAAGGTAAATAACAATGGACATATGTATTGTAAATGGTATCTCTTAAAAATGTGATAGACAGGTTATAGCTAAATTATTTCTTTTTGGAATTTATAGATACACTTTTCAAGGTATTAACTATCAAAATATAGGATGCTAATGTATGTAATGAGTTCAGTCACCCTGCAGTTTATTGCTTAAAAATTGCTCTACGGGATATATAATTTTGGAAACATAGATCTTAATTTATTATATTAGGTCTAATATTTAAAAGTTGGAACAAGTAACCCTGTTAGTTTACATAAAATGTTCTGACTATAATAGGAATACATTATACACATTATATATGTACTTGGATTTATTTACAGCATCACAGCCACTATGAGCCAATATTAGTTCCCATACAATCATCTCGAGAGAAAGCAGTATTATAACAAATAGCATTAACATTGAATGCTGGTGAATAAAATAGATACTGATACACCATTTACAATATGATTATCTCAAGAAAAGCAGTCTTAATATTAGAAGCCCAAATAACATTGATAATGCTGGTGAATAAAATAAAGAGAAACTGGTTCACCATTTCAGAGAAAGAAAGATAAAACATTGGTCTAAGCTTTACTGTATATTGAAGGAAAAAATACAAAACTGTTAGTATGATAACAAGTTAATGAAATATAAATTGTAAAATATTTTTTTTATAAAACCACAACGCTGCAGGATGAGTGAACTGACAAGTTGACCATTATAAAAGCTATAATGATACATAAAAGTTTTGTACTTCATGCTAATAACATCAGCATGAAATTGTAACTTTGTTTGGTTTTTATAAATACATGTCTGAATATTAAGTACCAGGGTAATTTAGTTCCTGCAACCTTTAATTAAAACTGTAATAGAAATGAAATTATTCACAGGTAATTAACGGAAAAAATCTACATGTAAGGTATAAGTACTGAAAGTAAAAGTATATATTCAAACAATAAAATGCTTTCTTTGGTGATTCATGCAGGATATGAAGGTGGCAACATGGCAGAAAGAAATACATAACCCATGTTAGCGGGTTATGTAAATTTTTTCTGCAATGATCGCTAGATGGAAACATATAAACATGGTTGTATAAATCTTGACTTTTTTAGGGTCTACATTGGTTTACGAACAAAAAGGTCATTTCATTCAAAAAACGTATAAACACTGACAACACAATACATATCAACTCAATATCTTGGCACTTTAAAATCATTCAGATATACATACATTACATTGTTAATATACATAATTGTTAAACTAGAAACAGAAATACTAACAACTATGTCTTGTTCTTTGTCCTTGTTGACCTTTGCTCTTTCCCACATAACAGACAAATCGTGCTGTATTTTTGTAATTGGAATGTGTGAACCAGTGGTTATAATTTCAGCAGTCAGAGGATATAACTTCGGATTCAATTACAGCAAAGTTGGTTTCCATGGCGATGTTATGAAGGAGGAGGTGCTCTGGGGCTGACCCGAATTGACCCCAGATAGGCCGCCCTCACTAGGAACAAAATCCCAAGCACAAACGCCCCTGTAAAAGGTAAGGAAAGTTATCTGTAAATCACAAAGCCCTTTAAGATATAAAGTGTACATGTACAGGTATAAGAATACATGGATAAAACTTGCCCCTTGATAGTAAATGTTACAAGAAAATATAAAAGCCTCAATTTTAGGTTAAAAAAGATCTCATTGCAAAATTCTTTGAAGATGAAGATCTAAATTATTAAATCCTAGCTGTGCAAGTGACAAGAAGATCTCAATCACTGATTCACTGTAATTGCTAAATAATTTTTATCATGAGAGCCTCTTTTAACCATTACAAGAATATTTCAATTATTATAGACACTGTAGTTGTTGGACATTCATAAGCTTTAATTCATTTCAGATGTAGTAACTCGGTAATATCAAAAGACACATAAATACAGTGTTTAATTTAAAACAGCAAAATTTCAAATAAAAATACAGTTGCCGTAAATAAAAAGCAAATATAACAAAGCAAATATCAATTCATATCAATGCTGAAAGTGAAAGATATGACCTTTATATAAACATGTCTAACATAAGACAACACTGCTATCAAGATAAAATGTCATTGAGGAAGTTAGAAGATTGATAAAGCTGACTACTGACCTATCCACACAGTATAGATCCCACCAGAGTGGTGTGCAATCTCGTACGTCCCAACCTAAAATACATCAAATAAAACATTCACCATAGATAAACAGGAGAAAGTTTATGCATGGAAAATGAAAACATTTCCTCTTATAAAAAAATCAATCTAGTTACTTACAGTAACTCCGATGCCTGCTCCAAGGAAAATGATTCCCAAAATCAGATATATTGCACAGCGTGTTTTCTGGTTTGATGCATCACAAGAGGAACTGAAGAAAGAAAGAAAATATTAAAACGTTGAGATAAGAGTAAGTTTATGCAAGTGTAAAATCTTAATTCTGAATCAAATAATCTGTACAGCAGATTAAGTACATGCTTCTGTTGTATCATCATAAAAAAACATTTTATCCTACTAAGTAAACTTCTAATACAGGGGGAAATACTTGATACAATGTATATCATCATGAAATGGTATAAAAATTGTATGAATTATTACGAATAGTTTATACACAGAACCTTTGGTCATTATTGATAGCTAAAAGCTTTACAATAAAATCATTCGTTTTCCTTAGTTTAAATGAACCCCCTCTCCTAACCCTTCCCTTGTTATCTATCAGAAGGCATATTTCCCAAAGAATTTTCAGGCAAAACAAAACCTAAAGAAGAATAAAGAAGAAATGGAACAACTAAAGCAATGGCAATCTCACACAGCAGTAAGAAGATGGCAACAGACTTGATGTGGAGTCAATTTGGTGCAAGGAGAGCTTCCAAAATAAGTCTTCATGGATGGTACAAAAGGTTCAAACATTTCCCATTAATGAATCTCTTTAACCATACTTGCATCCTACTGCATGTAACCCATATCTAACAAATATTTGCACACCATTATTTTTTTTTATTCTACACATACATGTACTTACACTCTTCTGCAGTGTGGACATCTGGCAAGCTGGCTCCATCCTAGTGGGTTAAACTGAAACAATAAATTTTTCATTTTTAATTATTATCAACATTATTAAAATGTTCGTGGAAATTTGATCTCACCATGCCATGTATTATAGCATTTGAGTTTTTGAAAATAATTTGAATTTTTTTCTTATGTTAATTTGGACCCACAAATGTGGCCCTATCCTAGCCACTAAGATCAAGAATTGAACAAATTTGAATCTACACTACCGCAGGATGCTCCCACACAAGTTACAGCTTTTCTGGCCATATGGTTTTAAGAAAAAGATTTTAAAAGATTTTTTCTCTAATCCTCTATATATTCCTGGGTAAAAATTTGATCCCCCATTGTGGCCCAACTCTATCCCCATGATTTGAGCAAACTCGAATCTATGGTACACTACCTGAGGAAGCTTCCAAACAAGTTACAGCTTTTCTGGTTGATTGGTTTTTGAGAAGAAGATGATTTTTATAGATTTTTCTCTACATAATTCTATGTACTAAAATTTTTATACCTGGGAATCAAGATTTAAACAAACTTGAATCTACACTACCTAAGGATGCTTTTACACAAGTTACAGTTTTTTTGGCCAAATGGTTTTAAAGAAGATTTTTAAAGATTTTTTTCTCTATATAATTCTATGTAAAAATTCACCCTCACCCCCCCCCCCCCCCCCCATTATGGCCCTACCCTACCCCTGGGGATCATGATTTGAATCCTCTATATGTTTCTATGTAAAAATAAAATTCAAACCCCTTTTGTGGCCCCACTCTAACCCTGGGAATCATGATTTGAACAAACTTGAATCTACACTACCTGAGGATGCTTCCACACAAATTAAAGCTTTTCTGGCCAAATGGCTTTTGAGAAGATTTTTTTTTAATTCTAGCAAATTTACAACAAATTTTTATTATCTCTCCCTTAAAAAAAATATGGGGCCCTTTATTTTAACAAAATTGAATTATCTTATCTAAGGATGCTTTGTGCCAAGTTTGGTTGAAATCGACCTAGCAGTTCTTGAGAAGAGGTAGAAAATGTGTAAAAAGTTTACAGACACACAGATTGACAAATTGATGCAGGACAAAAAATGATCAGAATAGCTCACTTGAGCTATAAAAAAAATCAAAATAAGTACTGTTATTAAACAACTCAAGTGTATTTTAGTGAAGCAGAGTATGACCCCAACAAAATGACCTTAGTTCTTCAAAAACCTTGATCCAAGACCATAACCTTTCACTTGACCATATATGAAGCATTTATCATGTTAAGTTTAAAAAATGTGGCCAAGGTCTTAGTTTCGAGGAGCCAGATAAATTCTCTGTACATATAAAACAGATGGTGCCTTGAATGTTGACACAGAAATAATAATAATAATAATCTTAAATTACAAATCCAGTGTAATATCTGTCATACTGAGTTCAGACTTACCACAAACAACTGATTACAGTAAGCACAGGTAAATCTCTCGGAGCCAGCATTTCGCACTACAACATTTCCTTGACCCCCAAGGTTGATTATTCTCTTGCTGGTCAAAGGAACAAAACATACAGATATATAAAAATTTGAAAGGCAACCTTTATAAATAATCTCTGCATCTGATTATAACAAAGCCTCTACAATTGCAATTAAGGTAAATAATTTTTTTTTTAATTTTTCATATTTTTAATTTCAGTTCATGTTTTTATATTACAGGAATCAATAGACCCCTTCACGGTAACTGCGGTACAGCTCTTTTGCAGGGCAAAATGACAAAGTCTGGTGAAATATGACGTAATGTCAATTGTTTCATTTCCGTCATTTAATTATCTACCTACTAAAACTTCGGCAAAGTATATAAATTTGCCCTGAGAGCAGTACCGCAGTTATCATGAAGGGGTCTATTGAACTGACTTAAGTGAGAGAAGGTAATTGAAGCTTTACATTCCTCCTACCAGTTTTGTCTGGGACACGCAATCCTGGCAGCAGTACTATTGCAGATGAGTAAACAGTTGCATGGACATCGTATGTATCGCTTTCCTGGGGGTGGTCCCTTGATTGGCTAAAACACAAACAAAATATCCAAATTAACCTACCCTAAAATTGTTGTGATGTTTAAAGACATCGTATAGATAGAAGCTGCAGATGCAGATATCAATTTTTTTATCCATTTTTTTTTTAACATTAATTGATTATTGTAAAGGTATCCATTTAATGTATTTTTTAAGCTCTCTCCTCTCTCTCTCTCTCTCTCTCTCTCTCTCTCTTTGAATAAACACTTAATGTGAACATACCGTTGCCTCATTGCAAACATTACACTTTACAACATGTTGGTTTTGCTTTCCCTCAACATTAATCAATGCTTGACAGACTTTGCAATTGATCATGGGGATTCCCCCTTGTGGAGTAGGGGTGTAGGGTGGTGGCAACTCATCAGCAGGATAGGGTGGGGGCACCTGGCCAGGAGGTGGTGCTATAAAAAAAGTACTTATAAGTGAATATTGATGTCTTTCTCAGGACCACCATTTACAAGTCATCTACATTTCTGGCATTTTACATACACCTGATCATTGGTTTAAACTTTTCCAATCTAGTAAGATTGTTGTACTATTTAATAATCTCTGTTATCATAATAGATATAAAAAAAAAGATCTTATTATTAATGGCAATGAAATTTAGACATTCATAACATTTCAAAAGTTTTGTTGTAATTTGATGTTAACTTACAATGGTCATAATCTAGTACTGTTGATGTCAATGAAACTTTATAGACATTAGAAAAAAAATTTGTGACACACAGGCAGGATTTCATTCTAAACCTTGTTTCTAAAGAGTATAATGTCATCACCACAAAAACTGACATAGATATTTAAGATATGATATTAAAAGTAAATTACTAAGGCCAATTGTATTGTTGTGAATGAATTCTATAGTTTGACACAGATGGGTGTACATGTATTATTATGCAATAAAGATATATAAAGATATCAATATCATTAAATACAGATGTAAAATCATTCTTTTACTCTAAGAAATCCAATTGAAACACCGAGAAGACACGGCGTATACAAACCCTTCGCACATTTGTGTAATCGTTGTATTATAAGACATGCCTAATACAATGTATACACATGTATATAAACTTCCTCTTTAAACACAAATCAAATGTGTGACAACTGACAAAACTGTTGTTTTAACATTTGATAAACTAAATATTTTACAAGGAGTATCTCTGTTATTACCTTGTGAAGAATAAATAGGTGGGGGCTCTGATATAACGTTCCGCAGCAGAGGCGCTCTTTCCTCCCCATCGGCCATCTTGATGACCGATAGAAAATAAAATCACATGACTAAATCATGTGACCTGATGGCAGAGTTCGAAGCTCTGCCGGAAAGGCCCGAGAAGTTGCGATTGACTTCGGGCAGGGACGTATACACTAATAGGTTTGTATATAACGTCCCTGGTTCGAGAAAACCTTATCAGGATTGATCTTAAGTTTATTGGAGGTTTGACTTCTAAATCCATATTAATATTAATTTTCATATGGACCAATGTATTATTTGTACAAGCAGGTTCATTATTTGACAATCTAATTAAAATTACAAACTTTGTGTAGCGATCTATTAGGAGCGAATCAAAGATCTAATTTTAATTAGATTGATTATTTGAGATCATTGTCGGATCAAGAGATGTGTTGGGGGGGGGGGGGTGTTTCTTACGAAGATTTTATTACGAAGGGAAAATCTGGCAATTTGCTCTGTTCCTAAGCTTTACAGTACGCCCTTGCATATCTTTCCAATATTTAAAAATCACTGATAATTTTATAGTCAATGCAAATTGACGAAAAAGAGATGGCGTTTCAAAGAAGAAATCTTGGGGTTTTTTTTTAATTCCTTTCGGTGAGTAAATATTGAAATATTATTATATATAAAGCAAATGTGATGTAGAAAAAAAACATGTGGCATCTACGTAGTATTGAAATATGCATATACATGTCATGACGTTTGTCGATTGATGATCTATCTAGAACATATAGTTCTATCTTAGGAAACATCATAGGAAATCTCCAGAAATGCTTACACAACATCTTTCAAAATACCATTGGCTGAGTGGTTTTCTTGTCTCAAGACATCAATCCACAAGCTTTGTATGTACAGGTAAGATGTTTCATGGTTTATGTTTTGTGCACAAACTGATTTTCTAAATAATTAAGCAAGCTTATTGATTTATGCAAATTGCACCAAAAGTATGATCTGATATGATGCCAGTTTCAAGCATATGAAAACAGTTCATTTTTTCTGAAATTCTAGACTTCAACAAATCTGGTTATACATACAATACATGTTCACTGTACGCTGTATAAATATTTGGGCTTTAATATACAACACGCTCTGTCCAGTTGTCATTGCGCGCTATAGATAACTTATCGTTGTAATTAAATCATTTTTGCATTTGATAATGCTTTTTGCGGTGGTTCATTTGTATATGAAGGTTCATAACGTAGCGAGCATTGCAAAAAAAAGTACATGCGCCCAAATATCTGCATTTTCTTGCTTTTTTTATTAAAAACTTTAAGGAATGTGTGTATTCATACGCTGACAATTTGGTTATAGATAGTAATTCGGTAATGTTTTGGGAAATATTGCAGCATTTTATAGATTTATACTTACCATTCAAGTCTGGGTTATCATACGCTGTCTCGTGAGCACACTCCGCCATGATGATCTAGACGCTGTGTTGATATAAATTATTCTTGTGTAAACGTTTGTCAATCGTGCTGATAAAATACCTTAGAGATCCGGTTGCATGATAAATAGATGAGATAAATATCTTTTAACTTGCATAAAGTTGTGCACTGGAATGACATAACAACCGTAACTCTACCTTTTCAGGAATATCTTATCAAAATTATTGTTATTACACGCACAATCCGTGAAGAGTAAATGTCTATTTTTCCAGTTTATTTCATTGGATTGTCCCAGCCGGTCAAAGGATGGGATTACGTAAATGTTTAATTCAAAGTGGAATTTACAGAGTTGTTATTAGTTCATAATAATTGAAATTTCTCATATTAATGCTGCTGCATCACATACACTTTAGAAAATTATGAATTTAACATCCCACTTTGGCTTTGCGATCATTCACTTTAGTTAGTTCTTGCTAATTTTAATGAAAGAATGTAGAAGCTGAAATCAGGTGAATCATATAGATCATCCGTCACGACAATTGATGTAAATTTTGTATTTACTGTCGCCCATTAAATTCAAAATTTACATCACGACAATATATTGTCGGTCAAAATGAAATATGACAACAGCATTCTTATCTGAGGGGATTGAACCTTCATAATAGTCACGAGTTCGATATTATTTGATTTTAACTGATCTTTGTTTTACTTATTTGCGCACATTCAATGAATGTGAACTGTCTTCCGATAACAAATAAAGGTGTAAGGTCTGCTCATCTACCTGAATGTTACCTGCGATATATTGTATTTTACCTTTATTTTACAAATGTGTTGTCAAAATAAAGGATATGTTGAACTTCAATGCCTGTTTTTATTATACATGAATTTATTAATAAATTTATGGGTCAGGGCCTAAAAGTAAGATTTTGGGAATTTACATAAGATAAGAAAATGTATCTGTTATGTAAATGCCAAACTCTATTCGTTTTAAAAATTGTTTTTATGATTATGTAATTTTCAGGTGGATGTCGGTACGTATAAGGTTCGGAACTTGTAAATGTATTCAAACAAAGCAACACAACAAGTTTATTCACCCCGACCACTATCTGTAATAGTGTGTGACTACAAAATACACACAACATTACTAGCATACAATAGTTTAAACGATAGGGATGCAAAATAAACATATACAAAGAACTTTCAAATATATACTTACACTGACTCGAGTTTCTTCTAGCATTATGAATAATTTCTATACATATGGGAAGTTGAAATTTCCACGCAATGTCTGCAGTGTACTAGGATTTTTATTTTATAACAACTGATGCAAAATGTAAAAATAAAATGGCATCGATCAGACGGAAGGCAATGGTGCAAAAATTTCTAGAAGAATTCGAAAATTCATGCATATTTTGGGTATCATTATCTGTAACCAGAGACATCTGCCTCTACTTTTTGGGACAGTTATAACCATGAGAAAATAATAAATCTATATTACTGCCCTCCCCTTCCCCCATCCTCCCCGCCCCTTTCCCAACGGATTTGGAAAATGAGGGGTTGACCATGTTGACCTTCTCCCCCATCTTCGCCAGCCATACCCCCCCCCCCCCCCCCCAGCAAAAAAAAATATAATAAATTATAATATTAAAAAGAGTTTTTTCGTGTCTAATAAATCTATGTTCCGTAGTATCATCATTAAAGATATCTTTGATATTTTTTTTTAGATGTTTGATTCTTTTAATTGACAAGGGACACAACTCCTCAACTCTCAGCAGGTGGCGCTGTAGTTCACAAATATGTCAGCGCCCATAGAAAGAAGTCAGGAATAGACTCTCCAATTCTAATTTCTTTGTATAATATGCTTCATGCAGAAGACTTTATCAAGTTTTGAACAAATTTTCGTGGGTAAGAGTTGAATTTATAAGATTTTGTTTTGAGTGAAGTGGCGATATTTGTAGAGTCGACTCGACCGATAAAGCAAAATCTTTGATGTCTTTATAACTAGTTTATTTCTCATTAAAGGGTTGGATCCAGATTTCAGGAACATATCCTATATAGGAGTCCATTCCCATAAAAAAAAATAACAGTTGCCGAAAGTTTTGTCTAATAATTAAAGAAAATGAGAAAACTCTCTTTACGAGAATGAATTTCGGTACTTCATTTTATATCTAAAACTATGTTCATGAAGTATGTAGTATGGGGAGGCAATAATGTCATCACCATTAAATGTATCGTCAAAATAATTGAACACATTGAATTACCAAATATTAAATGCACACATTTTCTCTTGTTCAATCTGCAATCTGAATGAAATGAAACTTAATATTGTACATGAATATCAATACAAAACAAGAACATGAAACATTGTAACAAAGATATATCAATACCTAAGATCTAATGATTTGATAAATATTCAATATTTTCTTAGTGTAATGAGCAATGGCAGACAACAAAGCAAAAAATGACTCGGATGCAGAGATGGAGACCTCAATGCCCCTCCCCCAAGTCACTGAGGGCCAGAAAGAAGTGGCCTCCCAGGCTATGTCAGAGTTTGACATGAAGCAGTATGGCTCGTGCTGCAGTTTGATGCACAAGCTTATTGCCCAAAGACCCACAGACCCCAAAGTTGCCCACAACAAGGCAGTGGCAGAATTTTATCAAAGTGGATTCCTGACCACTGACGAATTCAGGCAGCAATTGTCCAAAGTCTGTCAAATGGTATAGATCATGAATATGTTTGGGATTTTGTTTTTTTTTAAAAAATTTTTTATTTCTAAATTTCTCTTTCATCAAGATTACAGGTATTAAAACATCATCTTTTATACTACTTCATCATGAACAACAAAAATGATTGATTTGAAATTTACAGCATTTGCAATACCAGGAATGGTAGATCATTCAATAAGTTTCTCTTTGAACACTTAGGCTCATGTCAACATAGAAAACAGTGAAAGCCTGGAAGATGTTGATCACAGTGTTATTTACTTCAACCAAGCAGTCATCCTCTATCACCTACGTCAGTATAAAGCTGCCCTCAACATCCTAGACAAACTCTTCCAGTACATAGAGCCACTAGGTAATGTTGCCACAACTTTGTAAATGTATGAAGCAATATTCACACCTTTACCGGGTATTTTTCTTTTTGACCATCTGAAAAAATAATTTCCATGTTCAAGCATCGTGGGAACCGGTACACTGTTAAAAGCCGTGTAACGGATAGAAAACTTCTGGGTTCCGACAATGAGGCTCAAGGTGTTCAATCATTTATTTATAGAGATGCAATTTGTTATCGAGTGATAAATATTTACTAACAGAGAATTTTAGGGAATTTTGTGTTAGTGTGACTGAATTTTTTTTTTTTTTTAGGTTTTCCTGATTTTCTAAACCAGTAGTTGACAATGTCATCAATTGCTTTTCTTGATGTTTTGATTTTATTTTGTAATACAGAAGAGGCCTTGGCAAAGAAAGCTACAATGCTGTTAGTAGAACTGTATCTGTGTACCTATCAGGTAAATACAATGTTGATCAATAATACTGGTACCTCTATTTGAATTTTATGTACAAATGTGGAAACACTTACTACAGAAAAAAATGAATGCAGAATGACCAGGAAAATTGCATTTTTCTTACATGTACATTTCGTTAAAAATTCAAATTGTAATCAGCCACTAAAAATTCTTGCAAGAGCAGATACTAATAAAAATTAGTTTTACCTAATGGGAGAAACACACTGATTTGATATCTTTGTTATAGCCTGAGAAAGCAATGGGTATGGTGCACTACGCAGAGAAGACTGTGTTCACTGCAGGGAAGAATGCTGGAGAGAAGGAGAACAAAGAAGAGCAAGTGGATGAAGCCTGGAAACCAAAGATTAGTTTGGTGTGTGCAATTCATACACTGGATATGCAGATGGAAATTAAAGCTTATATTAAACCAATTGTCACAGTGCTAATTGGATGTTTATGCAAATTGAAATTGCCAAAATTGAAAATGCCATAATAAAGCTGTGGTATTCCTGTATATTGTGTTGCTTTAATACAGTGTGTGTGTTTTACAGTACAAAACTCGCTGCTTACTGATGATGAAGTCCATGAAGTCCTGCAAGAGAGAGATCAAGTCATTGATGAACGCCCAGGCCATGGTGGGTATTCTGTGTTTTGATCTGACACACAATTTGTTCAGGAGTTACAATTAACCTAACAATCCTTCTGAACACCCTTAATGAGGAAATAACTTATGAAAATCACAGTGGATTTATATATGTAGATATACTGGTATAGATTTCACAAACAAAAGAGATACCTAAAATATTGTCTGAGGTACTGATATAAAGTTGAGTTTAAAATTATGTTACAAAAAAGCGTATGCATGTATATGTAGGGTTTTGATACAAGTCAAAATACATTGTTATTTCCTAATCACAAAATAATCTTTAGTAGATAACAAGCTTATGACCAGTCTTTGTTTATCCATGCACAGTAATGCCGTAAGTGGTATTATCCTAAACCTATAATGGCTTTTGTAGAATACAGCTGTGATATACCTGAAGAGTAACTTTGAACACTTGCGAGGGAATCACAAGAAGGCCATGAAGATGCTGGGCTCAGTCAGCACCTCTGATTTCACAGAGGCTGGGGAGTGTATGCCAGTCATGTATAACAACAATCTAGGCTGCATACACTTCCAACTCAGCAAGCATCATCTAGGGGCATTCCACTTCCGTAAAGCTTTCCAGGAAAATGAGAATGCCATCAAAGACATCAAACGAGGAGCAGAGCATAGTAAGTTGGCTTTTTTTTTTTTTGGTGTTGGGACGCATCAGTTTTCTCTGATTGCTGTTTATTTGAGCAGTTTACTGTTATATGTACTAAGTGAACATGAAAAAATTATGATAAAACTGCATAAAACTCTTTCATACTAGTACACCTAGAACAATATTTATTTTTTAAATTTTGGAGTATGTGTATGTAAATAAACATGTATTTCTCTTGCATTTATTTGGCATTTGATTTATTACAGATAAGAATCTTTCTGGTAGAACACTGAACTCCATAGGCATGAGCCGACATTTTGAGTTGTTATACAACATGGGAATTCAGCTGTTGCATTGTGGGAAGGCCATGCCAGCATTTGACTGTTTGGTCGAGGCAGTACAGGTTTTCAGGAGCAACCCTCGCCTGTGGCTGAGACTAGCAGAGTGCTGCATAATGGCTAATAGACAGGTACCGTACATGAAGTCCTACTATTAAGAGAGCGTACTGGAAGACAATTTTGTTTTAGAAAATTTTATATAAAATGTATTTCATAAGACTTGCCACCTTTTTCTTTTGAATTTTAACTTTCAATGATATTAGTATTGGTAGATGATTGTTATTTAAAGAACTATTAATCAGTGCTCTTTTTGAAAAATCTAAAAATTCATTTCGCATATATTTACATTGGGATTTAATTTTGCGTAGAACTTTTAGAGAAATGTGAGACTCTTTACTTTGTCTGATTTAATTTGTCCTTATTAATGCAGAATAACGATGAAGACCGAAAGCTAGAGAAGAGGTTAGAGGTCATTCAAGGATCAGATGGCAGTGGAATTCACAGGAAGCTTAGACTGGGCCCGGGACTCAAGAAAGATAACCCAAGGTCTGTAATAATTTTTTTTTTCAATTTTGTAAAACCTGTTTTGTTCTATACCTCTATAAGTAATCATTCTATTGTTTCTTTGCAGTCCAGGGACCCCGGCTATCCCAGCAGCCACTCACGAGTTTGCAGCGCTTTGTCTCAAGAATGCTCTACACTTGCTGCCTGAAGATCCGCTGACAGCAGAGAAAGTGCCCATAGAAGACTCCGACACAGTGTAAGTATTAGTAGTCAGATCACCCTTAATTACTCTACATTGTTTTCATCAGTTGTATACAGAAACTTGGTTGTGAACTCTTTGTGCAGTCTTGTGAATATAATGATGCATATCTCTGAAAAATTATGTTTAGCCAAACTGCGACAACTTTGACCCCTTGGACAAAATAAAAGATAATTAAGGCTGCATACATCATGAGATGTTAGAGCATTAAGTTACCTGGTAATACATGTACATCTTCAGTTGTATCTACATCATAACTCAATTTAAGTGATGATACGTTTACTTGTAATTTTACTTTTACAGAAAAATCACCCCTGAGGTGGTTCTTGTTCCTGCCCCTCCTGGGAACCCCCTGAAGGCAGCTGAAGTTGCTAGTCTAAGGTCTGACTATTAGAACACAGCGTGTCCTATATCACAATGTCTGGATTACTCAAACTCAGATAGTAGCAAGAGATTAAAGGGAAAAAAGCAACTATTTGTAACTCCACTGGCATTACACAACATATTTATTACTAGTAAAGCCTTTTATAAAGACTATGACTCCGCTTACTTGAAACTAAAATTTAAGGCTGTGTTTTTTATGTTATTTTTCAGGTGCTCTATACTGGCAGCTAGTGCATATGTTGCACTTTGTCTGAATGATTACACACTAGCTCTGCTTCATGCAGAGAACTTACTCAAGCAGCCAAAACTGACAGGGGCACAAAGGTGAGGGCAGGCATGTAGCAGTGAAGGTGGTTGGGGTAGTTTGAAGTTGGCACATCCATATTTTTTGGCAGCAGACTTTTTTCCAATTTTGATTTGAAGAAAATTGATGACCCCCAGTATCGTTACCACCACACACACACTTTTTTTAAACACTACCAAAGTGATTTTGAAATTGATATGTGAAATATATTATAAAATAAACCAACTCCCTGTGTAAAGCTTTAAACGTGCGATAAACTTGAATTGCAAATTAACCTTTATATATGTTTTTTTTTACCTCATTATTTTTTTTTACTCTTCCCAGATACCTTGGTCATCTTTACATGGCTGAAGCTCAGGTAGCTATGGACAAAATAGCAGATGCCATCCAACTTCTGAACCCAGAGTTAGTGGTAGACATCAGTCTTACACTGCCAGAAAACAAGACAGAGCAAGGTAGGTATTTTTGTCCATTGTTTTCTACAGCTTCCTAAGCTTTTACAGGCAAAATTTCAATAGAAAACTTGCCTATCTTTGCTGACTGGCTCTGTTTTAAAGTTTCTTGAGTGCAGTGTATTTCTTAAGTATCTAAAAAACTCTTTTAAAACTTAATGGTGGTATTGACAGTAATAAATATATGTAAGGTAGTACTGTATAAAGGGTTATTTTCGCCCCGTGCAATTTTCGCCCTTCTACACTTGCAAACAGTTTTACCCGTCTTAAATTCGCCCAGACGCAGTTGTGTTTTAAGAGAGATAATTTGAGACATTGAAATTTGCCCACTGACAATGAGGACAAGAGGTGCGAAAATAAAACGGGGGTGACTATTTTCCTGTATAAAGTAAATAATTCTCTCTTTCAGACAAAAGCGAGCGAGACCCAGAAGCATCTGAAACTAAAGGTAGGTCCGAAAGTGTTTAGCATGGCAAATATACCGAAAGAAATAATTATGATAAATACAGAAGTGGCGATGATTAAGAATGACCATGCTAGATTCCAGAAAAAATGTAATGACTGTAAAGTAATTGATTTTTGAATTCAATTTTATACAGGTTATTTTTACCCCTGGTCGCCCAAAGATCTAATGCGGGCAAAAGCCATTGCCCAGTATAACCTAGCCACTGCCCATGCCATTCGCGGGGAATATGACAAGGCGGGACAGAATCTAGGGGAGGTGGGTCAAGTTTTCAGAAGTCAATCTGAACTGTATGATTTCAGAATCAGTTTAACAAGATATGGAATTTTTTTAACTCAGTAATTTACTGTTAATACACATTATACTAATCATTCCAAGCAAACTTTCATGTCATTATTGTAGCATTAAAAAACTACATGTACATATAGATGAAATATGTGTAAATTCTCTTATGGTGTAATCTTTTTGGTTTTCAACAAGAAATAAGAAAATCCTTTGTGTTTGTATTATGATGTAAGTAGCCAATGGACAAGGTATCACTGTTTACTGTTTTGTTTACAGAGCTCTAGCTACATAGGCACCCCACTGCCGGCACAGATGTATTTCCTGAAACTTTATCTAGATTTGATAGAAGGTAGGCTAATGACAGCTGAATTTTGTGACAGCTATTAATAAATCCAATTATAGTCATACATATAGTTTTACTGAGAATTGTCTCCCTTGCAATTGGTTGATCTGTCATGGTTCATATGAATGCTGTTAAGAGGGCTAGATGGTCTTGGCCATTTTTAGACGACATTAATCTCCTTTAACGGAGAGTTATATCAGAGACATAAATAACAGAGATTAGCAACTGATCGAAATCTCGCAAAATCTTGCGGTCCCTATTATAAAGTATTCCCAGTTTAAATATCAGTATATCTTTCTAATAAACAATTATATCGAAATATAAACAGCTAAACCCTATTACCAAAACATTTAAAATTTTATATTTTCATGAGTTTATGTCTTATAAACAATATTAAAAGAGGAGTTTTAGGAGGCAGTTGGCTACTCGTCGTCCGAGATTTCACCGATGTTTTAAAGCTGGCCAATATATTTTCTATATATTAATCTTATTTTTCAATTTTTTGTTTCAAAAATGTCTAAAACCTATTCACATTTTTCATAAAAACAATATACTTTTGGTTTAAGATCATTATCTCAGTTTACTAATATGTAGTTCTCAAAGTAAGGTTGGTCCCATAACATTTTTCAACAACAAAACATGCTAATGGCTGAGTTGCCAATCTTTGTTATTTATGTCTCTGGTGATATATAAAGATGGAGGAGAATGTTCAAAGCTAATATTTTTGGATTATTTCTTTATTTACATTAATGTTCAAAAATCATAATTAAATCTGATGGATAATTTGTTGAACATCCAGCCTCCCGAAAAAAAAAAAAGCATCAGGAATGTGCATGCCTTTAGACATGGACAACAGAAATATATTTATTCCTTTTGTTTGTGTCACAATTGATATAAATACTGGCATATGATCATTTAATATACAATGTGTATCAAATTTGCTTGTTGCTGATTTAGCAAAGTATTTTGGGTTGTTTGTTTTCTTATTTAAATTGTCACAAAATTGAACTTTGTTCTCGTGTTGCAGGGAGAAGAAATATGGCCCAAGTTGTGATCAAAGACCACTTTGGACATGTGACACCTAACCGCGTGGAGATGAAGATGAACTCAAAGCCAGGAGTGCCCCGCCCGGACACTGCAGTATCATGATTCAGTGAACTGTATATAAGCATGGTGAATAGAATGGACAGCTAAGATAGTGTAGATGATATGTGAAATAAAATTCATTTCCTGCACTGATATATGTTGTGTGTCTCTTTAGTAGATTCTTAATTTTACAAACTAAGCTGAAGAGAATTTCTTTGAATAGACCTTTACAATTTTTTTTCCAATTAACATTGAATTCATGAAGGAATAGAGGAAAAAATCTTGGAATGCAATCTGGTTCATGCCATAAATATATACTGTAATCAAATAATTTTGTAAAATCTGACGCTAATGAAGTTGGTAACTAAAACTTAGTTTTATGTAAATCCTATGGAAGTGTATTAAGCTAGTGATATGGGACACCTGTCGATATTAATGTGGATAAAAGTACATTGTAATCAAAATACTTTCATCAGTTTAGAATTTTCAAATTTAAAAATATTTGACAAAAAGATACGTTTTAAATATTTTTGAAAAGGTAAAAATTATATATTAAAGCCCCAGTGGGATTCGAACTCATAACTTACCGGTTCGTAATGAATGCTCTAAACCATTGCACTAAGCTGTTAGCTAACAACTAGGGGAAAGAAAATATTTATACAATTATACCTGATTTATTGTTTATTTCGAGAGGAAGTACGTCGCAATGTGGAGGTGTCCCATACCACCTTTAGAACACTTTATTTTAAAACAAATCCTGGAACGTGTACATAATTATATACATGTGTATTGGAATTATCAATATAATTCTTGGCATTGCCAACTTTATTTTTGGAAATTCCAACTTTAAACTTGGAATTTCCAATAAATACTGCAGAATTTCAAACTCGGGTCATTTAAAATTTCTCTAGAAAATTCCAGCTGTATTTTTTAGAATTTATCAATGTTTATTCTTGAATATCTTGAATAAACTTCAATAAGGGGGTAATAAAACAACTCCAACATCCAGGGGTTGTCTGATAATGTTACCACCGCGGCAGCCTAGCAGTCAACATACCATGATTGAGTATGGTACTATGTACATGATGTATGAGCTAAATATTACGGAAGTATTTAATAAATTGAAGTATAAAAGTCTTAGAATTTAATTTTATTTAATGTTCTAAGTACATGTATTTTGCAGGTAGCGTTTTTCAATGCTATATAGAAGATAAAATCTGAAATGAAATGCGATTGTTTATATTTAAAAGGTATAAACGCTCCATTTCGCAAACCAACCCCGTTGGTGGCCTCTCCAAGCTGCTCCGCATGTGCATTTTCCTGGCCTTGTTTGTGGGCGGGGATTACCTACGCGGTTGTGGTCAGTTTTCTCGTGTAATGGCCCCAACAAGTAACCTTGGACAGTTGCCAAATTGTTTTACGCACTTTTACAAATATACACATATTTTGTCCATGACTACAGAAAAATTAACGTAAACACAAGCTTTACTGCAGTAGATTAAATATAAAATTTATTCCGAAAAATGAACCCGTGGTTTTTATAATATATAAATGATATATTGTATAGGTCCGCGAGCAGGCGTGGGCACGCTAATTGCGCGCGCTTTTGAGCTGGCCTTAATCATGTCGATGGCTATCTACTTTTCACTTTCTAGCGATGCCCCCCATCGCTATACTATCTGGTGGCCATCCGTACACCACTGTGCAGTGTGTGAAACAAAACAACATTTATCTCGCAGCTCTGTTGCTCATCGAGATCTGGTCATTACAGAACAAAGGAGAAAGTCGAATGTTGATGGTAAAGAAGAATAAAATTTATTGTTTAATGTGACATGTCACATAGATAACACACAAAAGAAAAGCTTGTTGGACAAAAATATTCTTTGTCTCGCTATTGGAAAGGCCTAGTAAATTAGAAGATTTTCCTCTCTTTCAACATAACGTTAGCACCACGAAAGCTCGTATTTGTAATAAAACTACAAAAAGCAGCGCGTTATTTATTTTAGAGTTAAAATTAACTTCTTAGTACAGATATGAAATTGAAAAGGCTAGATAATGAAGCCGAGGAATATCTTCTAAATACGGCAGACTTCCCATGCCTACATATACAAGTTGAATTTTACATACAAGCATATATTGCAGCACTGATTTAAATTATTTACTTCATTTTATGAAACGTAAAAAAGCACATCATAAAAAGTTTTCCAATAATCACAAACACTAGTTCAGGGGGGAAAAATGTGCATTGTATGCAAATCAAACTGTCTTTTGAAAAAAAAGTTTTGTTTTAATTTTTTTTAAATGAACACCTTTTTGAAAACACAACATGCCTTTAAAATTGACAATTGTATATTAAAACATTCAGAAATATGATTCTTTTGTTTTTCTGTTTCCTCTCAAACATTGCTGGAAATAAAGGTCTATGACCATAGCAAACACAATTGTTTTTTTTACACATGTTTACGTGTGGGCTAATAAAAACAGAATATGATATGAACATACTTGTATATAATAAAACAAAAAGGTATACGGTGACTTGTGGCAATTTGTAACACATAATGGCTGCCTATAGTAAGCTATAAACTACGATTTTCCATTAAATAAAAAATTTCCACATTATCTTCGCTGTTTTGTAAAAAGAAAAATTGTCTTTTGAGATAATGTGTAACAAATTTCTCTTGGAAATAAAAAAGGAAAAGAATAATAAAGAAAGGGGAAATAGTCACAAATAAGGATATAGGTATATATATACATATTAGACCTGTGCTTACCCGTGTCTTTATTCAAGGCATATTTCATTCCAATGTCCCGTGTCTGCGAGCAACATTGAATGCTTTTTCTCTCCGTTATAAAAAACTTTCAAAACTATACCACATTATCAACAAAGAACAAACATTTTCTTATACAAAACTATCTATAAGGGGTTTTTCATCCATATAAAACCATCTTTAAATAACAATAACATGCAAACTATGAGAATACAATTATACATATACACCATTTCTCATGAAAAATAACAAACAAAAGCTAAAACTTTGAGAAGCAAATAGAAAATAATTTTTTTTAATATATATATGATTTTTCTGAAAAATGAACTCTTAAATTGAGTAGGGTTTGAATTTGGTTTGAAAATACAGAAAGAGAGATAGAAATATAAAAGAAAAGTATTAAATACAATTAATAGAGATTGGCCTTAAATATAACATCACATATGTATTAAGTCAAAATAAACAAAACTACAAAATTAGCAGTTCTAATTTTGTCATAGAAATAATGCCAAATTTTAAACCTTTCTGACAAAATTTCAGAAGTATTACTTGGGTTTGGGTTTCACAGGTAAACTGCAACATTTAAGGTGAAGGTTGGGTAATTGAGTGAGAATTTATTGCAAAAAGAAAATTATTGTATTGTCTATGCCATTTTTACAAAATGGCAACTAATTTCAATGAATGTTGAAAACCATAGCTCTACTGACATAAATGGAAGAGGCATGAGGTAGCGAAGTTTAAAATATAAAATTTAAATATCACAATGATCCACAACAATGTATCTATACTTATGTACTTAGAGAGCAGTTTTTTTCTTTATCCCGACAATAATACAACAGAAAAATAATATTCTGACATATGACTTTCAAATTAAACAACTTGTAAATGGCTTTGACAAATCTTTTGCATCTAAACAATTCTATCTAAATTACGGTATTTTTAAAAGACTAAAAATCCAGAATGTTGATTATTGTAGATAAATTTTCATGTACCATAATTATAAAGCTAATGACACGATTGGCAATTTAGTACAATGTTACAACATCAAATCCACATTGTTGTATTAAAGTACCATAGCTAATTCGCAAAATTTTCTGTATTCTATTAGAAGTAGTATTGACCCTTTCCTTCCGAACATGCCTGAGAAAATTCTCCTTAAAAATTATAATATATTGCTTTTCAAAAATGTCTTAAAAAATGAGGTATTTTTTCCTGTAATTCCAGTAAAATTGTCATATTCTACATTTGAGGTATCACCATAAAATACAATAAGGATTAAAACCTCTGGAAGAGAATTCCTGACGCCACGTAAATCACTGAACTGTTTAAAAAGATTATATTCATTACACGGGCAAAACCTTAGGTAATATTCTACAGCTAAATGTTAAAAAGTTATGCAAAAAATGACATCCAAAACAAGTGTACATTATTTTTTTCATGTATGTGCATATATTCATTTCACTGTGTTATTAGTTACAACTGAGCGATTTTGAGGTTACTACAAGTGCACATTATTTTTTTCATGTATGTGCATATATTCATTTCACTGTGTTATTAGTTACAACTGAGCGATTTTGAGGTTACTACAAGTGCAAAAAGGTTTTTTACTTCCCTAGATATCTATGTATCTGACTCTCTTTCAACTCACTTCACAAATTAATATCATGGTCACTCTTACCACATATAATAGTTTACCGACAAAGCGTAAACTTCTCATAGGAAGGTTTATAATAGTAATCACCGGATATGATTCTACAACTTCTACTTGCATTCTGACTCAGTGAATTTGATTCAATTATTTTGTGTAGTATAGTCTACATGAAAGCATGTGCAGCACTACAGCAGATAATCTCTGCAGTGCTAAGCCACGTGAACTGGATTTTCTTCCACTGCCAGCTAGGCCAAATCAGTTAATCTAATTGAACAACCAGAACTGATTATGTATAATATTTTGCAATATCATACTGTTTTTCTTTCTGCAAAACAAAAGCTACCTAAATGGATATTCTCCCTCGTACATTAAATGAAAAACAGTTTTTATATAAAAAGTTTTTAAAAAAACCTTCTTAAAACTTTTTAAAAATATTTCTGTTAATTACTTAGCAGCATTTTATTTAAAGGCAATGAGGTAAATTTTAAGTGGGCATTGTTGTAGCATTTCTAACTGTACTTTACTTGCCTTTTTTGCCATTTAACAATTTTTCCTACTACATGCACAATATTGAAAAGGGACATCCTCGGAAAAATTCTTAAAGTTTTTTAAGGGAAAAAAAATAGTTAACATGATTTTTTTCCAAGCAGAAAAATAAATAAAACTGCTTGTATACAACACTGGTTTCAATTGATCCACAATACTTTGTACCTGAATCTTGCACCGGTCAAAAAATTTTAAATGTATTTTTGAAATACATATAATAGAAAAGGGGGACAGTTAATACCAAAACATTTCTGGACTCCATGATGTATATCCTCAAACACAACTTAACATCAAATTATCTGCTTATTATTCAACTACACATATTTCTAAAGAAAAAAAAAAAAACCCAAAAATCAAAAAACTAAAACTGGAACGAATGATAAAGGTGTTTTGGCCACCATTTATGAGAACTCCCATATCATAAAATTTCATAAATTTGATCTGAATTTTACGCAAATTTGTTTGATATTAAACATTTTTCAGTTTAGATTTTACTAACCTACATTCTTTCACACATTCTACACTAAAAATGTGAAGAAAAAAAACCCACAATATATACATGTATATTAGTAATGTGCCAAACAATTCTAAAGATCTACTAACATGCAATAAAACTAAGATATATAAAACTTCTGTGTGTAACACACAACTGACTAATAAATCCTGCCAAGTACTAAAGATAAAAATTACACATCTGCCTTGTTACATAATCTTATGTGTTCCTTGGTCAAGCCCCGTGGTGTTAACCCTGTAAACACATCTAAACAGCTGACCAGCTTGCATGAATCAATATTCCTCTCTCTCTAGGGCCATTATAGAGTATGTGTATAAATACTACACCATTTGACTAAGAGAAAATCTGTTTTGTTTTAACAAAAAGCTGGATACAACAAAGCAACTATGCATACCCCCTTGGGTAATGACTTCTTTTCAACAAGTCAACTCCTAAAATGACCTTTCATCTTTGCTCTAAATTAACCATAATCCTTCTCTTTTCTGACCAATTTCACTACATCCAAGCCTTGTTTACTATGAGAAAATGCATAAACTTTGCAAACATGTACACATAATGATGACTGGCTAAATTTGCAAGGACAAGTATAACAAAATAATGCAAGTACTATACAAACAGGTACATAGAAACAAGCTGAATTGAACACCTAAGCATTTAAGCTAATAAATAATCTCCATACAAGCAGTTATATTTTTGCAGTATAATACTACATGCAGATACACAGCACAATCCCTGAGCTTAAATGTGTAATAACATTTTGCCTTTGGCATTATTAAGATAATCCTGAGATAGCAAAATAAAACGGACTGACCTGAGCAAGTTCACAAATGAAAATTTCAAAAAGTACATAAGCTCTTCCTTAAAGGAAGAAAGCCATGAAAATGGGTTTCTTAGAAGACCTGCACACGATTATTACCAAAATCCACAACAATGATGAGACCCTCTGGGGACACACAAATTCCAGAGGGTCTGTCAAGCTGCCCGGGTCCTGTTCCATTGGTTCCAAACTTGCAAAGAAAATTTCCGTTTGGCTGGAATATTTGCACACGATGGTTCTTGGAATCTGCCACAATGATATTTCCTTCTTGATCGACGGCGACACCTTGCGGGCGCAGAAACTGTCCATTGGAGCTCCCTTCTGTTCCAAGAAATCGTGCAGTCTGAAAATCAGGATGTATCACCAAGAGTCTATGATTATTAAAGTCTGTAACAACCATTTGACCCTCATTGTTGAAGCACACCCCTCTTGGAGAGTCGAAGTGCTTCCACAAGGATCCTTCAAAGCCATACTTGTTGATGAACTGTCCGTCCTGTGTGAAAAGTTGCACACGGTGGTTCCTGGTATCCGAAACTAACAATTTTCCTTCTCCACTGACCGCGATATCCCATGGATAGTTGAATTGCCCGTTTTTGTTTCCTTTTTCTCCAAACTTCAAAATAAAGTTCCCTTCTATATCGAAGATCTGAATGCGATGGTTATCCTTGTCGGCCACTACTACTCTGTTCTGGAGATCTACCGCTACTCCTGCTGGACGGTCGAACTGTCCATTTCTGGTGCCGGAAGATCCAAACTTATGGTGAAACTGCCCATCTGGTTTAAAAATTTGAATGCGATTGTTACTTCGATCTGCCACTATGATATAGCCATCCTTGTCGCAACATACTCCCCAGGGTCTACAAAGCATTCCATCGGCTTCTCCCTCAGATCCAAACTGAAGCAACATGTTCCCAATAGAATTATAATTCCGTCCACTTCGCACATTGACTACAAAAGGACTGTCCTTGATGTGTTTGCCTCTAATGACGACCGATATGATATGTTGCCCCTCCAGCTGTGGCCGATATGTGACAGTGTAGGTCCCATTCTGCCTGTCCATAACATCAGTTCGATAAAGTGCTCCCTCTGGACTTTGGATGATACATTCTACTGGATCCCCTCCCAAAATTTTGGGATCTCCATGATGGTCTTTGGTATGAATTACAAAAAATGCTCCTTTACCTTTCAAGGCTTTTTTAAGTCCATCCCCAGTTGCGAAGCAGTTTGGAGCATAAGCGCTACTGGTTATAATTCCCATCTTACTGACTGCATTGAATAGTGCAGGATCTGGTGGGGTGAACAGGATACTATCATCTTCATGAGGCTGAAGATGTCCCCTCAATTTTCTAACGTTTTGCATTTCTGCAACCATTTTGTCTCTGGTTTTTAATATGTCTAAGTCATTACCCGTATGTATCAAGTTCTCAGCTTCGTCCACAGTTTGTAACAGAGAACTAAGTCCAAGACGTAAGTCATCCACTTGTAAATGGAGTGATTTTCCTTTGACTTGACGAATTTTTTCAACGCGACGTAGTAAATCTCGCTCCCTCTCTTCTAATGCAGACATGTGTCTTCTCACAATGTTTCTGACATCAGTAGCCACCCCTTGTGCTCTCATTTCAACCCGTTCTGCCATTCCCTGAGTAAGAGCTATACTTTCTTCTAGAGCTTTAATACCCGTTTTTGCATCAGTAAGTAATCTTTGTGTAACTATTTTGGAATTTTCTATTGCTTCTTGGAGGTATATGAAACTATGCCCAACGTGATCCATCATAGTGCACTCACGACAAATTGCTTGGGAACAAGTGTCACAATAAAGACGAAGCACCTCTTGTTCATGTTTACTACAGCAATGATTTGGCCTATCAGCGATGCTGTGATGTTGCATGGAAGAGGAATGAATGGAAGGGGAAAGTAGCTGGGGAGTTTGATGCGAATGAAAAGGCAAGCTCATGTTATCCAATGCAAAGCGTTCTATATAATGATCTTTGGTGAGTCTTACACGTTGATGGGCTTTTACACAATGATCACACAAATACTCATTACAGATTTTACACACAGATGTAGCCTTGCTACCTTCATCACATGAACTACACCATCTTCGCCCTGTAATTGAGCGCTCTGCTGTTTCACCATTTTCATATTCTGATTGTTGTGGAACCATGACATCAAATATGTTGGAGATAAACTGATTTGAAGGGAAGGTGTCCACTCCTGCAGAATTCAAGGTCACCGATTGGCCACAAGTTGGACACTCCAGAATGTCTTTGGGCTCCATAGATGTTGGAGATGGGCAGTGGTCCCGAGTAATCGCCCTTTCCAAACATCTTCGACAAAACGAATGCAAACATGGTAACATGCGAATATCGTCTGCCTGGTTGAGACACAGAGGGCAGACCATCTGTTCTCCCGCGATCGCATCCGAATATGCGGCCATGTGCGAGGTATATCGAACAGTTCATGAGGTAGATCGGTTATATTCCGGCACCCGCTTCCTCACTACATTGCGAGGTTCCCTTCTGTACGACGTTGAAAACCTGCCAAATTATATTCATAGCATTTATTATTCGTATTTACGACATATTCACAAGGAGTGTTTATAAGCCGTATCAAATATTCAATAAATTGTGTTAGAGATTACTACTTACGATTGTATGGATGTTTTAATGATGAATCGCGGTGAGAAGCAGTGTATTCTTAGCTATACTTTCCTGGACCTCCATGCACGGCGCCATGTTCCTACATCAATTGAAGGCGGTGTAACCTATTTTCGTCAGCTCTGTCAATCAAAAGTGTTCATCCAATCATTTCCCTTCTAATCTAGATCAACTATTTCATTCATGCTGGTCAGTTTTGTTTACATTTTAAATTTTGATTTTCAGCTTCATTTTTACAGACGCTGGCCGATAAAGCGTATTTAACTCTTCCAAACATAAGTCGTGTAATTGCGATTCCAAACGCATTGGTGACAAATAAACTCGACATACTGTGTAAAATATTATAAGAGGGCGGGGCTTATTTACTACGCTATGTTGACTTTGCATAAGGTCATTTTTGAGCCAGTTCAGGGCCTTATGACGTCGTTTCTTATTATATAACAAAGCCTTTAACACCCCATATATAATTACGAGGCGCTCTACGGGGTTGAAATATTCGATAGGAGCCCAATGTAAACAATTTTTTCAAGCATTTTAAAAAAAAAGAACGATTACGGGAACATTGTATGCAACATATTTATTATTTAAAAATATTTATATATCATTGAACTTTAAAGTAAAATTATCATTATTGTTCAAATGTATTCATTTGATTATATTATATTTATTTTTATGATATTCATATATTGTGTGCAATAATAAATAAGATATTATGAAAAAAGAAAATGTGTTCAGAATTTTGGGGTTGCAGTGTGGGTGTACAACTTTTTTTTATCATAAAAATATTCTAGTTTTTCATTGAGTGGCAAAAATTGTAGCAATAAGTTGTAAAGGAAACCCCGCGAATTTGCATGGGAAATGCATACAGCCACAATCCGGTATTTCATAGAGAGCACTTTTGAAAACCGGCCGAACATTGTTGAAAACGGCTGTGAGAAAATCAATTAAAAGCCCCCCCCCCCCCAATCGAAATTGTGTATAACGAAATTAATCGTCCTCAGTCCTGAGTGATGGAATTTTTAACCAATTTCGGTGAGGGGGCGCCTATATAACCATATAACCTATTACGAAGTATAAATTTAATATCATACAGGTAAATCCTTTAGATTTACCTACACATTCAAATTAAGTTTTGCAATATTAATTTCTTATTTTATAATTTTCTTTTTTTTTTCCATGCAATTTTATTTGCAAGAACAGAAGTCAAATTACTAGAAAGAGAGAAAAATCCAATAAGCAAAAATACATATGATACAATATTTACATTTTCCAGAGTCTTTGTCTGTGTTAACATAAAATCGTAAAATTACTGAAAATTATATAAATGTAAGTAATATGGAATCATTCTTTGAACATAATGAGGTGATTAAATATGGTCGGACGTGATCAAATCTATCAAACCTTTGGGCTTTATTGGATTTGATCACCCCCGACCGAATTTGATCACCTCATAATACGGGCTTTATGATAGATTTATCACGCCCGACCGTATTTGAACACCTCATGATGCTCAAAGAATGATTCCTTATTCCTTAAATACACGCGTTGAAGAGTGAAAATAGAAAAAAAAAGAAAAAAAAAAAGGAGAAAAAGTGACAATTAACCTAGAGAGCTAGCTCTGTCAATTATAGTTTGAATGAATTTACAAAAGATTACTCAACAATTTTTTATCATTGATATTATAGTTAATGGAATTTGTAAACATTTGGTTGTGTGTAGAAATATAAAGGTATGTATAAAACTCTCTTATCTGTAATTATTATATCTGTACAATGAAATAAATAATGAAATTCGTCTCCCATCTCATGATGATGTGTGTGGGGGGGGGGGGGGGGCAACTTCATGATAAATTCACTTTTTATATGTAAATTTTAAAAAAATGTCTGCTGCAAGAAAAAGTCACAACAAAGTGAGTTGTTTAAATGTTATATGCGACTTTGGTCACGAATTTACGGACTTGTATTATTTTCTAAAACGTTCAATTGCTGGGATACAAAATGATATTTTTAATGTATAGTGTGTCATCTCCCCACTTTTTTGTTGATTGAAATCGGTTTGTTTTCCATAAGACCTTACTTAAGCTATGACAAAAATATGGAGGAAAGACACACTCTATAAAAGAAAAGGCATTGAAGTTCTAATAATGGCACTATTTGGAGGTTTTAATACGAATACGCCAGTTTAAATCAGCATATTCCAAGTATTGAACTTATACAAGGGTTACAAATCAATGTTATGTTAAAGGGATTTAGACACAATTTAAATTTTATTTTTTTTATTTTTTATGTATAAAATGGTTTACTTAAGTATTTTGAATGATTGACCGAAATTTGAAAGTTAGAAGTCGAGTTACAAGCGAGATACATAGGAAAAAACTCAATGTTATGTAAACAAAGCTGGAGTCTTACATTTGTTTATTAAATAAAATATTGTAATGTAAAGTAAAAAATGACTAGTGGCAAACAAGATAAACTGATTTTATGTGTTCATAAAAAAGATTGTCAACAAAAGAAAGCACCATTAAATAGAAACTTATACTAATACAACACATATGTAAACAATAACAAGACTTGTACCTTGTTTACAAAATAAAAAATTTCAAACTCTATATCTAGCTTGTAACTCGAAATTTTACTTTCAAATTTTGAGGAAGCATTAACAATACCCTATTAAGGGGGATGTGCAGCCATCTTGATAAAAACGTGAATATTTCTTAAACTGGCTTGTTTCTGCCCAAAACTGACTAAAAATGTTGTCAAAAGATAAAAAAGCAATAAATATGAGGTTCTACATGTTGTTTGGTATGCAAATAACGCATACAAGAATAGAACAATGCCGTTTTTAATCACTTAGAACTGCGCAGCTACATCCTTACATTAAAGATTTAAAAATATGAAAAAATATGAAATGAGGTCATCAGTGTCCACTCTACAACCATCTGTTGAGAAAAAAGTCTAAAATTGCTTATTTAAGTTGTAACTTTGTCTCAAAAGAGGATACCCAATGCTTAAAATGGGTCTCAAAAACCATCAATTCGCATTCGCAGGAGATATTTTTTCTGTGTCTATGGGAATGCATTGAAGTTATATTTTTATTGAAAAATATATTGTATTTTTTTTTTATATAAGACAATTAATTTTTTGAACCCCTACTCCACTTCCAAAAAAGAATTAAACTTAATTTACACTTAAAGAACTAAAAATAACCCTTTGCACTAGTATAGAGATGTCTGTCACATTCAACACAGATTGTTTTGAATTGATATTTTTACTATGAAAATATAACATCAAGTTTTAAGTATAGACTGGATTTTTCTTGTTAAAAAAAAATAGATCCCATCCCGAGGCCAAGTAACTACAATAATGTGCAAGATTCAACTTTTTTCTCAACAAATGTGTAGAGCGGACACCAATGAACCCCATTATTATTTTTTCAGATTTTTAAACCTTCAAAATAAGTCTGCAGCTGCGCAGTTCTATAGCTCTTCTAAGTGATTAAAAAGGCATTGTTCTGTTGTTGTATACGTAATTTGCATACAAGACAACATGTAGAACCTCATATTTATTGCTTTTTCATCTTTTGACAACAGCTTTAGCGAGTTTTGGGCATGCAGAAACAAGCCAGTTCAAGAAATGTTTACATTTTTATTCTTTAATGTACAAGATGGCCGCACATCCCCCTTAAATATTCTAGACATTAAAATTGATAAGTAAAATTTGAAAACGGTAACAATATTATTTCTGTCTGTTGAATTCTTCTCCTGAAGTGAGCTCTATCAATGGCGTAATTCATGCATCCATTCACCTTTCCCATATATCGTATAGAACTAACAGAGTGTGAACATTATTGTCAAATTGAACTTTTTTCGTCGATAATTTTGTGTGTATTTCATTCATCTTGTCTTGATATCATGCGCTCACGAGGGGCATAACTCTACGTTTTAATAAAAATTCTTCATTTCCCCAGCTGTCGGCGAGGTTACTTCTTTAAAATCTTCTATACAGGCTTTCTTATTGTCAAGCCAACGACTCTCATTCAATTCCATGTTTTTTCTCATCTTTTTAAAATGCATTCCATGCTTTAATTTTCCTTTTGTACTGTTCTCTTTGACAATCCATTTAAGCATTGAATGTTTATTTTTGGATTTCGTCGGTCCTATGACACACCAAGCGGTGCAGACAAATTATCATACCGCGTTAATGCACGGTATTCAATTTGTCTGCACCGCTTGGTGTGTCATAGGACCGACGACATCCAAAAATAAACATTAAATGTTTAGATTTATATTCATACTGATGTCTATTTGTATGAAATATATCTGTATCGTTGCTGTAAAGCCAATATATACGCTCTCAGTCAGGGATATGAAACATACATGGAACAGCCATATTAACATCTTATTTAGTTCGGTTCTGCGACTAAAAATATAGTGCCAGAAACACTGTAGAAAAAAATCCCATTTTTTAAAGGAATAAATATAATTTAATGATTATTTTTCAAAAGTACATATCAAATTGGTTATGTAAGATTAAACGTTTCATTTAATCTTACAAAAATAAATATACTCAAAACACGTGGAGACGTTTATATTTGTGCACATGGCGCATGAATTATCAAAGTGTATTCATAGAAAATTGAACGTCGCAAATTTCCAATGCAAAGATAAGGGGAAATATACACAGAATGTAAATATAATGAAATGGTCGTTTTTTACCAATACCATTTTTTTTCTGCGCATGCTCACTATTTTGTAAAGTCATCACCTCTATAAGGATATCTTTTCTAAAAATATGGATGATGAAAAAATGACAATAACAAACCGTCAACCATCTCAAAAATCCATAAAACGAAATACAAATTCAAAGCAGAGCAACTATGAGACCTCTATTCTATACCATACTCGCTATTTTGTATATTCAACACCTCTATAAAGATCTCATTCTAAAAATATCGATGATAAGCGTCCTCTATACGGATCCCGATACTATAACATCAAGAGATCGACCTCTATAGTAGTATATATAATATGCAGCAATTATTGTCGAAAAGACATCAATGATCGATGTAGAATTAAATTATTTATTATATCACAGATACTTGAATTGATTTAGCTAAACCATGCACCTAAATGGAGGAGTAGACATGTAAACCGCGAAATGAAATCAAAACGAAACCCAACGAAACAATTTATCTTGGGTAATGACTGATAATATACTCCATTTGCGGGTATCCACAGATTGGACGCATTTTTTAAACTTAGCCTATAGAATATACCAAATACAAGTATACATGGATGACAAGTCATTAAATGAATATTCTGCCCCTTTTCACTATTATTTTGAAAATGAAAAAATCTCACGTCTACCGACACTTCAAGTTTTTTTTTCTTAAATTGATAAAAAAAAATATTTATTCATTTCTTATTTCGAAAGTTTACACATCACTCACTCCATACTAGGGCTTCGATACATTTTATTTTTTAAGGAAACTGGATTTAATTAAAAACCTTTGTAACATGATCATAAATTTAATATATAACAGTTAGAAGGACGTATGTAGCTTTATGCAACAAATGCTTTGATAGTTGCATGTTATCGTACATTCTATTTTAAGAAGAATTTGATTTTTTATGGCATAAATTCATATACAGTTTTAATTTTCAGAATTTTTAATTTTAATTCAAAATATTAACATTCCTTTAAAACTATTATTTACGTGTGATATATATACCGTTATTTACGCAGAACGCAGGTGCTCGATCTGACCTTCATGTCATCACAATAGTGGTGACGTCATAATGAACCTAGCTTACGGTTTAAAGTACAAAATAGTAAATCCTTTGACAAGCCTGATATGTATGGCACGCCAAATTCACAAAAATGAGCTAAACATGGTTTCACATTTGATAAATTAGGTTTATCGACTGGTAACTATAGTTTACGAACCGCAAACTATAGTTAACGATTCATTAACTATAGTTTTCACCTGCAAAACTATATTTAACGGTTGTAAACTATAGTTTACGAATGATAATCTAAGTTTATCTGTCTGCAAATAACGTTAACGATAGATTTTGCCGATAAATATAGATTCGCATCTGTAAACTATAATTTACATTCGTTAACTATGGTTAAGAGTTGTTAATCATAGTTTCACAATCGTGAAACTATATTTATCAGATAAACTATGTTTTGCAATCGCAATTGGTTGTTTTCAGTGTTAATTGTAGTTTTACACTTCTGAAACGTAGATGATCGCGTTAACTATGGTTTACAGATGTGAAATATAGATTAACGGCGTTAACTATAGTTTTCTGTCCGTAAACTATAGTTTACAACCGTTAAACCTAGTTTATCGACTGTGAAACTGTGATTATCTCATTTTTGTGAATTTGGCGTGCCATAGATATGCTGCATTAAAGTATATATATAAAGAATATATTGATATATTTATGAAATATTTAAGAAATTCCTCTGAAATTTTATAAACGTTGCCCTATTTGTTAATGTGAAATAAAATTTGAATAAACAGATAATTCGAGTGATCAATATTGTAAATTTTCATTGTACGTCGCACTCGGCGTTGGCTACAGGCTCCTCCTATTTTACACACGCATGTCTGTAGAAGAGCATGTCCGGTTGAAAGCAGTTACAGTTGAAGAACTGCTACAGGATCTGTCAACATGGCGCTGCGAATTCTGAGGAAAACTTTAAACGGTATGTAAAATTCGGTAATTTTCTTTGATCAATTATTTAATTTTTATATTCCTTATATATCTATACATCATGTCAATGCACACGGGGGTTATTGTCTGCAACGCTGACCTACATTGCTAAGGCGAGCAGATTCTTGGCAGTGCGCTGTGCATTGACTTACCTTTTTTTCCTCCCGAAATTGGGTTGATAACCGAAGTGGCACGTTCTGGGGTAAGCATTTGTTTGCAGCCAGCATGATAATGTAAATAGTATGCGACTTCCCCCATTGAATACATAGACGCGCTAGTCGGCCTTGAGAGTGGTTTCACGTTACAATATTTACTTCAAATTTCACCTATTACTATTCGGAGAAAATTTAAGAACAGAAGAAGTAAAATTAACATTATAAAATGCAACTTGCTTGTTCCCCACAATAGATAATTTTTGGCTGCCACATCTGGTTGGTGTGCATGGAAGCTCACCTGGCCAACAAACAAGTCAATGCTCTTTCTGACATCAGTCCCCCCCCCCCCCCCCCCCCACCCCCTCTCACCCTTGTTTGAAGGCATTTTAATCAGTCCATGTGCACTATGCATTTATCTGTAGAGGTGGGAGGGGGTGTGGACCCCCTTCCCTAGAAATTTCATATTTTTTAAATTCACATAGTAAAGTTACTGAAAATATGGCTGGGACTAACACCCCCCTCTTGGAAAATACAACTTGGAACCCAACCCCCCTGGAAAAAAAATCTGGATCCATGCATGTGCACTGATGTCTGACAACTCTATAATTAAATTTGTCCATTTGGGCAATGACAGATATGACCTTTAATAACTGGGCAAGACTGGTTAAAACCAGGATTTCATTTACAAATGACTGTCCATTGTCCAGTTTTCTTTTTGAATTGTATTCCAGTTTTTGAAGAACCCACCCTCCCCCTCACCTTCTTGTACATACTGAACTTGGAGCAGACTATAGTCTACACAGAGTAAAATACCACCAGTATTATTTGTCCCCTTCTGATCATTTTGTCTCCTTGACACCTGATTGTCATGCATGCTCAACTTGGTGATGTTTATGAAATATGAATGATATTATGTATAATAAAAATACTCTCTCTCTCTCTCTCTCTCTCTCTCTCTCTCTCTCTCATTGTAAACTTTTGAATGGTGGAAAGAAATTCATTTTTTTTAAATAAATGCTTTAAGCCAAATTGTGGAATTACTAATTTAGACAGTAATGAATATTTGTTCACGGAATTTTTTGAAGATGCATTTCTGATTTTTAAGTAACAATCAGATATATTAAACATATGAATACATAGAAATACATAGGTAACATTTTGCTCTTTGGTTTAAAATTCAAATCTACAGTAATTCCTGAGGGACAGTTAAATCCAAAGTGAACAAAACTTTGTTATATTTAACAGTGTAAAGAGTGTTCATCTACAATCTCATCTGATTATCAGATAAAATACCTATGCATTGCATGCAATGTTTTCATTTATTGTGTAAGTTAAAAAGATGTATGGTGACTCTTAAAATGCAAGCACATGTATCAAAACATGGGTATACATATTGATTAGTTGAGCACAGAATATAGTTTCTAGATCATTTAGATGCAAATTTTTTTCTTCAAATACTGCAGATATTTAACTACCATGACTGATGATTTTATTAAAAATTGTTATTTCAGGGAGGCACTGTGGATGTCTGTACAGTACCATACCAGATATGCCCCCAGCTGGCATCACCCCCCAGAAATATACGGTAACACAACACCCCCCCCCCCCCCCTTCTGTAAAGAAATAAAGACATTGAGATATTGAGATAACTTGCATCTTTTTACTTCGCCTGACCTAAAGGCTCAAGTGAGCTTTTCTGATTTTGACCATTGTCTCTATTGATTAGCAGGCATAGGTTAAAAAAATAAAGGCTAAAAAGGGGCAAAATGTGAAAGATGCACTAAAAGAGGCAAATATGATATTGGAAAAAAGAAAGAAAGTTTTGGAAGTTTGTGTAATTGATCTTTTAAAATTCATTATTGTGGATTTTAAACTATTACATGTTCTTGTGTTAATACTTTCACTAAAATTTGTTGAACAATTCACACCGGTACTAGTTTATTTGTGGTCTGGCTATATCCTTGTAGTAGTACGAATGTTATTTATGATTGTAACAATTCAAGTGGTCTAAATACCAGATATAATCAGTTCTGATATCCCTATTTTTATACCTGTTTAACAAGAGCTTGGACTTTTGATGGAATAAAACTATCTGGTATGCTCATCAAAACAAGCTGTCAAATTTTGACCGTTCTTCTGATTCGCTAAGAGAAGCTCATTAATATAAATTATGTCAAATTCGGAAATTTTTTTTTCAAGATCTGCTCTGTTGTGTCAAATTGACGTTGTTTTAACTGAAATATATAGCCCTGTATGAAAGTGGACAAGTTTCATTGCGTTCAATGTATTCATATCTATTAGCCGATGACTGGACAGTTAACCATAAGTGCAGTTGAAAGTCTGTAGCTCCAGGTCTGAAAATTTTGGATGGACGACCTGGGAGCTACAGTTCCATACGTACCATCCAAAACTAGCGCAATTTTTTGTTCGCTGTAAATTGCAACTTTCTAACACGTAAGAAACTGTAGCTCCCAGGTCATCCATCTGAATTTTTTTTAGACCGGGAGCTACAGACCTGCAGCTACCATAAGTAGACCCCGCCTTCATCAAATTTGAGTTTGACACATACTGTCAAAAGTCTGAGCTCTTGTTAAAAAAGTTCTTATACAGTAAAACTTGTCCAGTCTGGCTAAGATTGTGAAATTTTTTCACTGGATTTGACAACATCCAACCTGTAGTCCGTTAACAGTGACTTGTGTGCTTGTACTTAGAGAGAGTGCAGTGTAATATATTTATAATTACATGTATGTACATATGTTATTTACCATTGCTTATAATTCATATGAATTTTGCAAATAAACAATTCAATACAGTCCAATCTGTAAAAATTTCACTGCAATAATGCAATTGTGCAATCGTACAATAATTTCCTAAGGTTTAAATATAGTGGTAAATAATTGGAATTTTGATTTCTAAATATAGGCAATGGGTAATATGGCAATCTCTCTGGGTAATACGGCAGATTGATAATGAAGCCCATGTTTCATTTTTGTGTACAAAAAGCACCCTTTTATAAGTAAAACCTTATTCAATTTTAAATTTTCTGGTGAATTGTCATTTAAAATGTGATGTATTACGTTGTTCCTGTAAAGCATTTTGTTGAAATATTTCGCTGACTTTTAAGCTTACCGAGATGAAGTCGGGGGGAGCTTATGCTATACCCCCGGTGTTGGTGTCCAGACCTGGTTAAAGTTTTTTGTGCAGTCCTGTATCTAAGTTATAACTTGTTCTATCTACACTAAATTTGCATGGATGATGCATCTGGACCTACTTAATATGGACTTGGAAGACTTGAATGCTGAATCTGGGCCATGAATTACAGATGCTGGAGGAGGTTAAGGTTTTTGGAGCTGGTCAAAGTTTTTGGAGCAGGTGCCCTTTGATAGCCATTTCTAAGTTATTACTGGTCCTTACATCACCAAACTTGCATGGGTGGTGCATCTTATAATACTGATACACTTAACAGGCTTGAATGCTGGATCTGACCCATAGGTTTCGAATGCTGGATGAGGTTAAGGTTTTTGGAGCTGGTTAAAGTTTTTGGAGTAGGTGCCCTCTGATGATTATATCTTAGTTATTACTGGTCCTAACTTCACAAAACTTGCATGGGTGGTGCGTCTTCTGATACTCATGCACTTGACAGGCTTGAATTCTGAATTTGAGCCATAGGTTTCAGATGCTTGATGAGGTTAAGGTTTTTGGAGCTGGTTAAAGTTTTTGGAGCAGGTGCCCTCTGATGATTATATCTTAGTTATTACTGGTCCTAACTTCACCAAACTTGCATGAATGGTGCGTCTTATGATACTTAAGCACTTGACAGGCTTGAATGCTAAATCTGAGCCATAGGTTTTGGATGCTGGATGAGGTTAAGGTTTTTGAGCTGGTTAAAGTTTTAGAGCAGCTGCCCTTTGATAGACAAATCTTAGTTATTATTGGTTTAATCTTTCTCATATTTGAATAGATGATGGATGCTGAATCAGACCCATAGGTTTCAGAAGGAGGTTTAGATTTTTGGAACAGGTCACATGTTTAATAGATAATAGTACTATTTCAAACTTGCATGGTTGATTTAACTATATAAATGAATTGCAGAGGTAGCTTCAGATACAGAGCCTGATCTCCATTATCAAGGATGCTAAAAAAGCCTCCTACCTTACTCAATCTTGCTTGATAAATGTGTTTTTTCTTAAATGATATAACATGATAACTATGATATAGTATTGTACAATATGATACACTATTTTATTATATGATACAATATTATATCATATAATATTATATTGTAAAAAATTAGATGATATGAAATGATATTTATCAAAAGTTTTGTATGTTATGATATGATATTGTATCATATGATATTGTTATATGTAATATTGTATATTATGATACGACATAACAGCTCAGTGTGTTCTATTGCCCGAGGCCAACTGCTGAGGGCAATAGAACACACTGAGCTGTTCCCTGCACCAAGGGGAAAAATTTTGGTCTATTGACTGCTCAGGCATTAAATGATTGTTTTATTACCTAATTTCATTTTTTAATTTTTTGTGTTCACAATTCTATATTACAAAAGTTTTTCATATTATTCTGCATTCAGGTCATTGTAAATCAATGACCTAAATGATAAATTTTAAGAACGATAGTAAAACAAATATAATATAGTGATCTTTTAATCTTGTAGCAATTATTTTTTTCTAAAATACATTGCCGGCCGGTCCAATAGATTGCAGTCTATTGACCGGCGGCCTAATAGATCGCAGTCTATTGACCAGCGGCCTAATAGATCGCGGTCTATTGACCGGCATGTCAATAGATCGGTTTCAATTGTTAAGAAAAACTGAATACACATACAAAATAGACGAAAATATTTAATCTGTAATAAAACAACAAAATCCCTTTGATTAGGTAATAATGTATTTTATATTAGTGTATTGATAAACATTGTATCTTTCAATACTGTATGAAATGAACATAATTATGATTATCAAACAATTTTTAACATATGATGTACGATATTGTGTCAAACCACACTACAGTATCCATGAATATCCAAGATCATTTACTGTGATTTTCATAATAATATGATAAAGGTGGTCTCATAAAGGTGATGGCTCTCAGTGAGCTTTGTAATCTGTGATTACGTATGTTTTATCACATCTAAAACCATTCTTAACCACATGCTCTGTACTATGATTAGGTAATTTTTTGCACGGTTGCTTGTGAGTATTGGTTTTGCTCTTTGCAGTATAAACTCAACATAGTATATGCTGATATAATGACTTACTGCCCTCACACATTACTGTTGTGTATTGATATAAAGTATTGTGTGCTTTTGTAGGGCATTTCCCATGAAGAGGCCATGAAGGTTAGAAAGGCTAACTTGACCCCTGGCCTTTTGACCTACTACAAGAATCCAATCATGATCTGTCAGGGGCATATGCAGTGGTTGTGGGATTCCAATGGAAAGAGATACTTGGATTTGTTTGGGGGCATTGTAACAGTTAGCGTGGGCCACTGTCATCCGTAAGTTATGTCTGTACTGCACTTTATTCAGTGGAAATTATTGATACTAGGTCGTCTCTAGACTATTACAGATATAATTAGGGCCTTCCTCTGCAGGTGCACTATAGTAACCAGTTTGTCCATCTGTCTATCTGTTCTTTGGTTGGATTTCCTTTGTAGGAAGCATATTTCCTTTCCCTTTGGTCAAGTTGGATCTTGAACCAACCCCTGGATCAAAGGACAGTTGATAAAACCTCTTTGTGTAAAACCCTTGTCTGCAGCATATTTTCACTCCAGAGACATAATGTTATCATAACATAGCATAATGCCCCTTTCATTTAATTATTTGTTGTAAATTATGCATACGTTTCCCCCCATTATATGTAGCATTGTCAAGTAATGTGGGAGGGTGGGGGTGAAATAATGGGATGACATTTTTTTCAGGGACACCCAGGCCATTATGGAGTTGGAACCAGACAGAATTGCCTGTCTGTGTCACAAGTCAGAATGAGTCTAAATTTATTGTTGTTTTCAGGAAGGTGACAGAAAGGGCAAAGAAACAAATGGATAACTTGTGGCATACAACAAATATCTATCTTCATCCCACTATTCACCAATATGCTGAAAAACTGGCAGCTAAACTACCTGGAAATTTAAAGGTACTGAAAGAGAAATGGAAGGTTTTAATAATGTCAAATCTATTTCAAAGAAGAGTCTATAGTGGTCTCATACATTTTAAGTTGTAGCACTTGTTAAAAAAGGAATGTTTAGATCCTAATTTTAATAGAGGTAAAATGTGCAGTGCTTTTTGCACAGATTTTATAACTAATTAAGGATGTTAACTGAATTAATTCATGTTATCTGTAGAAGAGAATTGAGATATGTTGCATCTTTTCCTTGGCAATGATTGGCATGTCTTGTAACAAATGTACTGGTATTCATTGGAAGAGGCTGCTTTCATTGTTCAATGTAAAACACATATGCTTGAAATCTTACTGCCTTTTTAATGCTAATTTAAGTTAGCAAATTAGTCAATTGTAAATTAGTTCTAGCCTTAGACATTTAAACTGTATGTATATTCAAGCCAAAGACAGATCTGGTACATTTTTGGAGTTGTATATATTTTAGATGTAGACAATTGTTGAGATTTTTATTTTATTTAAATGCAGTAACTATTGAATTTATTCGTAATTAATTTTTTTTCCAGGTTGTTTATTTCACAAACAGTGGTTCTGAAGCCAATGACTTGGCTGTTCTGATGGCCAGACTACACACTGGGGTGTTCGATATAATATCACTCAGGCAAGTATTGAAGAATTCTAAGTGATATAATTTCAGTTAAGCAAGTAACAACAGATTATTCATGTATTAATTTCTCAATTAAGGCAACTAACAATGGATTTTCCGTATTAGAAATCACTTGCAAGTAATGGAGGATTGCTAGCAAGGACTGGGGGTCAAGCTGAAAATTAATTTGGGATTATGTTTAGATAATTTTTAGTTTCTTTTGGATATTTAATGATTGAGGCATTCTTTATTTTAAAATTTTACTGGGACAAATACTATTCAAGGGATTCTTGAGCATTGAATTCAAAATACGGATAGATGAAATGTTTTTTCACAAAGTTTTATTACGTTTCTGCATTCAAAAAAATATTTTCGATCTAATTTTTAATGCAATCACATAAAAATGAAAATAGGTAATGAATGGAGTACCTGTAGTAAAGATGTATTGACTCATTCAGAATTGCACACAATACAGGAACATGTTCCAAGATTTTAAAAATTAAAAATACAAACAATATTTTCCTATATATTTCTAAATCTAATAGTATAAATGTTTTTCTGTGCTGGTTAAATGTTTTGTAAATACCTGTACATCACAATTTTAATCTAAAGCTTTATGTTTTCATTTACTTATCATTTAGAGATATTTGCTAATGCTTGCATTTTTCTAATATTGAATTGAATAGGCTTGAATGGACACCAGTAATCATGTTGAAAACTTCCATCAGTTTAATGTTGATTTTGGCATTAACATTAAGTATTTATACATGTAAACTGTCCATTTGTGTGAAAACTTTGTTCAGAAGATAGACTTTTAGATTTTCATAAATGGTGAATTTGCTTTCAACAGAAATTCTGAAAAAATGTCTTCTTTATATCCAACACATATATATTTTTTTCAATTTTGCTTCATATAACAATTGCATTGCAGAAAATGTAATGAAGAGTAAAACATTATTATACACATACATTTTTAGCCATGTTTGCCAATCATTTCAGGAAGCTAAGAATGTGAATTTGCTCATCAATTTATCGAGATTATTATTTTTCACTAACTGAGATTTTTAAATTTGGGGTGTATGTTATATATTTTTGCAGGAACGCCTATCACGGAGCAAGCCCCTACCTGATGGGTCTTACAGCCCTGTCCACCTGGAGGTTTAATGTTCCCACAGGATTCGGCATTCACCAGGTGTGTATTCATGTTGTATTTTTGGCAAACATCTTCTGTTTTAATGATTTTTCAACATATGGCATTTAATTCCAAACAGTATCCTTCTTTTAATCAATCGTGTCATTTGAATTGTCAAAATTGCCTGAAATCTATTGAGATGTCAATGTAATATCCAAAAATTAGTATAAGTGATATGTTGGCCAGACATCTTGCAAACGTGTACTTTATATATTGTGATAATTATAAGGAGTTACAAAATATGGAAATGGTCATGCTTACATGTGTCTATTTTTGGGGCCTGTAGTCTATGAATCCTGACCCCTACAGAGGACCTTGGGGAGGTGCCAACTGCAGGGACTCTCCCTCACAGGTAGAACCAAATGTCCACTCTCTTTTTCTCACTTTCCTATAAATTTTCCCTTCTTATTTAAAATTTGTCTATAAATTGTGCTTGGTCGTATGCATTGAAGATCACATTGGTCAAGAATTTCACTCTCTGCATAGTTTCACACCTGACTTGTTTTGTCACTCTTGATCTGCATCCTATGAATTTTGCATCGTCTCACACCTGGCTTGTTTTATCACTCTCTGCATCCTACAATTTTCATTTGATTTACACCTGGCTTGTTTTGCAGACCCTAAGGTCCTGTGACTGTGGGGCCGGAGAATGCCAGGCAGGGGTCAAGTATGTGGATCAGCTGGAGGACGTACTCAGATTCTCAATGCCCAAGGACAAGTGTGGGGCATTCTTTGCAGAATCCATTCAGGTACATATTTCACTTCAATGTTATGTTCTCGACTAATACTTAAATTGTCTATCATATGATATTAAAGTTTTCGTATTGATTTTGAATTGGTTATTTTATTTTGAGTGCAGATATTGGTGTCAGATTCATTCATGACATGCAAAAAAACCCACCAAGAAATGATAACATGTCTTATGAAATGCTTTTCTCATATAGCCGTATGACTAACGTTGAGAGAGAATGTTCAAGAGAAAGTTTGAATCGTTTCATGTACCCTACACATAAGCATGGACATGTATCTCTGTAGGGGGTGGGAGGAACAACACAGTTTCCCAAGAACTTCCTGGGGAAGGCCTTTGATCTTGTCAGAGCCAAGGGCGGAATTTGTATTTCAGATGAGGTACTTTTATTGTCTTATTACAGAAATCTATAAATTCTTTGTCAATGGATTACCATAAAGTCTTGTGTATTGTACACACCCATGTATAATATGCACCTCAAAGTTGGGTGTAAAATGCTGAAAAAAACCACTGTTCCTGTGTTCCTATGTATAATACGCACCCCCAAAAATGAAGAAATTTTTAATGGAGATTTTTGAAAAATCATTGATGTGTATGTGTTGAAAAAATGTATTCCAAGTGCTTGAAAAGTAATAACATCTGCAAATCAAATTTTGGCTGAAAAAAAATGTGTACTTTACATGAGACTTCACAGTAATGTCTGAATCTTAAAGTTGGTCCAAAGACCGAAACAGACTTCTTAAGTGGAGATTTCAAATAAGAATAACTCGAGAAATAATTTTGAAAAGAAACTAATTTATCCATCCAATGGTTGTATTTTTGAATTATACGAGCTTACAACTTTGCAAACATTTTAGTTAAGAATAGATCAAAATATTATGACTCTTACATATGACTTAAAGCTGAACACTGCTCGTAAATAGGCACTGTCTGCCATATTTCTCTTTCATCACCGTTATCCCTGCAACCCCTATATAAGCCGAAGACCTCTTAACAGTTTAAAGTATTTTGCTGTAGATGTCTCACCTGTGTGGACATACATCTGGCCTCGCCGTGTTACTTGGTCGCGATGAAATTATCAAATTTTACGCACTTTTTTCAAGTCAGGCGAATACTATCATCAAATAAGCAGGTCAATGCATTATTTACAAACAGAATATGCACATAAAATAAGAAATAAATGCATAGAATCCAAAGACCACGAAAGGAACAGTACAGTTGTGCAATCGGGTGTAACGAAATCGAAGGGTTTATATACCTGTGTGACGGTGCCTATTTACGAGCGATGTTCAGCTTTAAGATTGTTCCCAGTTCCTAGACCAGGGCTGCGTTTTCAGCAAAGATCCTTAGTTTTCAGGATTCTTTTGTTATTAGGTTCAGACTGGGTTCGGCAGGCTAGGTGAACATTTCTGGGGATTTGAAAGCCATGGAGTTACTCCAGACATTGGTGAGTATGTGTTACACACACTAAAACTAGCTAAAATATCTCTATTATACAGATAATAATAACCAGATGTGCACTTTTCAATGGTTTTGGAACAAATGCAAACCCATTTTCTTTCTTTAACGAATGCTAATAGATAATAAATGTGAGAAAAGGTTTGTTTTGTTTTTTTAGTGACAATGGCTAAAGGTATTGGAAATGGTTTCCCCTTGGCAGCTGTAGTAACCACACCTGAGATTGCCTTATCCATGGCCAAAGCCCTACACTTCAACACTTACGGAGGGAACCCACTGGCCTGTGCTGTAGGATCGGCTGTGTTAGATGTAGGCAGGCTTATTCTTTTGTTGCATTTTACGAATATTGGGAACAAAAAAAAGGGAACCTCACTCTTAAATCCTAATGATCAATCATGTTGGGGGACGTACTGTTATCCTTTTCTGCCCAAATTTATCATGAACCTATCTTATTTACTTAGATAAGGTTTAAGGGAAAAGTCAAGGTCAGAGTGTCATGAAAGTATCAAGGTTATTAAAAGAGGTCTTGTGTCAGTTTTGTTGCCTTAGAACTTTCACAAACACATCTTGTTGAGAGAGAGAGAAAGAGGGATGAGATAGAGAGCAGAGAGAGAGAGGGGGGAGAGAGAAAGAGAGAGGGTGGGAAAAAAACAAAGCTTGAAATTTATATTATGTATATATAAACAACTGTACATTTGATAAATTAATACATGTATATGTAAAGTGAAAGTGTAAACGATTGATGTACAAATATAGATGAAGATCATATTAAAATGTAGGTAATTGAAGATGAGAAAATTCAAGAGAATGCAGCAACAACTGGAACCTACTTTATTTTGGAACTCAGGAAACTGATGGATGAATTTGAGACAATTGGAGATGTCAGAGGGAAAGGCTTGATGATTGGAGTGGAGCTTGTCAAAAATAGGGTAAGGCCAGGGTCTGTTACTTCCCTGGTAAAATTACCTTTATCTTCCCTCCTGCTAATTTGTAAGGAAATCATTGGATAACAGCAGTCACGTGGAGACCATGTATAATCCATACACCGTTAGTATAAAATATACCTCCCCTTGAGCAATATGTTATTCTTAGTGTATTATGATGTCAGGTTTTGCACCCAATATGAAACTTGTAACTTTGTTAATAAACATTATAATATAAATTTTTATTTTTATATTCATTATTTGCCATTTATACAAAGCCAGATGGTAAGATATAATTGTTACATGGTTTGTAGTAGACCAAATATGGTTTATGCGTGGTCAGTAAATTTCATCATCCGCTCTCGCCCCACATGGAATTTACTGACCACGTATAAACCATATTAGGTCAACTACAAAACATGTAACTAATAATACCATTCTATGTTAAATGACGAGAGGAAAGCTTTGTTGCTGTATTATTTGCACATTTAATCAGGTTCAATATATATTGTGTCTATTAAAGATGCTTCACTTTCTCCAATGTTCTAGTTGTCAATGAAAGTGAAGAAATTTTAATTTCGATGTTTTTAAAATATAATAGCTGTAAAAGTATTGAATGAATCTTACTTTGATTTTTTGTTGGTTTTCAGGAAAGTATTGAACCACTGCCTGTTGAAGATGTCAACAAAGTCTGGGAACATATGAGAGATTATGGAATTCTAGTTGGAAAAGGAGGAATATATGGAAATGTAGGGGTCTTTTTGATCTTTTGAAAGCACAATTTAATATTCTGAGAGTAGTATGACGACTAGCAATTAATTCAGATTATGTAACACTAAAACACACTTACTCTCTATTGTTTTCATCTTCAGGTACTTCGAATTAAACCACCCATGTGTATTACCAAAGCTGACGTGGATTTCACCATTGCTGTTTTTAAGGATGCTTTAAGAACGTGCCTGTAGCTTTGAGGCTATGTAGATGCTAGGATAGATGATAAGTGTGTATGTTTGAAAGAATTATACATGTATATGTATGAAAAGATAAAGCACATACCTTGAGAATATGGTATATGTACTTTCTGATGCTGAAACAAGTTGCAAGGACAGGAAAACTTTTTGAACATGTTTGGGATTCCTTGCACAAAATGATGCATTATTTTTGTTAGGAGTCGTTTGTACAATGTACATGTATGTTGGGTATTTTTAGAACATTTTATGTGAGAAAATAGTTTAATCTTAACTGTGATTACTCATGAACAAACAAACTTTTTTTTTATACCTTTAATTATTTTTCAAAACAACTGTTATGTTAAACAGATGCCATCTATATAGACCAGGAACTATCGGTACATATGCATGGCTTTTATACATTGTATTTACAACAATTCTAAATGTGCAGGCTTGAATGTTTACATATTAAACATTTAGGTTTTTTAAAAAACTTTATAGTAAATTACCTATGCATATTCACATTGATTTATATGTTAGAAGTCATTGATATTGTGATATAGTGTACAATTTGTCATTGAATTAAATTGAAATGTTCTCTACACAACTGTACTGGTGACAGACTTACAGTGTATTTTAGCAGTTAAAATCCTTAATCAATAGACTTGACTTGCTAGCCAAGGGAGAGTAAAGAAAATCTGAAGTACGCTTTTGAGAAAAAAAAAAACAAGTGAAAGGTCATCAACAACAAGTTTCATACAGAGTAATGACGTGTTCTGAAATTATTCAAACTTCTCTTATTCTCACAGGATATATTTTAGGTAAGCTAATATAAAATTACAAATTTTGGTTTCATTGCGGTCTAACGTGGCCACTGGCGTGCTTATTATCAATATTACTTTAGAAAGTATGCTTGAACAATTCTTTGGCATATCTATCTATGCACAAGTGGGTTCTGAATATATGAATATATAGGGTAACCATGAAATTTGACATTAAACATTAGTGCTTCATTGTGTATAGATTATGATTAAAACATGGTTGATGTTCTTGACATTTAGATGGTTAACACACTGCTTCTTTCTACTAGCATTCATAATATCATCAGTTTTGAACATCTTGTCACCAGTATATCTATATCCAAATAAATTTCAAAGCATTGCTGTTTTTGGTCGTTTATGAAATATATTTAAATCAATTTCAGTATTTATAAGTAGAATACTAGTCTTATGTTGACATATGGTGCTAAAGTCTTGTTTATTTCACTAATATTTCTTCTCGTAAGCTTAATTGGGGTGATTTCACCATGCATCATATACATGTACTGTACTGATGACCACTTATTTTCTATCAGGTGTCCGCTATTGTCCAAATATAAGTAAAACTTGTTTCCTTTCCTTTCTATTTGTCACATGTTTAGGAAACTTGTAGACGTTTGTTATTGCTAAACACATTGGTTCTCTTTTTAGTAAATAACACTCTAGCTTCAAGAATGAGTGCGGAGTCAAGAAAAATTTAATTGTAAAATAACGAAATTGAATGATAATGGTCTATAAACTTTTTTGACTTCTTTTCTTTAAGCAATAGGCTAATCTAAAGAAAACTTGGCATAAAGCATCCTTATGGAAATGGGAAACTATATTGTTTAAAAGGTGAAGTCGCACCCTTTACAGAAAGGAGATAACTGAAAAATAGGTTAATTGTCTTGGAAAAAATTGCACTATAAACATGTCAATATTTAAATCTAAATTATTTAAACTATGACATCCTCCTCTGACCAAAAAAATGGTCCCAGGAGAGGCTCAAACTTAGATTTATAGAAAAAATCTATTAAAATTCGCTCAAGAACTGCAGTGCTACAATTTGTGGTTTTACTGTGCGAGCATCATGAATTTCTAAAATGTTACACAAGGGAACGATGAAGCCCATGAGCCTCACAGAGTCGTGCTAATCTCTACTTGATAATGTAAACGACAAAAACATAAAACTTGACAAGAAAAAATTTAACGCAAGCGTCAAAAGAAACTTTTCTTACAAAAACAGATGTCCGTGATACAAGAAGTGTTTTTAGTAAAAGATGAAACCCCTCTTCGTGTCTGATGGCAATAAGTAAGAAAAAGATAACCAATATCGCATTGACTTCGAATTTTAATTTGAAAGAATTGTTTTCAAAACACAATAGCGATATTCTACTTTAGTGCCATTTCATGGGTGCAGTGTGTGTTGTTTAGGACACGTATGAACTTAAGAACTTGGGATACATTAAGAAGAAAAGTTGAAACCTTGTTTGCTTAATCATCATTTTTTTCCTTTCCGTTCCTCTAACAACTCCACTAGAGCATGTCCGTGACACCGTTCGGGATGACACCAGCACCCTAACACTTTGCCCCTCAGCTCCTCCAAAGACTCGTACAACGTACGCCCGTTTTCGCGTATTTCTTGGTTCGTTCCCACGTATTCTTTATACCTTCGAACACGCTCCTCTCTTCCTTCATATATTTTAGCTGTGAAGGGGTTCCCCCACTTGCTCCCCGTAGCTCCCCTGACGTAGTGCGTCATGTCCCTACCTATGTACACGTGGTTTGGGTCTCTCAGCCAGTCTTCCAAGTCTTTGAATCCCATTTTGTTTAAATTGAACTTTCTTATGTTCACAACTGTTGTTTTTCCTAAACGATCCGCAGCCATCTTCAGTGCTTCAAATACAATAAAGTAATAAAGAGAAAAATGAGGTTTAGTGGAAACTTTCCTGTAATGGCCAAAGTATTAAGGGTTTGTACTATCAATTGTAACTGGCATTAATGTACTAACTGTATTTTGAAACCTTCCTGAAGAAGGCTGGATGCTCAACAAAATATATTACCCATCAGTAGGGAAAGAAAAAATCTTTTTAAGTAAAGGTATTTTTCTATATCTTTACACATAGCTCTTAGTCTCAATGTGATTATGATATTAAAACCTATTTCATGAAGTTTGAATCTCCAGTGTCAAAATGAATGTTCCTCTTAATCACAATTGGATATACATGTACGCCCCCCCCCCCAAAAAAAATATATAATAAAAAATAAATCGCCTTACATTTTGAAAATATATCATGTGTTCTGACATTTTATGAGTACTTCTTAATACATATATACGCATATATAATATATTGTATAAGACTACCTACGAACTGTACATAATTCGTTTTAGGAAAGCATTCACTTACCCCAGGCTCTTGTTTTAGTATGTCTCTACAGCTTTTGTAAAAATTCAACCAACTGTTCATGCCCTTGTAATACATGTCTAAAGATTTCACGTTTTTATTTGGATTGATACTAATGAATTCGACAAACTTTTCACTATTAATTACTTTCCATGCAACCTATACATATACATTAAAAGATATTATACTCGCAACCTATGTTTGAACGTCCACAAATGACCTTCTCTTGTTTATGACCTCAACCTCTGACCTTTCATTTCACCAAATACGAAATCTCAAAACTTGATAACCAGACGAACAGAGAGAGAGAGAGAGAGAGAGAGAGAGAGAGAGAGAGAGCGGGATGTACGGACGGACAAATACTTTCTATATGTAATGATATTTGGTGTAGCTGCACTGGCTTATAAGACAGACAGAAATAGTTTTTGTTCTATTTTATTTTCTTGTTCATAAAAACAACAAATGGTACAATGTGCTGTATAGTGTATAGTTAACATGTAAACATAAAACAGTTGTGATCACCTTATAATATCTTTATGACCTGCTGTTACAAATCAATACCATATCAATATCTGAAATGTTTTATCAATACTAAGTAAATCATAAACCCATCCATAATATACAAGAATATATACATGTGTATGGTACATCGTAAAAAAACCCCAATAATATAAGGAACTAAATTTGTAACTTGACATTCGGTAGATATTGGTAAATCTCTAATAAAGATACCTATATTTTACTCGTCTAAGTTAAAAAACCGTTTGGTTGATAATATCACGAGAGACACAAGTTATAAAAATACCTGTAAACTGTTCATCCTTTACATTCTAAATTTTAAATGGATGCATGTGAATTTGGTTATACAATACTCAGTATATACTGTTCTTGCTTACCGATACACATACTTGCAGTCAAACTTTGAACTGAATATTAAGAACGTAACGAATTGTCAATCGATACTGGCATTCCATTCATGCATATGGATAGAAGATGTGGGCTTTCTATGACAAAATTAGCCACGATTCGTCATTTTCCTTTCCGTTCCTCTAACAACTCCACTAGAGCGTGTCCGTGACACCGTTCAGGGTGACACCAGCATCCTAACACTTTGCCCCTCAGCTCCTCCAAAGACTCGTACAACGTACGCCCGTTTTCGCGTATTTCATGGTTCGATTTCGCGTACTCCTTATACATTCGAACACACTCCTCTCTTCCGTACTTTTTGACATTGAAAGGGTTCCCCCACTTGCTCCCCGTAGCTCCCCTGACGTAGTGCGTCATGTCCCTACCTATGTACACGTGGTTAGGTTCTCTAAGCCAGTCTTCCAGGTCTTTGAATCCCATTTTGTTTAAATTGAACTTTCTTATGTTCACAACTGTTGTTTTTCCTAAACGATCCGCAGTCATCTTGATTTCTACTGATATATAAAAAAACACCGCCCCGTGTTCAAGTTCAAATTTATCACGGCATGAGGAGGACATATATTATACATATATAGTACATTTGCATCATTTATGAGAGGTACGTTATCTTAAGATTATAATTATTTTTTTAATATTGGAACATTATTAGTTGACATAAGTTAACAGAACTTGATAACATTTGGTGAAAAAACTTACTATTTAGGTATTTATTTTTTAGAATTATAATAAGCTCTTTATTTTAAAAAATATTTTCAAATTCATCAGCAGTACGTCAAAAACTAAAAAAATTGCCAATTTTCCCCCAGCGTAGGATGTCCAGTCTCCATCGGTAGATGACACACGATTTAAAGTTCTGAATTTCAAGAAACACTCTATGTAATTATATTATTTTCATATCTTAGGGTCGTCTTAAAAATGTACAGTTATAATATTTCTGGCCTTTTGAGGAGTCATTGGAATAACTGAATCATCTTGTAATGAATTGGTCTTGTAACTTTTGTCTTACAACTGCTGAACTCTATTATACATTCACAATATTTTGTTCAGAGCAGATGATAGAGAACACACTCACACGTATCTAACACTTTTTAAATATATTTCCTAGAATCTAAGAGTAGATCACGTTTTCATTTTTTAATGAACTTTTGAATAATACTAGTTATACAGAAGTGATTCGTGATGTATCGATTAGATGATATTTCAACCGATTTTTTTTTTTAGCAAATAATCTATTATTCTACCTGTTAGCTGGCAACCCCCCTCCCCCCCCCAAAAAAAATTAATTAAAAAAAAAAACCACAAAAAACTGTAAGGCCATCAACTATACATTAATTATAGCGATCCACTGCAATTGATGACTGATTCGATCATCAGAATATATATTTCTAGTGAATATCGATTAATATCGATTAAATCGGAAATTTACTTTACTTTACTTAAATTAATTTTAAAATGCGAATTGATGTTACATTTCTGGAAAAACAATTACTGGAAATACATGTATGCAATGGTTCATAAGCAATGCAATGACTGTTTAACAGCTATAGATCTACACGTCATACAAACATTCAACATGTAAATATAACAAGATATAACGTGCAATATGTACAGTTACTAGTAGTGTCAACCAGAGACATAAATAACATATTATGTCTCTGGTGTCACCCCCCACCCCCCAAAAAAAATGAAAATAAAATTAATATAATATAAATTATATAGAATCATCGCCTTACCAAAGTACTTTCGTTCACTCTGTCTTCTCGGTAAATTACACCTGCTTCCTCTGACATTATTTATTGCTATTTGTATCCAATCGGGGGTATTTCACAACAACTTTGCAAGTCGCATGTTCACGAATCAATCTATAAATATAAAAAAAAATTAAAAGATATTAGGGTTGGAAAAGTAATAATCTCCCATGCATAAAATCTATCTATTTAAAAAAAAAAAAAGGATAAAGGGGACAAATTAAAAAAAAAATCAAATGAAAAGGAGAGAAGAAAAATATATCGGGTTCGATGTTTCTCTAAAAAGCTCTAAAGAGAAAGTGAAAGTTAATTTGCTGTCGACAGACAGGGCCAACAAATGACGAGATGACGAACGCATTTTGGGGACCTTATCTTTCAAACAGACAGTGGGGAACGGTTAGAGAGGATATCAGTACCGACGGAAACAGGTTTCATTTTTGCTTTAGTCGTTGGAAAAGTTTGCAAACGTTTTGAAGTCAGTAATTCCCCGCATTGATCACTGACCATGCTATATGCAGTTCTCTGGAAATGATCGTAAGACAGACCGGAAAGCGACATTTCCGGCTACGTTTATTTTATACAAATGTATATGTTCTCTTTTTTATTTAATGCTGTTTCTCAAATTTGTTTGCATAAAAAGTATCGTATTTTTATTGTGCCGCAGTAGAACTGTAGAAAGAAAGAAAGAAACGGAGAAAGAAAGAGCAAATATACAATGCATTTATTAGCTATACCAGGAATCGAACCCGGTAACCAAGCAGAAAGGTTCTCCACTATAGTCACGAAGAAATTTTTTGCCACTTGATAGGATTAGCAGATGTAGTCTTATCTACCGTTATCTACTGGTAGTTCATTACGTCATGTGGTTGAAAATATCTGCAGTTATAGTTTGCCATTATAATGTAATGAGAATGAATATTTTTTTTTATCATGTTTGCCTCAATATGTTGTGGATATCACCCATGTAAATAAATTTTTGATATTACAATACAATGGCGTCACGATGAATTTATAGAAGTATTACTATTGAAAAGACGTTAAAAAATCTATATAAAGTTATGATTTCTTTAATATGGCTTTTTAATAAATTTTTGGAAATTAGTTTTATTTATTTTCTTGCCCCAAAACTAATGCTTTATCTCTCAATTTCTCAATTTTAAACATGTTTTCAATATGATTTTATTTTGCTTAATGAAATTTCATTTTTCTTAAAACTTGAAAGCTGGGACAGTTTTAAATTTCAAGAGGCAGGGAAAAGACAATATCGTAGTGGAGATGATGGATTATTTGGATTCTGTGATGTTTCTGGCACCTTCATGACAAAGCTCAGTCTATGGAACCACAAGGATGAAATCATCAAAGAGAGACTTTTTGGATTGAGTGGAACTGAGGTTATTATTTGTTGATACCATTGTATGTGGTGTTCTAGCTCACTGTAGATGAATGAACAAATGTAGTACTTTTCTGATTAATATTTGCCTAATTATTGTAACCATTGTTGTTGACATAGACAAATAGCTCTGTCTTTTAGTGGTCACATTTTCATTATCTGCTCTGGAATGCAAAGCACTCCCCTCCCCCCCCCCCCCCCCCTTTTAAAAAAAAAAATGGGTAGGGCTACATTATTGCAGCCTCATCTAGTCAATGATTTTATTAAATCTTCTCGCTAAGAACAACAAAGCATGTATGTGTTCATGAAATTTAGGATCTCATACAATTTTTTTTTAGAATTATAAAAATTATACACGTATCATTAAATAATGGACAAATATCAATATTGTCATGAATGTTAAAAGAAAAAGGGCAAATGTTTAAAGATGATCTGAAATCACTTGAATTATACAAATGAATTAGGTAAGTTTTCAGTTACTCAATCGTGGTCTAATAATATGTATTGACTACTTGAATTGAGTCTTCAGTGTGCAGTGTATTGCAGTACTTTATTAAAAACCTACCTATGAATAACTGTAACTTGGTTGATTGTGAAGATAGCACTAATAATGACTGAAAAGTGACCAATGAGGTCTATGGAATCTTTAGATATCATTGTTTAGTGTACTGGGATGGGAATCAACAGTTATAAAATATTCCATATATTAATTGTCAGGGAAACCATGGTGAGGATGTGAAGGAGCTCTTTTACTATGTGGATGGGCTTCCAGACCACTCTTATATGAAGGCATTATACAGATACCCACAAAATGAGTTCCCATATGAAGAGCTTCTACAGAGGAACTTGGAGAGAAATCAACAGGATCCCGAGTTTGAATTGACTGATACAGGTTGTACTTTAATTAGAGTATATGCTTTGAGTATACACCTTGTGAATTTACAAGAAAAGAGCATGTCATTATCAAATACTGTTTGCTGACATTTAACCTGTGACACAATTTTGCCTATATTTGATATAAAGGAATATTTGATGAAGATGAGTACTTTGATGTTGTGGTGGAGTATGGCAAGGACCCTGCCAATGAGAAGAATCTGGTGTGTTGTTACACAGTCACCAACCATTCCAATCAGTCGGCAGATATCACTGTTTTCCCACAGTTCTTTCTATTTGACAGTGTCAACCCAAATAAGTATGTGTTGGAGATCATTCTTAGGGGCTAATTTCTTTATTCAGTGGAATGACCATCATATGTCTGAATTACCAAGAAAGATGATTTAATCAGGGTTCAGTGTATCATTGTTTTCCCCCAATATATATTTTTTCCTTAGACCATTGACTAATAATATATGTTAAGATACCTCACTACTTCAAATGTTATACTTTTGAGACACTACATGTATGTCACAAGATGGCAATTTAAATGTTTTGTTAAATTGTTTGTATCAATCGATTTGGTTGAATATCATCATAGCTCAGTGGTCATAGCATCAGGTTTGGGAACTGCCGATCATGAGTTCAAATTCGATTGGGGCTTTTGTCCATATTTACTAAATCATTTTTTGAAAATCATAATTATTAGGGCCCCGCTCTGTTGGTGCCCTATAGTGATCAGTCTGTCCATCCTTCCATCCATCCGTCCCTCCGTCCGTCTGAGATCATTTGTCCAGGCATATCTTATCTCCCCTTGGCCCAATCTGGCTCATACTTCACCCACAGAGTGCTTTTGGGTAAAGGGTGTGCAGTGACTTTGAATCATGTTTCTAAATTTAAGGTTAAAGTCAGCAGAATTATATGAAAAATCCTTGTCTGGGCATATCTTCTCTCCCCTTGCTCTATTCTGGCTCATACTTTACTCACAGAGTGTCTTTGGTCAAAGGGTATGCAGTAAACTTGAATGAAATATGTAGGTCAAGTGTCAAGGTCATATCGGATCATATATATATATATATATATATATATATATATATATATATATATACACACACACTCTCCACTTAGCCCTGTTTGGCTTTTACTTCACTTAAACAGAGCTTTTGGGTTTATGGTGTGCAGTCACCTTGAACCATGTCAATGTAAATATCATAGCAGAGATCTCTTTATAACCAGTTGTAGACCATAATGAGATTGAATGAAAAGTTCTGTGCTAGCTGGAAAATTTTTAAGTTATAGGTCAAGATCAAAGCAAAATTCTCTTAAATGCTTTTCATCCTATTGTTCATTATTTAAGTGGGGCCCCTGAGATGGTCACCATCTCATTGTTGTCTAGTATTTTATCCAAATTGCATATTTTTTCACCTTTCAGACTTATACCGTTGAACTTCGGTATCTTGAACACTGATATCTCGATTACAATGTATATGCTGAAGTGATTTGTAAATCCCAACCACTTATTTTTTAAGTATTTAACCCTTGATATTGAATACTCGGATATTTCGAAGTTTTTAAACAGTCCCATCTAGTTCGAGATAACGAAGTTTGACTGTATATACTTCTTATACATATGCTATCTTTCATAATAAAGTAATTTTCTGCTGATTTGAGAAATTATTTTGACACACCAACACATTATTTGATAGATCAATAAAGAATCATTTTTGAAAAATGATTTTACAAAAATGAGACCTATATCGGTTTTCAATTAATTGATATGAATTTTTTTAATAGAAACGTGAAACATCACTTTGGCTGCAAACAGGATATTTTAGAGCTAAAAATTTGGTATCAATTGATGCACAATACGATTATCTATAAACACATGTCAAAGACTGCCAAATAAACTTAAATAATATTTTGAAGAAAAAAATATTTATGAAAATGAAAATTTGAAGATGCATTTTAAACCTATATGAATAAAACTTACAAATCAACTGTCACTTGCATTAAACAATTGCTATACAATCATATTTCAACAAAAATTGAAATGAAATAGTGAGAAATCAAGAAAAATTGGAAAATCCTAAATTTGAACCGATCCAGATTATAATTGAACTGATCCCGAACAAAATCATATAAAGTTGGAATATATCACAATTTTGTAAAAATTCCAGGTTGTTTAGCTATAAAATAATTGTTCATTTACTGATCTTAAAATACATATCAATTACTCAGAATAAACTGCAGTATTCTTGTAAAATTTCAATTTTAAAATAACTCTGATCAGGATCAGTTTTTTTTTTCAATGTGGATTGGTTCAAATTTGATGAATTGCAATTTTTCTAAAATTTTGCATTTTCATTTCAATATCTTTGCAACTTATCATTGTTTGATAAGTTTTTGTGGCTATTTGTTATTCTTTAGATTTTATTCAAACATAGATTTAATTAAAAGATATAAAAGAATAACAATTTTAATTTTCAGAAATATTTTATTAATTAAAAATTAAAAAACTTGACCAGACCATCTTTAGCATGTCCCGGTATTTGTTTATAATTATTTTACACATCAATTGAGACCCGAGTTTTAAACTCTATAATACCCTGTTTGCAATCAAAACAATTTTTCCCATTTCACTGTAAAAATACAGAAATAATTCAATTGAAACAATTGAAAGATGATATTTGTCTCTGTTTTATGAAATTATATTTCAAGAAAGATTCTTTATCGATTCATCAAATAAAATTTTGGTGTGTTGAGGAACCTTATAAAAGAAATTACCAAAAAGTTTTACTTTACCTGTGACTTTTTTTGTTTATTCGCATTGTCTGTTTCATTCAGATCATGGTCAGGTGTAAAATTTTAGAGGAAGTTATTCAGAAATTTAGATTTCAATGAATTATGCTGTAATGAATGTTCAGATTTTGCTTTTACACTATTTTTCTTCTGCAAACAGTATGGTGGTACTGTAAATTTCTTATTTTATACAAGTTTTTATGAGTGTTATGGTTATATTAAAAAAATCCTGGACTTACGTTACAAAATTATCACAAGAATAAAGAGCTAAGGGCCAAAATCTGCCCACCTCAAAGATAAATAATATTTTTCTATTTATTTGCTGTGGATGTCTAATTCTCTAAAATAGCATCAAATTGTTCAAGTAAGTCAATTTTTGAAGAAAATATGTTTGAAGAAATGACCGACCCAATGTCTGAATAGTTACGTTAAAATGTGGGATTATAAATAAAATTAGAGGATACTTCACTAATATTGTCAAGATAATCAAAGTATTTCATAAAAAGGGTTAAGTGGTTTTAATAAATTTGAACTAATTCTTTTGTTGCATATTTTTAAGGAGGACGACTTTAGTTTTCATTGCGCATGTTTTTGTGCATTCTATTATAATACAGTGTATTTATACTTCTTATGAAATTTTTTCGATATCATTTATAAAATTGAACACAATAAACAAAATACAAATAAAAATATTTAGATTTTTTAAAGAAAATTTTATTTTTTAAACGATTTTTCTGTTGTACGGTAGGTGAGCGTTGCCATTGTGCTTCTATGACGTTATGATAAAATGAAGCTTTGTAGGAGAACGTTATAAGAAATAACATTAAAGAAAAAGTTAAAATCATATTTTATACCCAGAATAATGTTATCCTCGAGGGATATTTTTTTAATGAATCCATTATACCAATCTACATTTGTAATGATCCAACTATATAGCAAAATTTGGTGCATTTTAATATTTTGAGATGGCCCCCACTAAAAACCGGGATGGTAGAATTTAGTATTTTTCCATATAAGGTAAAAAATGATATTACTAATCACATATTACAATTTAATAAAAAAAGATATTGTAGTATTTTTTTAATCTGCTTCGAAGTACGGAAAATGACAGTTTCCTATATATTCCTAAAGTAAATGTACCTCTATTTTGAGATGACTCCTAAAAAGAACCAGATGGTCGATTTTCTTGAAACTTTGCAGATAAAGTGGTGTAAATGACATATGGTTAAAAATAAAGAGTTTTGCTATTGTAGTTTTTCCATAAAAAACCCAAATCGGCCACCTTAAATTTTCACCATGGCATCCATTTGCCTAAGAAAATAAAAGCTTTATTAGTGGTAGAGATATTGAAGAACTGATTTTTGTTGTGAAACAAAAGACTATATAAAAAGTATTTATATAAAAAAAACATATTTTTAAATAAATGATATAAACAAACTTTTTAGAACTAGGTCCATTTTATGAACAGAATGGTACTATTTTTTGAATGGTACGGTTTTGCTAAAAATAGCTGCACACTTTTTGAAAGATTCACACAATTTATTAATGAGGTGAAATATTACGTGACAAAGATCTGTTTTCTGACATGATCTCCTTTCTGTTGATATCAAACAACCAATATTAAACATGCGTTTCACATATTTCGCAACCAAGTTGTAAAAAGTAATTTGGAAAACTCCAAATGACTGTACTTGAAATACAGGGAAGTGTGTTTGATAATGATAACGTGGACATGTCATTTACTTATTTTAAATACTAATATGTTTGATGTTGCCATATACAGAATACTGATTAAGTTCTTGTTAAAGGGGCATGGTCATGATTTTGGTCAAATTTTTATTTCCTATTTTTATTGTTTGCAATGCTTTAGTAATGCATTCCTATTGATCAACCAAAATTTTAGTGTCAGTCGAATAGTTATTAGCAAGATAAAGAGCTCACAATTCTTTATTATGTAAACAAGACTCGTGCCATGTTGTTGTTTATATTGGTTCAATATACAGATAAAAAAAATTTCTGAGCTGATTTTTCTATCTGCTAATCCGTTTTGTACATAAATAAACAGTCCCTAGCGTTTGTACATTATTTTCAGGTCTAAACCTGGAATTTTCTGTCAACATTCAAAATGTAAACAAAAACATGACCTGAGCTTTGTTTACACAAAAAAGAGTTGGGAGCTCTGTATCTCGCTTATCACTTGACGATTGACGCTCAAATTTTAGTTGACTATTAGAAATGCCTTATTGAAGCATTTTAAACATTAAAAACAGAAAAATAAGTTTTGACTAAAATCGTATCCCTTAAGAATAAGTAATCAATGATATTTTTAAAAATTGTTTCACTGGAATTGTATAAAAATGGTATTTTTTTATGCTCTGCATAGAAATATGTGGTGAATATGACGTCACAAATATGTAATTTTTCAAAGTTTGTCTATTCAGGAAATGATAAAGTAGTAAATATTAAAAAATTGGCTGGGTCATATTTTGATACTTCAGTTTAAAATATAAAAGCCCTTAGCTCTTTGAAATACATACATTAAAATTGTAAAATGAAAGACCTAACTTAAATTCCTTGAAAATCAAAGTTTATCTCAATAGAGATTTGAATGAAACAAACATTTTTTTTTTTAAAAGATGTGTAAAGATAATCAATGTATTCATGGGATTTCTAATTTGTCATATTTTACACTTTTACAGAATTCCAGTTGTCCTTCATCATTGTGAGTATATTGATCATTACACTTTAGAGTGAATATAGTTATGTCATCCTTTCATATGTTCATCTGATAAGATTTTTTAGGGTAAATATTCTCCTTTTGGCCCAATCAGGCTCAAACTTTCTCTATAGAATAGGCAAAAGGTGTGCAATGACCTCGAAACAAGTATTTTCATAAAAAATCAAGGTAAAATCCTTGTCTGGAACAATTTCTTCTGCCTTTGGCCCTATCTGCCCCATTCTTCACTTTATGATTACTAGTCTGTAAAAGGTATGCAGTAACTTAAAAACAAGTTTCTAGGTTAAGGTCATAGCATAAATCCTTGTTGACAGCTTCTTATCCCTTGGGCAATTAAATCTGGCTAATATTTCATTACCAAAATTGTAAATTTCATTTCCTCCAAGATAGGGGTTCCGACTCTAGGATGGGGCCAAAATGGTTATATAGTGTAAATGTATATAATGTTTAAAAATCCTTACTTCTGCTGATACTGAATAGAAACTGACTGCATATTACGAAAGACCATACAAGCCTCTACCAAAATTGTTAAAGACTACATGCGGTATTGCGCATTTCTCGCCCCCCAAAATCAAAGTCCTATAGATAGTTTTAAAAATGAGGTTATATATAGTTAAAATCATATTGAAAATAGGTATGTAAAAGGTTATCTCCCCAGTGACGTTATCATGTAGAAATGACGTCTTAAAGATTAATTGTCTTATTTTGATAAATGAATGTTTTGGAGCAAAGTAAGGGTGTTTTCTGATGGTTTTTCGACTGGGAAACATCAAGTGCACCCTTGCTCAAGTACCATTTTTTACTATGATGTGTATAAGTATATGAACAAAAGCATATGTAAAAATTGTACTTAAATAGACCTGTGCTCTTCAAAAGGCAAAATATGAAGGATAAATGACATTACTTCATTTGTTTGCAAAATTGCGAGAATTAGTCTATTTGAGGGGCATCATTAAATAATGATGACTTATAGCATTATTAATGTAATAGATATCCTCTGCATAATATTTATGCCCCCCTTCAAAGAAGGGAGGGCATATTGCTTTGCTGTCTGTCTGTCGGTCTGTAGCTTGGTCGGTCCATCAACAGTTTCCATTCATTTTCTATGCAGAGGTTGCATATACTGAAATGAAATTTAGTATACAGATTTATCATAAGAATATCTAAGTCAAGTTTTGTTTTGGGTACAATCGAGCAATTTTTGACAGAGTTATAATGACCCGACTTAAAAAATTCCAATTATTTGCAGTTTCTGCTCATTTTCTTTGCAGAGGTTGCACATACTTAAATGAAATTTGGTATACAGATTTATCGTAAGAATATCTAGGTTAAATTTGGTTTTGAGTAAGATCGAGCAAGTTTTGACATAGTTATGCCCCTTGAACTTAGAAAAATTCCAACTATTTGCAGTTTCTGTTCTTTTTCTTCACAAAGGTTGCACATACTGAAATGAAATTTGGTTTGCAGATTTATCATAAAAATATCTATGTCAAATTATGTTTTGGGTACGATCGACCAATTTTTGACAGAGTTATTCCCCTTGGACTTAGAAAAATTCTAATTATTTGCTTTTCGTTCAATTTCTCTACAAAGGTTGAACAAATTAATATTTACAGAATTTCTGTATGGATCCTGGGGATGGGGGGTGGGGTTGTTTCGATAAAACATATGCCCTTTGGTGGGGGGGGGGGGGGGGGGGGGTAAATATGCTGAGCAAGGGCTGAATTCTGTTCTTTAGATATGCCGACTTAAGAGTAAATGCAAACTGAGAAAATAAGGCAGTCTACCAATATTTTTTTATATTTAAATGCCCTGGAGGAAGAATTTCTGTATGGATCCTGGGGATGGGGGGTGGGGTTGTTTCGATAAAACATATATACTAGTCTTTAGTTTATTAATGAAAATATATGCATGTAAAATCTATCTTGACGATGAACATATCATGGGAAAATTATATCCTATCAATAGAGTCTTGCACCTATTCATTATCCGGTCATGCACTCTCATTATCTTTAAGTTTTTCACTAAAATTATAGATTTCGTAGTCCTCATTGCAAAGTCTCAGGTAGGGGAGGAGGGGATGGTCATTACCATAGTTTAGAATTTTTTTACTCCAGAATGAAGCTTAATTAAATGCATATATGAGATTTCTCTGCAGGTCTGTGTATGGGCTATGGTACTCAGGTGACCATTAAGGCCTGTGGGCGTCCTTTACTAAAGCATGCCCATTAAGATGGTCATTTCTCAATGATGCTGTTGTTGACCATACCTGAATGTTTTTCTTTTATTTGTAGATTCAATGAATAATGGAAAGGAATTTTGCATCAGCGTTGACTGTCACAAAGATGTTGCACGGAAAGACGTTTTTCTGCTTTCTAAGGAAGAATCCTTTGCAGATTTTGTTTTAAAGGGTATTAAGAATGTTTGTTTACACTCTATTTAATTATTACATTAGATTTGGAAGTTTTCATGTTTTTGTCACACATGCTTGTATGAAATTCTTGATGATATTGTCTTTGTAAACTGAGATACAATGTACATGTATGAACTCCCTTAAATTTTTAGTTCACGGAGACAAAGTCGGGGGAGCTTATGCAATACTCTCAGCATTGGCATCCAGACCTGGTTAAATTTTTTGGAGCAGGTCTTGTATCTAAGTTATTTTTTGTCCCATCTTCACCACACTTGCATGGATGATGCATCTGGGCCTACTTTTGGACTTGAAATACTTGAATGCCGAATCTGGGCCAGGTATTTTAGATGCTGGAGGGGGTTAAGGCTTTTGGAGCAGGTTGAAGTTTTTGAAGCAGGTGCTTTTCGATGGCCATATCTAAGTTATTACTGGTCCTATCTTCACCAGACTCTCATGGAAGGTGCATTTTATGATACATGTACTTACATGTATCACAGCAAAATGTGCAACATATGTTTTGTTTTACATATATTAAACATATGTTTAACATATGTGTCTTCAAATATGTGAAACATATAAAAAAAAAACCTGTATGTTTCACATACATACATGTATTAAAACACATGTTTTACATATGTTTCACATACATGTTTAACATATGTTTTTTCTATCCATATGTTTAACATATGTGTGACTAACCATATGCAATATTACGCATGATGTACTATTTCATGTGTTAAAATCTACCCATTTATGTGTACTAAGGAATACAGTGAAAACACCTGCTTATGGGGTTTCTGTCTCTCAGCTTATTTGTTATGCAAGAGGGTGCTCTACATATGAATAATTTATTAAACGAGGCAAACTACCGGTACTATCAAACAAGTTGTTGGAACAAGAATATCAAGAACTTTGATTAAAATCATCTTTACGCAAGTTCTATGGTCGATACAATGACCTTGTCAGCAGGTACAATATTTCATTAAGACACATGCTGACTGACTTTTTTAATACTTGTTAGACCATTATTTATACACAGGACTGACTATGGTTTCTTCCGTTTTTCATGATCTTGACAATGAGCACACGACAGGTGTGACCGGTCGGCAGGGGATGCTTACTCCTGATCCCATCTCCAATGTAATGGAGGTCTGTGTTTGTTCAAGGTTTGCATTTGCACCATCACAAACAAACCAAATCATCCCTACTATGACATTTTCCTGATTTTGACATTTACCTCGTTCATGACATGCCCAATTGTGACAAAGAGCACACGGCGGGTGCGACCAGTCAACAGGGGTTGCTTACTCCTCCTAGGCACCTGATCCCATCTCTATCTTTTTAGAGGTCCGTGTTACTCTGCTTTGAATTTGTATTTTGTTTTATAGATTTTTGAGATGGTTGACAGTTTGTTATTGTCATTTTTCATTTAAGAAATAAACAGCAATTTAAGAAGTTCACTGGGATATGAAGTTGGTTGGTCACATGATCAAATCCTGTGACACAATTTCACATCACATGATACAATATCAGATCAGTTGATTCAATATCAGATCATATGATTTACAATTATATGTATATTATATCATGTTACAATATCTATCATGATATTAGCTGCAGGTCTGTAGCTCCCTGTCTGAAAAAATTTGGATGGACGACCCAGGTATATATACCCATGATACAGACCTGCAGCTATCATGATATGATATTGTATAATGATTATTGTGTAGTATTATATCAATAAAATTTTTATAAATAACATGATTCAAAATTGTATCATATGATTTACAGTATTGTATCATACCAAACAATACAATATTTTAATATTAAATATTATTTTCATATAATATGGTAAAAGGTGGTTTCATAAAAGTTAGGCGTTGTTTCGGTGAGCTCTGTAATCTTTGATTACAATTTGTTCCTATGTTTGTAGATAAAGATGAAAAACCAGAGTATTCGGCAAGGAAGTATGGATGTATAATGAGAGCAAAACTGAAACCTCATGAAACAAAACAGATACATTGGTCAATATTTGAAACATCGACAAAACCTAGGTATTCAACAGAAGAAATCGTGAAAATTTGTAGAAAGAAATCTGAAGAATTTTATTCCAAAGTAGGTATTTTTATTATGACAATTTTTTCATCAGATATTCAGTAATTTTTTTGCTCTTTAGATTTAGATTTAGAAGATTCAAGTTCATTCAAATCATTTCCTCTGGGGGTCAAGAATTTTGGGTTCAAATTTGATGTAGTGAAACATTATTTTTAAAAAATTGCATAAAACCTTATAAAGAAGAGCATAGAGCCAGCAGTTCTCACAATTGATATGAAAACAATTGATTCAAATTTGTTCAGTAAGAGGTTTAAAATTCTATTATAGATTATATAAAAATCATGTATTTGATAAAATTTTCATGAATAAATCAACATTTATTATTGAATAATGAAGCAAGGCTGTATGAGAATGTTTCTAATGTATTGAAACAGTGCTCAGATAGTGGTTAGAGTTGAAGAACAAACACCGTGGATAAATATTAAATGCTTTTTGGATAAATCAGAATACAGCTTCTTTTAAAAATGTATTTAAATAACCTGCTCTTCAACATAAAGAAAGCATGGAAATACAGAATTTTCAACAAGATTTGCACAGTTTCTATCAAGATGATAATTTTAACAGTACAATCTTTGTAAACAAGGGTAGCTCGACTTGATGTAAGTATGTATGGTCCTTTTTTAGTAAACCCAGATGAAGTTGGGGGTAGCTTATGCTATACACTCAGCATATGTGTCCAGACCTGGTTAAAGTTTTTGGAGCAGGTCCTGTATCTAAACTATTACTGATCCTATCTTAGCCAAACTTGCATGGATGGTGCATCTGGGCATACTTATGGACTAAACAGACTTGGATGCAGAATCTGAGCCATAGGTTTCAGATGCTGGAGGAGTTTAAGGTTTTTGTAGCAGGTTAAATATTTTGGAGTAAGTTCCCTCTGATGACCATATTTAAGCTATTACTGGTCCTATCTTTACCAAACGCATCTTATGATAGGCTTAGATGCTGAATCTGAACCATAGGTTTTGGACTGGAGGAGGTGAAGGTTTTTGGAGAGGTGAAAGATTTTGGAGCGGTGACTTTTGATGGCCATATCTAAGCTAAATACTGGTCCTAAATTCACCAAACGCTTTATAGATGGTGCATTTTATGATACATATACTCCTGACATGCTTGAATGCTGAATTTTGGCCATAGGTCTGGATGCTGGAAGAGGTTTATGTTTTTGGAGCATTTTAAAGTTTTTTGAGCAGGTGCCCTTTGATGGCCATATCTAAGATAATTGATTCTATCTTCACCAAACTTGGATGAATGATACAACCTGTGATACTGATGCACTTGACAGGTTTGGATGTCGAGTCTGAGCCATAGGTTTTGGATGCTAAAGAGGAGCAGATCACATATCTAGGTTAAGAATGGCCCCTACATATTCAATAGGGATGTCAATGAGTACTCGAGTACTCGACTATCGCTTGGTCACACCGATCATTGACTAAAATTTTCTTAGTTGATTACTCCCAATAATGTGAATAAAATTCAAAACATTTTATTTATCTATTCTTAACGCTGCAGTTTTTGGGCTATGAATGAAAATAACTGTTTTCTTTTCTCTGCATGTTTGATCTGTATAGTTACACTTTTCCATGAGTGTCCCTGGTGTATTTTTATAAGCAGCTAATAATTGATCTCTTTTGATTTACTTAGACAATATTTGATGTGAACAATTTGTGTTTCTTCTAATCAGTTATTTATTGGATCAGATGTTTGTATAATCAAAAATTTAATCATATCAATAATTATCTCAAGGCATTTGTTTTTATAATCATTAAACTTTAATTGTTGGTTAGGCACGGACAATGACTTGAAATGAAACAGGTCACATTTAATTTGCCTAAGATGAAATAGAGCTCAGATCTGTGTAAGGGTCACAAGAAAACGGAAAAGCTGGGACATTTGCAAACGGGTATTTAGGTAAAATAAATTTTTATCTATTTTAAATCAAATAATTTGTACACATAGGGACGTATATACGTTCCTGGAACACATTATTATAAGTTTTTTAATGTTTTTTTATTTTTTTTTTATTTTAAGATAAGATGTATGGCAGTAGCATGATTTGATTTGAAAGAGACACACAGTTTCAAATAAATGAACGAGTACTCGACTAAAGCCCCCGATTAATTGACTAAGCCAACCGAGTAAAATTGACATCCCTAATATTCAAACATGCATGGTTGATCTAACTGTGTAAATGAATCCCAGAGCTTGATTATCTAAATGCTTTGGTAGGTTTCAGATTTTAGAACAACTCAAATTGTTTTTGATTCTTGGAGATATAAGTTAAGAAGAACATCCTGTTCACACCCAAGCAGACTTGCACAGTTGATATAACTATTGCTATGTAATATAGAAGTAGCTATAGATACAGAAATTGATCTTGATTATCTGGACACTGAAGCAGGTGTAAGTTTTTTTTAGCTCACCTAAGCCAAAGGCTCAAGTCAGCTTTTCTGATCAAAATTTGTCTGTTGTCTCTCATTGTCATCATAAACTTTTTACATTTTCGACTTCTTTTCAAGAACCACTGGGTTAATTTCAACCAAACTTGGCACAAGGCATCTTAGGGGGAAGGGCTTTCAAGTTGGTCCAAATGAAGGGCCAAGTCCCCTCCAAAGGGAAGGGGGATGGAGGGATTGAATGATAGGATTATGAAAAGAAGATTTTTTTTCTGAAGCAAACAGGTAGTACATTTTCATCTGGAATATAGTTATAAGTGGAAGCAAATATGTTTTTGAAAAATATTAATACTTTACCATTAAGTCACAGATTGCAGCCCTATTGGGGGGGGGGGGGGGGGGGGGGGGGGGGGGGGGGGGGGGGGGGGGAGGGAGGGGGTGGTGGATGGGGGTTTGTTATTATGAATTTTCAGTGTTACTATCTGTAATAAATTGTTATCAATTTGTTAAAATTTAACAACAACAAAAATCTTTTAATGATAGTCATACTGAAGACAAATTAAGGTCGGGATCAAAATCTTCATATGCATATTCAAACAATGTACTGGGCTGTGTTCAAGATTGTCACTGCTTCTTAGCTCTCTGTAGCCACTATGATCTTGGACAATATCGTAACTTAGCAATAACAGTATTAATTAATTCATCTAAATATCTAACCTAGCAGTTCGGGTAGCAGCTACTATCTAGGCTGCTGTCAACAGTGAAGTGGCTAGGTAGGTCTATTTAGCCACTTCTCTTTTGAATGATAAGCTAGCTTAGCTGCTAGATAGATATTTGAAGCCTAAATTTCTAATGCTAAGGATCAAATTCCAGATAGCAACCTTAATTACCACTTTGTAACGAGCATGAAGTTTATTGTTTTACTGATTTTGTTCATCCTATAAGGTATAATGAATTTTAACAATCGTGTACATTTCACAAATTGTGTCAATGTAATAAGTCAAGTTGAATATTTCCAACTTCAAATCAGAGACCTAGCGGCTAAATTAGCGGTCCCTTCAATAGACCTAGATAACTACGACCTGTTGCTAGACTAGCTGCTACGATCTTGAACGCAGCCCTAGTTTGCTCTCGTTGATTAGGATTGCAAGCACTTTGTAATCAATGACATGTAACCTGTCTATTATTTTTCTATATTGGGAGAATCATTTACATTATTATGTTGCAAGTCATATTTTCTCAAGTTGAATGTTTCCTTTTGTTAAGTGAACAAAGTGAATAATAAAACTGAATTAAACTAGAATGAATAAGTTTGCGTAACTTTGTTAAGAAGTTTTTGGTGGCTTGTAATCAGCTGAAATAAATAAATTGACAGTCTGTGCAATGAAATTTTGTTCTTTGTATTAGACTGGATAGCCTTTCTTTTATTCTATACACTGCCGCTAGCTGATTAAACTGGTCAATATTACTCAGGTGAGCGATGTGGACCCTGGGCTCTTGTTTAATAGTTCAAAGCATGATTTAATATTGGAAGAAAATGCTGTCTTGACTAACTTTCATGGCCATGTTACTTTAGATTTGAAACCTAAGGCTTGCTTCAGATACAGAGTCTGGAATATCAAGGATACTAATTAAGAACCTGGTTCTATCTCACTCAAACTTGCTTGATGAATGTGATTTTTGGTGTATGATTCAATTAATATAATTACATTTCAAATTATATAAAACAATATTGTAACATATCATATGATACAATATCATATTGTATGATATGATACAATATTGTATAATATCAAAGTACAATATTATATCAATTAATACAATATTGTAGCATATCATACAAATAATATCATATTGTGTCATATGATACATTTGATATTGTATATCATATTATACAATATCATATTGTTTGTATGGTATGGTACAATATTATATTGTATCATATAATTAAATATTATATCATATGATATAATATATAATTTACATATCATATGATACAATATTATTACGTATTAGGTTAATTGTTACTGAATGACTACAGAAATATATCGGGTTGATCAATCTCATAGATGGCAAGGCGAAGCTGAGCCGTCTGTGAGATTGATCAACCCGATATATATCCGTAGTCAATCAATAACAAACCTAATAAGTATTTTGTTTTCCCAAAGACTAGCAAGTGACACATTTATTCACAAAAGTGATGATCTGCGCAAACCCATGTACAAATTGCCTAACATCTCGTCCAATTTAACTCATTAAATCTTCGCTTCACCCATGTTTACTTACAATGTTTTTTTGCTATTCAATTTTAAACATTTTCTCCCTTTTCTCTGCAGAGATTTGAGCAAATCTCGAAGTAGCCATTTTGCTCTGCTCCAGACAAAACAATGTGACGTCAATATTCAAAGGGCAACGACTCTAATTTTAAAAAACTTCAAAGGGCAACTACTCCAAAAAATTTAGGAACTTACGGCATGCGGTTTCTGTATTAAATAATATGATATTCGAAATGAGTAGGCAAAGCATCGGCCAACGACGGACATATTGCCTAATATTAATTCCCACCGAACGTACATGGAGATATATGAGGCAATTACATGCTATGTTTAAAAAAATGAAAGTGTGACATTTCAGTTCGAGGGAAAACAATGTATCACATCACATTTACAATAATATAATTTATCATATGATGATACTATATTATGTCATAAAATACAAAATGATATATGTAGTATTGTATCATATGCTATATATCTTATTTTATTTTCCCTCTGATTGAAATGTCGCACTTTCATTGGTTTTAACATGGCATGTTTCTGCTGGACTGGTTGGATTTATATTTGGCAATGTGGCCGAAACTTCGCCTACTTTTCTCAACATTTCATTATTTAATACATTAACTGCATTCCGTTTTAGTTCTTATTTGGAGAAGTTGCCCTTTTAAATTACTTTCAAATTAGAATAGTTGCCCTTTGGAATTACTTTCAAATTAGAGTAGTTGCCCTTTGAAATTACTTTTAAATTAGAGTAGTTGCCCTTTGAAATTACTTTTAAATTGAGCAGTTGTCCTTTGAATAACATCTTTTTTGTTGTGTCTGAAGCAGGATATAATGGCAGCATTGAGGTTAGCTCAAACCTGTCAGGAAAAAGAAAAAACATTTGAAATTAAATAGAAACAAAAGATTTAAATTGAACAAGGGTGTAACAAAGATTTTCAGTACATGTATTTGAAAGGTGGCAATGAGAATTTTAATCTTTGATTACCTATGTTTTTTTGTCTGCATCCAGAAGTAATGTTTCAACAGTTAAAAGTACTCTTTTTCTCAGATGACCCAATTTACTGTCTTGGTGAATAACACAAAATTATCTTATATTATTTTGTAGATTTTACCAGTTCATTTTTCTTCTGATCAAAAGTTGGTGGCCAGACAGGCATTTGCTGGACTTCTGTGGAGCAAGCAGATTTATAGTTACTCTGTGGATATGTGGAGAGAGAATTTTGAGAGTCAAGTGAAAAGGAAGTATCTAGAACCACTCTCAAATTATTACAAATGTTCAATGGAGGAAGTAAAAATAGTTATGGAATCTGATATGATGAAGAATGGTATTGATATGAAATTTATAGACAAGCACAGAATCCAACATCTGAGACAAAAATGGAGGAATGAATCTAAAGGTGGAATAAATTTCCTTAAATTTTATCATATTTTATTTTAGTTAATAATACCTGTAAAGTTTTAGAAACTGGTTTTGAAAAGAATATCTGATAAACAAACTTTACAAGGGGAAGATTTTTTGCTTATTGATTTTTTATTACTTGAAAACAAGTACAGTTACAAGTAATTGCTAAAAACATTGAAGAGGTAAAAGGTTATTCTTCTCATCTTTAATATTTGCATTAATGTTAGGACACTTTTGTTAATCATGTTTATATTAAGCAAAGCCCATCTTGGCTCTGCTTTACACAAATCAACGAGCAAATGTGATGGTCTCAGCCATATTTCTGATAGTACTTTTTGCAACATTGATAAAAAATCCTTGCTGGCCCATGCAGCTGACTAGTAAAACACAACATGATTTTTGATTTTGTTACTTTTGACACTGGACCACTGATAATACATGTATAATTATACCTATTTATTTTAAATTTGGCCTAATATACATTCATATTATGTTGTCAGGACAAGAAAGTTAAAGCTAATATGCATTATTTCCCTTTTATCCCCGACTACCGCCATATTAGTTGTCAATATCTATTGATACGCTCATTGCTACACACCCCCTATATAAGACCAAGAGCACTATATTCATACTTCACCGCATTCAGGTATTTCATTGCACAGATCCGAACACATTATATTGGACAGAAGGATTTGTAGAAACTGAATTGAAACTAATATGGTGACCAAATGCTTTTATGAATTCATGTCAGCTTTAAGATCCATTGATTTCTGAACGAGGTATCCAGACTGCACAGACTTCGAAATATGAAAAAAATTCAGGAAGAAACAAACTACACTCAATAGGAAATAAAATTAGAGTTTTTTCTGCAGAAATTGCCAAAATATCTTATTTATTTTACACAGTAAGGTTTGCCTTATGTGCACATCAAACACATGCAGTTTCAAAGAGTTGTTATATATGTACTCTAACAGAATCCCTTTCTTACCCAAGAAAAAAAAATCACATGGGATATATAAATCATTATTATGGTAGGGGTACACTGTTTTCATTCAATTTCGAGATCCATAGACTTTTAGCTCCGCCCCACATTTGAAAGCCTTCAAAATACATGAGCACATTTAGGTACATTTATCTCCTTTAGCTGGTAAACTTTTTTTGTCAAAATCTATCTATATATAAGTGAAAGGAGAAAAATGTACCTCACTGCGCTCATATGTAACTTCATACAAAATGTAAAAGTCCAGTAGGTCTTCCCAATTATAAACTGTTGTTGTTTACCTTGTGTGAACTCGCTTGACCTTTCATAATGTTACTCGTCTGTGCCAGGCGTGTCACATGAAATAAATTTCGGGAAGCATGTTTGACCTGACTTTGTATGCCATTTACCTTGCCATAAGAATACATTTTTTGTAAGTTTTATGATCAACAGATTTCTGTTCTGATTGCCAAGTTTCCCCAAAAATGGTAAAAATTTTATGATTAATAAAGTAATGTGTTATGTAAACGAGTCTTGTTTGATCTGCCTAATTCTTTCATATACATATCGTCAGTCACTCAGGTGACCTATTGCAATTGGTCTTCGTTCGTCGTCCTGCGTCGTGCATCGTTTGTGAACAATTTTACATTTTTAACTTCTTCTTGAAAACTACAAGGCTAATTGTTACCAATTTTGGTGTGAAGCGTCTCTATGGTAAGAGGAATCTAAATTGTGAAATTCATGGCTCTACCACCCCCAGGGCGCCAAAGGTGGGGCCAAATGTGCGAAAAAAAGGTCAAATTTTCAAAAATCTTCTCTATTCCCACACATGTGGGGAAAAAAACTAAATGCATGATTATGATGTCCATGAATCCCTCTACTAAAATGAAATTCATGGCCCCTGGGTCAGGGGTTCAGGCCTGAGGGTTGGGCCAATATGGCCGTATAAAAAAGGAAAGAAAAAGAAATTTAAGTTATTTTGCAATAATACCAGCTCACTATATATTTTCAAATGTTTGGCCGAAGAAACTGAAGATTGTCTAATCAATACATCTACACTGTATTTGTTTTCAGAAAATAAATCATTCTGGGATGTCCTGTGCAGGAACAGGGAGTGGAAGCATATTAAGTGCAGTGATATCTTGTCTGTCCCAGACAAGTGGGAATTTCCCTGGGTGAGATTCTATTTATCAATAATTTATCCATAATGTACTCTATATCGGGTTATTTTCATTTTATCTAATTTTCATTTTTTAGCTCATCTGAACCGAAGGTTCAAGTGAGCTTTTCTGATCACCTGTTGTCCATCATCCGTCTGTCTGTCAACTTTTCACATTATTGACTTCTTCTTTTGAACCACTGGGCCGAATTTAACCAAATTGATACAAAGCATCCTTATGGGAAGGGTATTCTGAATTTTTAAAATAATGGGCAAAACCCTTTTTAAAAGGGAGGTTAATTGCGAAACTGAAAATAGTGTGCATGTCTTAAAAAATCTTCTTCTTATGAACCATTGCACCAGAAATGCCAATATTTACAACAAAGCTTGTCTACAGTGAAGATTCTAATTTGTTAAAACTGTGACCCCCAGACTAATACTGGGGCCCCAAGAGGAGTTTAAACTTTAACATTAAAATATATAGGGAAAATGTTTAAAAATCTTCTTCTCAAGAACTACAATGGTACAATTTGTTAGATTACTATGCAAGCATCCTTAAATAATGTAGATTCTAAATTGTCACAACCGTGACCCCCGGACTAATACTGGGGCCCCAAGAGGGGTTCAAAATTTAACAAAAAAATATTTAGGGAAAATGTTTAAAAATCTTCTTCTCAAGAACTACAATGCTGAAATTTGTGAGATTACTATGCAAGTATCCAAAGATACCAGTGAAGATTATAAATTGTGAAAACTGTGATTTAAAGTTTAACATTGAAATATAAAGGGAAAATGTTTAAGAATCTTCTTCTCAAGAATTACAATGCTACAATTTGTGAGATTACTATGCAAACATTTTAAGAATTTTATAAATACAAACCACTAAACAGTTGCTAAAAATGTTTCCCAAATTTCGAAGGCAATTTGCAGATATTGTTACTGGTGACAAAACATGGGTTCACTATTTCAAACCAGTAAGAAAAATTTGAAACAAAATATAGCCAACTAAACACGGAAGAAAGCCTGTAGTTGCCAAAAGAACTATAAGCACAAAGAAGGTTCTTTATTGCATATTCTTCTCATGTGATGGTATAGCAATACATATTCCGGTGCCGAAGGGCAAAAGTGTTACAGGTCTGTATTACCGATATGTTCTACTAAAAAAGCTCAAGAATTATTATCATAAACGACGCCTTGTGTCAGGATTTAGGCATGTTTTCTATTTCATTATGCTCCATCACATACATCGAAGCTTGTGAAGCAATTTTTGAAGTCGGAGAAAGTTACCATCTTGCTACACTCATCATACTCTCCAGATCTAGCCCCATGCAACTTTTTCCTTTTTCCAGAACTTAAAAAGTTCTTATCTGGTTTCCGTTACAAGTCCCGACAAGCCTTTGGCTCAGCCATCAGTCAGTGCCTCAGAGGTCTACCTAAATCAGCGTACTGTAACGCATTTCAGAAATGGATTCAGAGATTGAAATAATATATTTCAAACTGCAGAGAATACTTTGATGGGATGTAATGTTCATTTCACTATTTGAGTCTAATGCTTTTGAGATGTAATACAATTCACAAAACATATCAAACAACTCTCATGGTATGGTACAAATGGTATGTATGATGATGCTTCATAGGATATACAATAATTATATGATGTGTAATTATAATTTATCATATTATATAACATTAAACAGTATGTCATGTGTTATATGATAAAGAACTAGGTACAATTTCAGTCATATTTTGCCCTGTTTTAAGGGATTTTTTAAAAATATCACAAAAATTCAATTGTAACATTAATTTGAACAAGAATACTAATAAATTAAGAATCTTTAAATAGTTACCTGATTAGACTTTCACAATATTAATTGTGACGTCATAAACATTGTATTTTCCCAAATTTTTCTTAAAACTAAGTAGACGACACCAATTTTTCAATGGTTATTTGAATAGAAAACTATGTCTGCAGCTGTCGCCTACGATGAAATTCACATTATAACTTTATCATGTGATAGTACATAACATATTTTAATTTTGTTCTGGGCAACGGCTGCGGACACATTTTCCTCTTCGAAAAACTATGACAAAATGTGCTATATTTCATTATTTTTGACTACATCTTAGAAATATGACAAAATGTTGAAGTCATTATTCTGTTTTGAAAACAGGATGAAAGTGTATAAATTAGTACTTTGTATACACGTGTACTCAAGATATTGTATGCATATTTTCATGTGATATAAACAACTTTTGAATTTTAGGGCAAAAATTTATCATGTCATATGATGCATTATCTTATGATTTAATATTGTATTTTGATTAAGTGTTTTATATTATAATTGATTAACTCATACGTCTCTGATTGGCTGAAATCCAACAATCTAGAAAAAATGAATTGTTAAATTCACCTTCACATGACTTATGAGGTGAATATGACATTTGATTTTTCGACCTTGGGCATCATTTCTGTCTTCAGGTCCAACAAATTGTATGTTGACCTCATACCCAGTCAATAACTGTATATTATAATATGATTGATTAATTCCTACAAGCTCTTTGATTGGCTGATATCAAATAATCTAGAAAAAATAGAACGTTATATTCATGTGCACATGATGTAGGAGATCAACATAACATTTTATTTTTGTTACATTGTACTGAAAATAGATCACTGACAGGAATTTCCAATATGTTACCATTGGTTATCTTCATTCATGTCATCCAATAAAATATCGCGTTTCTCAATGTGTTCGACTGTGGCTTCAAACTAAATGGTGATGAAGTTTTCTTTGCTTGATAACACTCAATTTGATATGTCTGTATCAATATTCATCCCTGAATCATATAATAAAACAATTATTGTTATTTTTTTTATCAATATGATGATTTAGATACCTGAGAAGTACAATATTCATAAAGCCGAAGGCGAGCTGAACATTGTACTTCAAGGGTAGCTTAATCATGTTATTGACCTAAAAAATAGAATAATTGTATAATATTGAATAAAATTATAAAAAATATTATATGAAATAAATTTAACTAATTATATCATATGATATTCAATTTGTTTTTATTGTATTACATGATATAATGATCTTGCTTTTTTTACATTAAAATAACTGTTAGTTTGCGACTTGGGATACAGCTTTCCAGATGTTGCCTTTTGCCAGAATTGCTCCAAGTTTTACCAAAGATCAGCTTCTGTTGTTTCTGGGAAAGGATTACATGAAAGCAAATGGACAGGTAGGTTATCTGTCCTTATTTTCTCAAGACCCCATATAGGCTGGTTATCTGTGCAAATTTTCTCAATATACATGCATGGCAGAAGTCTCCATATAGGCTGGTTATATTGGGTCAGTTACCATGAAGACAACCTATTTAAAAGGTAAATGAGTGTATCCATAAAATAAACTAAATAAATTTGCTCAAAATCTAGCAGACAAAACCATATGGTAATTAATGGATTTTGATCTTTGCCTCACATTATCATATTTACATGTTAGGGCTCTATAGTGATCAGTTGGTCCACCAGTCCTTCTATTTATCCTTTCAACATCACTTGTACAAAGCAAATTGTCTCTTCCTTTAGCCCAATCTTTCTCATACGTACTTCATCCACAGAGTGCCTTTTGGTAAATGTAAAAGTCAAGGTCATATAAGAACTTTTTGAAATCCAGTTTTGGGCCATTTTCTCAATATAGCTCTCTCTTCACCAAAGGACAAATTGTTGGTAAAGGGTGTGCAGTCACATCGAATCAAGTTTTTATACTAGAAGTTAAGGTCATTTCTGTGTAAAATCCTTGTCCAAAACCTATTTTTTTCTATTTAGCCCAATTTTTTTTCTTTCCTAAAGAATAAAGAATGTGCAATGATCTTGAAATATTTTTTTAGGGAAGAGTGTTTAGGCCAAAAGCAGACCTAAATGCTTTTCATCCTTATGCTCTTACTAAAGCTGGGCCCTTTAAAATGGTGACCATTTTAATGGTCTAGTATTACATATGTGACACAAACATACCTGCAATAATCTACATTAACGATTATTTTCAACCCAAAAGTTCTGAATAGTGAATGGCAGTCATAATTAATTAACATTACAATATTCTTTTCCATTGGTGAATGAAGTACTCTTGGTATGCAGTTCCCTCACCATGGCTGATATGAGACAGAAGAATCTGGTGTATATACAATCATGTAAAATTTTTCTAGACTTGTTGCTTTTCTGACAGATGCCAGGCTGTGAGTGGGATATGGACCTACCCTTTCCTCCTGTATATGCATGGTCATGTTATCATGTCTTTTCCCGGACCGGACACACAGACATTGAATTCCTGCAACATTGCTTCCAGAAATTACAGCTGAATTTTAAGTGGTATGTAGCTGTTGTTAAATGGGCACTTTATGTACATGCATCACAGCATGGTATTCTGTGGAAATGCATGATTTTATTGTTTAGTACAGCAATTAAGACAATTTGATAATTTTCTGGAATAAAACTGACAAAGAAAAAGGTGTTATTTTATTCTATATTATATAATTCTCTAGTATTCTTATTACAAAGACAAATGTGGAATAATACATGTTATTGTTATTGATGAATTTGAAACACTTTGTCAATATATTAGAAACAAAACATTTTTCTGTGTGTATATTTTTTAAAAGCTTAATATAGTTTCTACCTGCTTTATGTGTGAGATTTTTTTGTTGCAATAACCAAAAATATTGTTTGGTTTCTGCTGTTTGAAATGTATTTATAACTGTAATTTATTTACTTTAGGTGGTTGAATGCTATGCAAGTAGGAAAAGGCTCCTATCTCTTCACTGGTGGATTCTTAGGGATGGACAACATTTCTGTGGTAGACAGATCTTCTCATCTGAAGCAGAAACATCCTTTGATACAGGTACTTATCTTTCTTTCACTATAAGTAAATGAAGCAAAGCAATTTGAATACCGATATTTGTATCAATTAATATTACAGGCTGATGCAACAGGATGGATGGCTTTCTTTGCCCTCTCTATGTTAGAGATAGCACTCGTATTGTCCTCAGAACAAGGTGCAGACCACAAATACTACAGGGCTTGTGACGAATACCTGGACAAATTCATATTAATATCGGAGGCCATGAACAGAAGCATTGACAACAGAGGTATGAGTTAGAGACTTTCATATTAAATTATTAAATTTTCAAGTCAATGTTGCAATTTATGCGCACTATATAAAAGAATAATTTCGATCCATTATATTTCACACACTCACTCTTACCAGTAACACCGTTGTTTTTAAACCAATAGACAAATTCCTCCTTAAAGTTAGCCAGCTTTAAATGACTTATTGCAGTCGGCCAACATAAGTTTAGAGCAAAAATTATCCTTTGACCAGTTTTGTAAAATAATCAAAGATCAAAATATTCATCATGATTTAATATTTTGCTAAGAATTTTTGTTTTATAATCTTTTTGTAAAGTTGTTGTATAAAGAAGGATTATTGTATATTGAAAAATGCAATTTACTTCTTGCTTTTGACTTGATAACATTATCTTTCATAATTTAAAAAACCCAGGTTTGTGGCACCCTCATGACAAGTTCTTCTACGATGTGATAGAAACAGAGTCAGGGGACAGATCTCCCATAGCTTTGCGTTCCTTGGTGGGAATAGTACCGTTATTGGCTTGCTTGAATATCAAGGTGTCACAACTCCAATCCAAGTCAGGAAAAAATATAAGGAGTCATTTAAACGAATTACTACAGAAGAATTCACCTTTTGTAAGATATAATCATATAAGTGTACTTGTAAACATATAAGTTGTGGATATCTATTAAAGATTGGATGAAAAAAAAGATAAGATAATAGTTTAGTTTGACAAAGTTAAGGTCAGACTTATTTATCTGTTTGCAACCAAGTAAAGTAAGAAGGGATATACACGTTTATTAACAAGCACATGTCAGAGTGGGAAAGTGAATGTGTGCATGATGAAAGTACATGTAATAAGTTACAAGAACATATAAAGTCTAAGATTATTCCTGTTGCCAAGGTATCAGAAACAGTGTTTGTAGAAGAACATATTATCCCCGATGAAAAAGAACTTTCTGAAGTTATTTTGTAGTTACAAGCTATTTCATTTCCCATGCAGGTGAGTACAAATGTTGATGGGGACTATGTTCTCTGTGCAGTACCAAAATCCAGACTTCTGCACATCCTGAAGCATCTTATTGATGAAGAAGAGTTTCTATCACCATTTGGAATAAGATCCTTGTCTAAGGTACATACATGTATACATCATATTATTTCCTAGTTCATTCTGGTAGAGTCAGTTGTATATGGTAAATATTATGCATTTGTATGACATCTTCACCAAATGCATGGACATGGATCATGATCAAAGAGTTATAATAGATCAGTAATTTTTGTCTCAATGCAATCTAATTTATATATGCTATCAAAGCAGATTGCCTCTATATATTTATTATATTTTAAGGTTTATGAAGTGGATCCATACATTTTGACAGTCAGCAAAGAAATACAAGAATATTTGGATTTAGATCAATCCAAAATACAGGTGAAATTCACCCCTGCTGAATCAGATACTGCTATGATGGGTGGTAACAGTAACTGGCGAGGCCCTATTTGGTTATGTAGTAAGTACAACAGTGTGCTGTTCTTTGGTTACGGTGAACCTGATTGGGTGGATGTAATTATTACAGCAAATCTTATTGGATGTTGTTGTTTGTTATAAAAGATCTGATTGGATTTTGTTGTTCATTATAGTAAACCTGATTGGTAGCTCTGCCTTATTTGCAGTAAAACTGATTGTTGGTTGTTGTTTATTTTGTCATTACAGTGAACTTTTTGATTGTTGAGATGCTACTAAAGTTGGACAAATTCTATGGAGATGGATTCAAAATGAACCACCCATTTTCATCCAATGCAGCTATGACCTTGGGTGAAATAGCTGAGGATATTTGTAAAAGGGTGGCCAATATCTTTGCAGTCAACAAGGAAACAAATGCTAGGCCATGCCATGGTGAGTTTTGGAGTGAAATTACAAGCATTGTATCTAGCAATAACGATGCAACTAAGTCAATTCTACACCTGGGGCTGATTTTTGTGCTTGCTATTTTGTGTCATATATTTTAGAATCAATTGATTTGCTTTCCTTTATTTGTATCAACCAATTTCTTCTTCACATAAGAGCAAATCTTTCCAATTAAATCATTCTGATGAAGTACATATTTACAGGTAACTATGAAAAATACAGACTGGAGAATTCGTGGCGCGACCTTGTACTGTTCTATGAGTATTTTGACAGTGAGACTGGAAGAGGTTGTGGAGCAAGGTGAGATTGTGTATACACTGATGTGAACATACTGAAATAAAGAACAGGAGTTACTGATTGATGCCTTAAATATGTATCATTAAATTAGATGGTTGCTGAATGAGTACTGCTCTTTTATTTTGGCCAAGATTGGATAAAAAGTCAAGGAAAAATGTTTTGTCATGATTTTAAGATGTGGTCAACAGAGGTATAGTGTCCTTAGTATTACCAATAGTTAGGTTTGTGTTGCCTACAATAAAATCCTTATACAAACATCAGATAATTTCATGATTTTATCTTGCATTTTATGAGTATTTTTCATTTTTATGAGTATGAAAACATATTTTTCATGTGAACTACACTATTTACAAATAGATGCATTGTGATTTCCTGAAGTAAGCAGAACTATCGTCATCAATTGACCATATTCACAAAGTTCTATTACATGTACTATGTTCATGTCGTGATGCTGATTTTTTGCATTTTATGGCAAATGTGTGGTCAAAGATAACATTATTAGATAAGTGCCTAGAATTGTGCCAGACTGAGGTACAATGTAATGATGTAATCTATTTTTAGAAGAAAAAAATTCCATTTAAAAGACTAAGTGACTATCAGGAAAGGGCACTATACTTCATTGATGGTTGGCAACACCAAAGAGCTATAAAATGTTATTTAATTTTCAGAAATTACGTGTTGTGGGTTGTTGAATCATTTATTACCATGGGTTTAAAAATGTTTGTTAATCCATTCTAATGAAACATGTTCTCGATTATAGTACTCAATTATAATGTATAATGATTATATTTACAGTCATCAGACTGGGTGGACTTCGTTGGTTTTAGAGTTTCTGCATCTGGTTAGTATTGTAATGTTTTCTCGTAACCTAGACTCCATTAAATTAGTGAAAGTAAAAAGTCCATACCATTTGATACCATGTCCTAGTATTTTGCCAGTTTCTTTTGCTATATCCTTCGAAAATTCCACCAATGAAAATTAAATTTAAAGAAAATCTAAACATATCCTCTGTTTGTGCTGTGCTGGTTTTTTAGCTCACCTGAGCTGAAAGCTCAAGTGAGCTTTTCTGATCACTTTTTGTCCGGCGTCCGTCCGTCTGTCCGTCTGTCTGTCTGTCCGTAAACTTTTTACATTTTCAACTTCTTCTCCAGAACCACTGGGCCGATTTCAACCAAACTTGGCACAAATCATCCTTAGGTAAAGGGGATTCAAGTTTGTTAAAATGAAGGGCCACACCCTCATTCACGGGGAGATAATTAAAAATCATTGAAAATTTGTTGGTATTTTTCAAAAATCTTCTCAAAAACCATTTGGCCAGAAAAGCTGAAACTTGTGTGGAAGCATCCTCAGGTAGTGTAGATTCAAGTTTGTTCAAATCATGATCCCCGGGGGTAGGGTGGGGCCACAATGGGGGGGGGGGGGAGTCGAATATTTACATAGGAATATATAGAGTAAATCTTTAAAAATGTTCTTCTCAAAAACCATTCGGCCAGAAAAGCTGAAACTTGTGTGAAAGCATCCTCAGGTAGTATAAATTCAAGTTTGTTCAAATCATGATCCCCGGGTGTAGGGTGGGGCCACAATGGGGGGTTGAATTTTTACATAGGAATATATAGAGTAAATCTTTGAAAATCTTCTTCTTATAAGCCATTTGACCAGAAAAGCTGAAACTTGTGTGGAAGCATATTCAGGTAGTGTAGATTCAAGTTTATTCAAATCATGATCCCCGTGGGTAGGGTGGGGCCACAATGGGGATGTCAAATTTTACATAGGAATATATAGAGTCATTCTTTAAAAATCTTCTTCTCTGAAACTGATCAGCCAGAAAAGCTGTAACTTGTGTGGAAGCATCCTCAGGTAATGTAGATTTAAGTTTATTTAAACCATGATCCCTGGGGGTAGGATGGGGCCACAATGGGGGGTCGAATTTTTACATAGGAATATATAGAGAAAAATCTTGAAAAATCTTCTTCTCAGAAACAAATTGGGCAGAAAACTGCAACTTGTCTGGAAGCATCCCCAGGTAGGGAAAATTCAAATTATTCAGATTATGATCCCTTTCGGTAGGGTGGGGCCACAATCTGAGGGGGGGGGGGGTCAAATTATTACACAGGAATATATAGGGAAAAACTTTCTAAAATTAAAATTGTCTAGAAAAGCTTTAGTCAGTTCAGTCTTCAAATAGTCTAGATTAAAATTTGTCAAAATCATATTCTTCAGGAGTAGGGTTGGGCCACATCGGGGGGGGGGGGGGGGGGGGGGGGGGGGGGGGTTTCCAATTTTTCAAAGGAAAACATTTAAATTGTTCACAAAAATTCAAATGGTTTTTATATATGGTTTTACTTATATGCAAGCATTTTGACATATTGTTGATTCTTTAAAATTGTTTAGATTCTGGCCCCTGGACAATTCTTGGAGCTCAAAAGGGGTTCAAAGTTTGTTGTACGTTTATAGTCCATATATAAACAGTTGTTTAGGTCTGATCATCTTCTTGAGAACTGCAATGCTCAATATGTGATATGACTGTAAAATCATCCTGTTACAAAGGGGGTCAATGATAAACATAAGAATATGCAGGGGAATTTTTTTTTTATACAGGATCTATTATACGACATTGTTCAGATATTTTGTATATGACTCTATAAAGCTGATCTTATTATGTCTGTTGTTGCTCAGGTGAGCGATGTGGCCCATGGGCCTCTTGTTTTAAAAATGTTTAATCTGGTGAAGATGGTCACATGTAAATTATTTTGTTGCTTATCATGTTAATTCTGCACTCCAGCTGTTGTGTGAAATTGTTTACCACTGATCCTGCATGAGCATTGTACATGTATTTGCAGTCGTTGAAACTTCTTTGCAGCATGAAAATGCATCTATAGGCCTACCTCAATGTATTCACTATTGATATTTCTAATGGACAGTCAATACTGTTAGATGTAAAGGGTTAAACACAACATTATGTACGGAAGTGAATTAAGAGGGCTCGATGGTCATGGCCATTTTTAGACTCTATTGATCTCCTTTAGAGGAAGAGCTCTATATAGAATATAGGGAAATACCCAAATTAGAAAGGTAAAATATATGGATTTATTTTTTTTTACTAAATCATAGTTTATAGCTTAACTAATCATATTTTTAAATTTTAGGCAGATCTAATGGTTGATTTGTTGACCACCCAGCCTCCTTAATTCCACATTGAATTTTTTGAATTTTTATAAACTTTCTGCATTTTGATTAGTAAAATTTACACTCTAATTTGTAAACGTCAGATTAAAATTTTCAAATGTATACGTAAAATTTACACTAAATCTTAATGTCCCCCATTACCAGTACATTTTACATAAAAAGTCTAAAGAAATATTACTTAAAATATGTAATATAAATATTAGAATTATAATGCATACCGGTACACACAAGAATTTTCATTATCAAAAGTTTTATGCGATTGTCTTTCCTTATTTCTTCTATATACATGGTATTCTTTTAAAAATAGATGGAGAGGCGGCTCGCGCGGTCCTGATACAGGTGTTTCTCTTTGCATAATTGTCCGCACCATGCACAGAGTTGTATTTATTTTTTATTCTACAGTTACTAGAATTATTGCCGAGATCAAAGAGATGCTGTGGTAGTTAATGTGATCAGGTCCAAGCAAGATGAGTAAATAATGTGAAGATGATGAATAAATAATGTGAACAAATCCTAGCAAGATGGGTAAATAATGTGAACATATCCTAGCAAGATGAACAGGTCCTAGCAAGATGGATAAATAATGTAAACAGGTTCTTGCAAGATGGGTAAATAATGTGAACATATCCTTGTAAGATGGGTTATTTGTGTGATCAAGACCTTGCAAGATGAGTAAATATGAGAACAGGTCCTTGACTCCTTATAAGAGTTCCGTAATCACAAATCTTGACATTGTGAAGATGATCGTAACTGTAAATTCATTTATTGTTGTACAATTGTTTTATTTTCTTCTTCCACCAGATCAGTGGATTGACTAAAATGCATTGTACCAAATGTACCTAATTAACTGACTACTTGGGTATAGTCTTGCTAGATGGTAAATCAGAGACATAAATAACATGTTATTTATGTCTCTGGATAAATCATCTAATGTTTCAAGGGTTTTTTAAAAACGGTTTTTAAATTAACACCAGCAATGTTTTATTCTTTTATTTTATACAGAATTATAGAGCAAATGATTTATATATACAAAACTATCAATTACAATCTATTAACATTAAAAAAAATCAAATTTTGATATGAAAAAATATTGCAATACACATCGCAATACATTTTAAAATATCGCGATACAAAATTTCCCCCAATACCCAGCCCTATTGGTAAATAATGTGAAGGTATCCTTGCAAGATGGGAAAATAATGTGAATAAGTCCAACAAGATGAGTAAATAATGTAAACATGTCCTTGCAAAATGGGTAAATAATGTGAACAGATTGTAGCAAGATGGGTACATAATGTGAACGGGCCCTTCAAGATGAAAAATTATTGTGAATAGGTTCAAGCAAGATGAATAAATAATATGAACACGATGAATAAATAATGCGAACAGGTCCTAGCAATATGAGTAAATAATGTGAACAGGTCCTAGCAAGATGGGTAAATAATGTGAACAGGTCCTTGCAAGATGGGTAAATAATGTGAACAGGTCCTAGCAAGATGGGTAAATAATGTAAACAAGTCCTAGCAAGATGGGTAAATAATGTGAACATATCCTTGTAAGATGGGTAAATAATGTGAACATATCCTTGTAAGATGGGTAAATAATGTGAACGGGTGGTAGCAATATGAGTAAATAATATGAACACTGAACAGGTCCTAGCAAGATGGGTAAATAATGTAAACAATTCCTTGCAAGGTGTATACATGTTCTTGCAAGATGATTAGATAAATGAGTAAATAATGTGAATATGTTCTTGTAAGATAAGTTAATAGTCTTTGCAAGATGAGTTACATTGTTTTATTTATCATTTTACAGATCCGACATTCCGATTCTACGAACATGGCGGAGAAATACACCAACTATTGTTCAGCGTTTGATAATGCTTCCGACTTCAGCGCAGATTAAGTTGAAACATTGTTAATTAACATTTATCTCCTTGATTCAAATTGACTCAGTGCTATGATTTCATTACATTTTTAGATGATGAGTGTACTAGTAATTCTTACTAATGTAGCGATGCTTAAATATGCAAAGTGCAATTGAATCAACCTGATTTGGTATTATAAGGTCATTTCAGATAGTTTATGTAGTTCTTTATTTACCTAAATATTCTTGGCTTTGCACATTGCATTAAAGGAATAAAAGTAGTATTTAATGTCTGAATATTTGGTGTTTTTTAATTGTCTATGATAAAAACTTGTGATTCTTAAACTCATCCGCCAACTGAGAGAATAATCACAGTTTGCACCTTACATATTTTTTTCAAAGCCAAAAAAATATTTAATTAAGTGAAGATTCATTCGTTAATTAGTTGAACAGTGTTTGTGTTTGCCAGCTTTAAATGTAAATTTATTCTAGTAAACGTTATATGGTATTAACTGCATAGTTCTTTTCTAGAATTAATGCAATATTGTAACATTGTCTAGCATACTAGAGAATATACGTCATGTCAGGTTTTTTTTTATTTTTTGGTATTACATTTTCTTTCGGTTGTGTTGTGAAGTAAATTACCATGTATCTATTGTTACAAAAAAAAATATAAAAATATTATTGCGACAATTCTTGCTTCCAATCAAACAAAAGGGAAGCATAAGCGACATAAAATTTAAGTACGTAAAGAAGTCTCTTCATATATTGGGTCAAGTTAGAGGACATTGTTTAGTATCTTCTTAACAGAATTTGAGTATTGAGTCATCTTTTTGATTTGAAGGAGACCTTCATTTCGTGATACTATCCTTTTTAAATTTATTCACATGACGCGATTAACAGGGTACAAAGTATGAACATTGGTAGTTCAACAGGCTCCAGGGTCGTGAAACTTAGAAGAGCTCACTTTTGATTTAAGTCTCACTTTAGGGAGCCCTTGGGCTAGATATACTCTCTCTCTCTCTCTCTCTCTCTCTCTCTCTCTCTGTTTAATAAACTTAATTTCGACAATATTTGTTAGAGACAGTTTTTTATTCCCCCCCCCCTTTCATAATTGAGAAAAAACATCTAATAGTTATGTGTTTGTACGGATAAAAATGAATTGTAATTTAAACTAGATGCTGTCATTAGACAGTAATACCCGCACCAAGTGTTTGCCTCTAAATAACACTCTCTTGTACTAGTTTTAGTCAAAAAGAAGGCCACGTGCAATATGTTTCAATTAAATGATCTTTGTCTGAAGTTACTTACACAACAGAGGTGTACAGGTTGCATCGGGTACTAGTTTTACCCAGCTCTTTGGTTAGATGGGTTTCACGTGGTGTACATGCATATGTTTTCTTGATATGCAAAATAGGATTAATTAACATGAATAAACGTTTCTTTTGTGGTGATCAGCTAAAGGAATTCGTATTGTGCTAATTTGATTATCATTATGATGTTGACCAATATAGGTAAGTATAATACATGTAGTAGCGCAATATTATGAGACACCGGTATACAAAACAGTTAAGTTTTACTTTCACTTTCTAAAATGTGATCTCCCTTTGCCAGCATACTGTATCATTATCTGTATTTAAATAAGCTTATCTACAGTTTCTGTCATTTTAATTGCAGAATTTTTTTTAATTTTTTTCATTTGTCAGACTTACACTATTGAGTTGACTCCATATTGACCCTATTTTGTATTAAATTTGGGTATTAAATATCATGTTTATATGAGTTATAATAGGGAGGAAGGGGAAGGGGCCTTAAATGTTCCCCATCCCCAGGATGTGTGGATTAGATATACATTTTTAGTGAGAATGAAGGCATGCTGCAGCTTTTTTCCATTATACCCCCTACCCCATCATCATACACCAGTAATAGAAAAAGAGTTAATGACTAATTTTCTTTTATTTTAAATTGCTTATTCTTTTTTGTCAAGAGATATGTGGTATGTCAAGATTTATGACTCATGAAAATTTGTGCATTTTAATCCTGATTGTTAACATACATGTATAATTATATATATAAAAAAAAAATACATGTGATATTATACTAGGGATCTTGCAATCAATTGCAGAATTGCCAATCGGTTATTTATAACTCATTTTGAATGATTAATTTTTTAATCATTTTGGAAATAAAGACATTTCTAAATACATGTATAACATATTATCAATATTTTTTGTAGATTGATTTTGTAACTATTTAGGGCCCCACTCTGCAGATGCCCTATAGTGATAATTCTGTCCAATTCCGCTGATCATGTCAAGATACATTTAAGACAAATTGACCCCTGCCCCTTGGGTCATTCCCCCACCCCCGGAGTTGTTTTTAAACAACCACCCCCACCCCCTCCTCTTAAATAGAAAACATGAATAGTTGAATATTTTTAAAATATCCTCAAAATCATCGAAATCCCCACTCCTAAACCATATATTTTTGTTTCTTGAACCATAACCATGTCAAGGTAAATCTTTTTGTGGTATTAGTAGGTCATGGCATCTGGGGGTCACCTTAACCCCACCCCACCCTCCCAAAATCAAAAATGATCAAATAACTTGAAAAAAATGCTTGTGATCCCCACCCTTAAAGCATATAATTATATTCTTCCCCCTTATGCATCTTATGGTACATTATTTCAATCACAAGAGATAAGAGGAGGTCCAGGAATTAGGTTTTTTATGGGACGGAACATCATTTTGCAGATAGCATTGACCCTCAGAATCAAATTTATATTTCTAAAACCTTATTGCAAATCTATAGCTCAGCCTCTCTGTTATATCCCTATAAATGATGTGGCTATTCATTAAATCATGAGAGGAGTTCTGGGAAGTAGGTTTTTTCAGGAGTGATAAACGTCAATTTTCAGCTTCTATTTGACTCCCTGGATGAAATTTAGATTTTTAAAACCTTATTGCATGACTATATGACAGCCCCTATCATACATGTACCCCAAGATATGATGTGGCTATTCATTAAATCATGAGAGGAGTTCTGGGAAGTAGGTTTTTTTAAGAGTGATAAACGTCAATTTTCAGCTACTATTTGACTCCCTGGATGAAATTTAGATTTTTAAAACCTTATTGCACATCTATAGGACAGTCCCTATCATATCTCAAGAGATGACATAGCTACTGCATAAATTGTAAGAGGAGTTCTGGGAACCATATTTTTTTTTGCAAATAAACGTCATTTTTTGATGCCCACAGATCCCCGTGATAAAAACAAAAATTCTGAAACATGATTACACGTCAACATGACACCCCGAAGCATATCCTATTAGATCATTAGGCTACTGCAAAAAGAAATTGACGTTTTTAGAAACCAGACTTTTTGTAAAAAAAACGTCATTTTTCAGCCATTTAATGACCCCCAGGACAAAATTGAAATTTCCGAAACCTTATTGCGCATCTATAGGACACCCCAAAACATATTCCAAGAGATGATTTGTCTACTGTTGAAAATGTAAAAGGAGTTCGAGGAAGAAGGTTTTTTGTCAAAAAACGTCATTTTTTACCAATTATTCGACCCCCAGGACTACCAGAGAATTTTTTAAACCTTTTTACAAAACAACATGACACTCCAAATCATACTCCAAGAGTTCAGTTTGCTGGTTTATAAGATGTAAGAGCAGTTTGAGAAAGTAAAACGTGACAGACGGACGGACGGACGGACAGACGGAACAGGGTAACAACAATATACCCGAACTTTCTTTAGAAAGTGCGGGTATAATTACATGTATCTTTAAAAATAGTAAATTCATACTTCTATTTTTATTATAGTTTTACTAAATGTCATATTTTATTTGGTAGCTTTCGATATCTTTTATAATTACGAAATTTTCAATTCTGTATATTCACGAAACACATACTGTAGATTCCTTATTTCACCCGAGTACTTAATTCCACGATTCAACCGTTTTGCATCAAATCGCGAGAATATAAAATTATAAAATCGCGAACGTCGAAATTGTATCAAAGTATTATTTAGTTTACATCTGTCCAAAAAGTAAAAGCGAGACTCTAAAATTTTCGAACTGTGCTTCCCGCGATATTAATTCTTCGTGTTTAATTTAAATTAAAGTAATAATCTCATACATGCATTTTTATTATAAATGTCTTATTTCATTTGTAAGCTTTTGATATCTTTTATATTTACGAAATGTGTCAATTCTGTATATTCACGAAACAAATACTAATTACATTCATAAAATAAAAACATACCAGACTCCAATTGTTTTAATGAAACGAAAATGATCACAAACATCTGCATTTTTATTTCATATTCTGAGGTAATATTTGTTTTTATGAAATATTACCTTAGAATATGAAATAAAAAAGCGGATATTTGCGATAATTTTCGTTGATATAAGGTAATCTTTTTTATTATTCATAATACTCTCAATCATTTAGCATATAAGTTTTTACACGATCACAACAGTTCAACAATACATAATCTCTCTCTCTCTCTCTCTCTCTCTCTCTCTCTCTCTCTCATTGCATGATATTTGTGTTATATATTTTAGATTCTGGTGGTTATTAGATAAGTATTTTATAAAATAATGGACACAGTGACTATTGAATACGTGCAACTACAGAAGCATCATGTGATGTCCTCATAATTTGACTTTTCGTGAACTTCAATCCTCTTGCTCACTTATAAAATAAGTGGTTTTATGAAGTGCTACTTAACACCATCGCAGCTTTCTGTAGTTAATATTTATTTTGTAAAGAAATAGTAAGAATTTTCTTGATTCTTTCCAGTTTGTTAAATTCTAAAGTTGCAAACCCCATTTGCATATAAGAAAAAAATCAATAAAAACATTAAATACACTTTTATTAAGTACTATTTTGTTTAAGATTTGCAGGTAGCATAGGAAATATTCTTATATCTGTTCATGTAATTAAAGATTGTTGTGCTGGACTAAACGAAACTCTACTCTTTTTTAATTCTTTTTGAAAGTTCAGAAATTAAATACATAAATTTAAGTTTCACACTAACTTAAGTATGGTATATATATTGTCAGAAACATTAAACTTAATGTATTTTATCAACAGTCCTTCGCATTGTGATGCACATTAAATCAAAACACCTGTTACCACTATGAAGAAGTTGATTCTATTTCAATTCTATATGGCTTAATAAACTAGTGTTCTGCACAACCGTGTACTCTGTTCAAATCCGTAAGCTCCAAACGTGTGCATGGACATTCCTACGGATTGAAAAGACTTGTTCGAAGCATATTTCTCGATGGTTTCATTGAGTTTTAAAAAGACATCGCAAATATAGCGCAGCTCAAAATCGAAAAAAGGTCGGATGATTTCGAAGGGAAAAAAATACCATAAATGCATTAAGTGAAGATCAACAATAAACTCAGTTACAGAGCTCAGCAGAGAATTGTCAAATCACGTATCCAGAACTGAATCTGTGGTGCATGGAAACAGATCGATGTTTTTGGAGAAAATGACAAATCTATCAAACACCATTGATGACAGAGATCAACGAAGTGATCTCTCATTAAAGGGCAAATATACAGACCACAGAAAGACAACTTAACAGAATGGAGAGATACATTGAAGATGCTGTTCAAGGGACTTGGACACGATTTGAGATCAATTTTTTAAAAATTTTTTTATTTATGTATAAAATGGTTTACTTGTGCATTTTGAATGATTGACCAAAATTTGAATGTTAGATGTCAAGTGTCAAGCGAGATACAGACGTAAGAATTCATTGTTATGTAAACAAAGCTCGAGTATTATATTTGTTTACAAATAATGTAAGTAAAGAAATTACCATTTATTTGATAAAATGACTCGTGGCAAACAAGATAAACTGATTCAATGTGTTCATAGATAATATCATTAACAAAAGAAAGCACCATTTAAACGTATACCAATACAACACATATATAAAAAAATAACAAGACGAGCTTTTTTCTCTAAACTAAATAAATGATTATGATGTTCATTATACCCTCTACTAAAATTGTGAAATTCATGGCCCCTGGGTCAGGGGTTCATACCCTTGGGTATAGCCAATAAGGTAACAAAGTAAAAATGTATAAAATATTATAACATTTTCTTCTGTACTTTCACAGAAAAACATACCCATTGTTATTTTGTTGATAATGTTCTGTTCTTAAATTATGAAAATCCCTGCCCATTATTAAGCGTTCAGGCTTTTTTTTTGGAGGGGGTTGACAAATGTGGCCATATAGTGAACATTTATTTTTAGGTCTCTTAGGGCACTCGGGTATTCCTCTAACTTTTGCCACTTTCTTTTATGAAATGATGTGTGCAAACACACAATAAAAGTGAGGGTAATAGTCAGGGGAGCCTCGGGTTAGGGCTTAGACTCCAAAATAAAGCTTAAAATGCAAATCGAGACTTCATAACAGGTCTTTATACGGACTATTGTACTCGGGTGATCGTCAAGATCTTTGGGCATCTTGTTGCCATAAAGTTATGATATGTCATAAATTGCTGAAAACTGAAATTGTCATAAAAAGTTGTCTTAACTTTATAGCGGACTACTGGACAGGGGGTAAGGATGACATCACTGAAGGTCAATGGGTCTGGGCATAGTCAAGAACTATCTTTGATTTCGTGGACTGGAAACAGAGAAGACCCAATGATTCTGGTGGGGAGGATTGTTTGAAGTTATTTAAACATGAATATCATGAAAGGTTTTGGAATGATAACTCTTGTGAAAAATCATTTAATTTCGGTTATGAGAAAGTTTTATAGTTCAAAGAGCGCCAGCCATTTGCTATCTAATATCCATATGTATCACAGTAGTTTATGTGATATTGTACATAGCTAAAATTTTGAAGAAAGTCAAACAGCTTCGCGTCGGTTGATAATGGTCTTCGAGGGGTGTCAATTTCAACTGTTACCCTCCCAAACAGGCACTATTTATATGATATTCACTAAATCCTGTTATTAACACGTTCCATACACAGAAGTTCGGGTGAAAGGTCGGTGATGAAAAATAACCCACCAAATCTACCTTAAATTTTCTAATATGGTTTTCTGAATTGTTTAAATGAAACGAAAATTATAACAAACATCTGCACTTTTTATTTCACTTTATAAGCTATTTTTATTATCTAAAATCTTGTCTCAAAATTATTAGTATTTATGATTTATTGTAGTGGATATATTGGAATTTCTTTACATATTAAGTATACATGTGTCTTCATTTTGCAACACACTTCCTGCTTTGTTATATCACATTTAAGGAGGCTGGATGGTCAACAAATTAACCATCAGATCTAATAATAATGTAGTAAAGAAAAAATTCAAATATTTTAACTTTGAATTTTTTGTATTTTCCTATACCGTTACATAGAGCTTTTCATTAAAAAGGAGATTAATATAATGTAAAAATGGCCACGACCATTCAGCCCTCTTAACACATGTTGTTATACGAACATAACATTTCAACATCAAGGACATCAGAAGCTCAAGCTCTCTCTCTCTCTCTCTCTCTCTCTCTCTCTCTCTCTCTCTCTGCTAGTGTTTGATAGAAATAGTATTTTATATAAAATAATGGATGTGCAAAATAACTACTATAGTATTGAATACGTGCAACTAAAGAAGCATCATATGATGTCTCCTAAGAGGATTGAGATTTACTTTTGACTGTACGTGAATCTTTTTGTGCACTTGAAACAAGTGGTTGTGTGAAGTGCTACTTAACGTAATCTCAACTTTTTCTAATTAAAATTTATCTTATATAGAAAAAATTGCCGAAGTTTTCTTTGCAGCAATATTTCTTAAGAAATTGGATATAATATTTTGCTATTGGTTTTTCATTATTCTTTCCAGTTTGCCCAATTCATAACTTGCAAACTTTATTTGCATAGAAGAAACAAAACAAGAAAAAAAGCCCATAACATACCTTCTGTTAAGAAATATTCATAATTGTATTTATTAAGTACTGTTATGTGTCAAATTTTGCATGTAGGATAGGACACATTCTTGTTTCTGTTTATGTGAACACAATTTATTGCGTTGGTCTAAATGATTTTTTTTTTATTTTCTTTTTCTTCAAATTTTTGAAAGTTCAGAAACTATATACAGACGTTTAAGTTGCACACTTTAACTTAAGTATGGTATATATATTGTCAGAAACATCCAGATTAAATTATTAAAAGCCTTTTTTTTATTGTGATGCGCATCAAATCAAAACGATGACGAAGTTGATTCTGTTTCAATTTTTATATGGCTTGTTCAATTATTTTTCAGCACAAACTGTATACCCAGCTCCAAACGTGTGCATGGACATTCCTACGGATTTGAACAGACTTGTTCGAAACATATTTCTCGAAGGATTCACTGAGTTTAAAAAAGACATTGCAAAAATAACGGCAGCTCAAAATCGAAAATGGTCAGATGATTTCGAAAGGACAAAAAATACCATGAATGCATTAAGTGAAGATCAACAAAGAACAATAAACTCAGTTACAGATCTCAGAAGAGAATTGTCAAATCACGTATCCAGAACTGAATCTCTGGTGCATGGAAATAGAGAGATGTTTTGGGGGAAAATAACAAATCTATCTAACGCAATTGATGACAGAGATCAACGATTCGAACAAATGGATACAGAAGTGATCTCATTACAAGGCAAAAATACAGATCAGAGAGACAATATAACAGAATTGAGAGATACATTGAAGATGCTGTTAAGCGAGCAAGAATGGATGGTCTCAAATATTTCAGAGCTGTACGGTAAAATGCATGAAATGCTCGACGCGACCTCGGTCATACATCAGCAAGCTTCTGTACAACTCAATCACAAAGAAGAGACCCTTAGAAGGTTTTTTGTTGACAGTTTGCAAAACGTAACCAACGAGTATTCTGAAAACCTCCAAGACATAAAGCAAAATGTAACGAGTTTATCTGAAGTAGTTTTTAAACAAGCAGATGCCGCTGTCACTCTGAAAGGTAGAGCACGTTTTGTCTTTTAATCTTCTAAAATTTCAAAGAAACGCCAAAATTAAAGATATAAGTAGCACATATTAATATCAGTGAATGCAAAATAATCCAAATATTCACTACATGAATGTATATATATGATTAAGAAATTCGTGATACAGCAAGATCCTGCTTATTAGATTAAAAAAATGTTCTTTGTAAATAAAACTGCTTTGCAAACAAATATTCATCCCAAGTATCTATTCATCCGGACAAAATTAATGTATGATTTACTTATTCAAATAAATGGCGAAATCAAATGTTTTGTATGTTTCAGTATTTGATCCTTGAAAGCCATCCTATCGTTAACTAGATGAAAGTACTGAATTTAAATGAAATGGGTTTTTTTCTTTATCTTGCATGTACCACATTTTAAATGTTTGTATTCTCAGAGGAAATTAGACAAAATGCGTTAATGATGGAGCGCCTTCAGGTTCAAATTAGTGAACTGGAAGAAAACATCAGTTTATCAAGAGGTAATAGATTTATTTTTTTTTCATGTAGAAAATAAGCATCAGTGCATGCATACCTGATTTTGTTGAAAGTTTGCTAGACCAAGAGGGCTTGATTATAGAAATAAACATTTACACAATTAGGCTTCTTTTAATCTGACGTAATCTATTCATCATCAGACCTAATTTCCTTTATAACAAGAATAGATATAGGTGACCCCATATCCAAGATATTCGACTTTAAATAACGAATTTTCACTGTGCTCAGCCGATCTCTAGGTTAAAATCACCCAACTTGTTAAGGAACTGGGGTACAGTATATAGTTCTTCATGTCCGTAGCAAAATCTGCCACCAGTCTTGCATCACTAGCAAACACTGCACACATCCTCAAACAGAATCTACACGAGTGCGATCAGAAATACGGTGCAGGCGTTGCATAACCATTCCGTCATTTAAAAACAGGGGAAAAATCACACTCATACACAATAAATAATTAAAAGAGATTGTATAATAACTAACAAACAATAATCATGACAATAATATAATTATTGTGATAATATATATATATAAACAATATTCATTAGTGAAAATTTGTCAATCGAAGAATGACCTATATTTTCGTGAAAAAGACTGAGGGGCAGTTAGCGTAGGAATATGAATACTTCACATTTATATTTCTTGGGGAAAGGTGCTTTTTAAAATCAATTTTACGGTTAGTTTGTTTTCTAACACGTATTACATATACATCGATATTCTAAACATCTGTTGTAATGTTGTATCTGCTGATCATGAATAGAACTATATTTTTCAGCGCAATTGTGTAAAGAGTACCTGACTATAGTAATATATCTTGAATAGATAGTAAGCACTGGTCGAATATATTAAAAAAAACCAATTAGATGGTAATACAGAATTTGCAATATGACAACAGACACGTAGTATTGGGCTTTTTCAATAATAGAGTGGCCAGACTGTATATGATCGTCCATTTCTTGTTTGTTTTATTTTCTGTACATCTGCTACCACTTTGTGTATAATTTTAGACACACCCTCTACACCAGTCACGTGTCCTGCTGGGTGGAGGGTGTTTGGGAGTTCCTGTTACACGACTTTTCAGCAGCTGTCATGGATGAACGCCTCGGTAACTATACCCCATTCGCCCCCTCCCCCTTGACTTTAGAAAATTATGAAATTGTAGGAGTTAACGGAGTTTCAGAACTGTATATAGATTTTAAAAGTAATACTAGTACTGTAGTATTTATTTTTTGTTTAATATCTTTTAAGATGAAATGCTTGACAAACGGTGCAAAACTTGTCGAAATAGAAACTAAGGCGGAGAATGATTTTTTGATATATAGCCTGTTAAAGGATGAAGGTTTGATTCCTTGTCAAATTTCAAACATTGCTCAAAATTAAATACAACGAAGCCACGATTGTTTTCAAATGTAATCTATCTTTAATTTATAGCTGGTTATTGGGCAGGGGGTAAGGATGACATCATTGAAGGTCAATGGGAGTGGGTATCGTCAGGAACTTCCTTTGATTTCATGGACTGGAACAAGGGAGAACCCAACGATGTACGTGGGGAAGATTGTTTGGAGATATCTAAACACAAAAGGCGCACAAAATCTTGGAATGATAACTCCTGCGAAAAATCATTAAATTTCATTTGTGAGAAATTCAGATGCTAAAGAGCAACAGCCATTTGCTATCTGATACTAGTATCCAGATGCAGTAATTCATGTGATCTTATAAGCGACTGTACATACCGTAGCTAAAATAATCTGCTTTCAACATGTTCTAATGTACGTTCTTTGTGTTTGGTACAAATAAAGTTTAAGGACGACAAACAACTATATAACAATACTCATCTTATATGGTTCAATATGATAATGCCAATGTTAAATGTGTCTATATGATTAAAAAAAACATCCAGAAAGATTTCAAAAACAAAACAAGACATGTGTTTCTTCTTCAAACAATGTTTTCAATGAATACTGTTTCATTCCGGTACCGGACACCTCGTCGAATTACAACTCGTCGAATGCGACAACTCATCGAAAGTCAACTGATCGAAACTAAAACTCGCCGATGCGACATATCACAGAATGACAACTCATGGATGGCGACAACCCATGAGTTGTCTATTCCATGACTTGTCCTTTCTATGAGCCGTCCATTCTGTGAGTTGTCGCATCGATGATTTTTTTTCGACGAGTTGTATTTCGATGAGATGTCATAGACCCTTTAATTCTAATAAAACATGTAGATGTGTTGTACTAATAGTATTTCAGTATTTCGTTCCCAGGTGCCTCCTTTGGTTTAGTGTCATCAGAAGGTCAACTCTTATGTTGTATTTTAATATTACGGTAATCTCAAGAATAGTCTAGCCATACGTTTACAAGTCAGTAACATTTTGCAACAGTATAACATTATTGTAAAATATTGTTGGATCAATATTACCGTATAGCCGGGTTTTTTTTTTTTGGCGGGACACAAATTTGGCGGATATGGGCCTAGAAGGTATACAATTAATTTTGGCAGATATAATTTTGGTGAATCATTTACCCTACATTAAAAATCTACTATCAGTTTATTTTTAATATAATTATGAGAAGTTAATGTACTTAGTCAAAAATCATATGTCACCATTACAAGGTGGTAAAATTTGACGTCCCACCCTGGCTTCACACACAACCGTTAATAAGACAATTATCTGCACCTGAGTCAATAATGGATCACATGTCACCTACAACAACACAAGCTAACACCCTTGTCACTGGGGCTACTTACACACCTCAACAGTGGAAAGTGATATTGTGTTTAAACAATGACCTCTAATTTATAGTTATGTTAAGCTTTTATTTATTTACATTAGTTTTGAATTGATATTGAGTAAATGTACAATTGTCCGTTTTAATCATGCTCACAAACTTTAAAAAGTATGTGAATAAATAATCTCCAAAAGCTAACTGGTTTTTCAATCAAATCTACATAGAAAGTAGTTAAATTTGAGGATTTTAATTTTGGTGAATTTTCAAAAATCGCTAAAATAGGCCAAAATTATATCCCCGCCAAAAAAACCCCCCAGCTATACGGTATAAAGTTCATTTCAATATTCCCACTTACCTGCCTCCTTAACTATTTGCAATTTCCCTCTAGTTCCCCATATAATGCGTCGATTCAATTTTTTAGAGTGACTACGGTATTACCGCCATTTATCCCCCTTAACTATAACTCTTCAGTTTTCTCTCGACGCTGTTTTAGACATGTGGTTTTCCTCATACAGTGCAAATAAATTTTAATGTTGACGTTTTGGGAGGTTATTATCGCGTCTGGAAGATGGATAATGAGTTTAAAGATTGTTTTTAAATGTTCCGGTGAGATGAACATACTAGACGATCATGTTTTTTTTGTTATATTTACATTTTCCCTTGTCTCTGTCACGTGATAACACTACGAATCGATTTTGTACTATACAGCCCAATAACTTCAAATGACGTATTGTTGAGGACACAAGCGGGTTTGCATAATTAACATTATAATATTTAATCGCACAACTGCTGAAAATTATATAAATATAAGTAATAAGGAATCATTCTTTGAATATTATGAGGTGATCATTTCGGTCGGGGCGTGATCAAATCTATCATAAAGCCCATTCGGGCTTTATTGGATTTGATCACGCCCGACCGAAATTATCACCTCATAATACTCAAAGAATGATTCCTTATTCCTTAAATAAACATTGTCTTTAACGAGGCCTTTCTATGCGACACGTGTAGAACGTGGTCCAAAGAATGGCGGGACAAAGTAACGAAAATGATCGGAAAGAGTCTACAGAAGACTATTAAAATGAACAATATAGTGCCTCAATCCGTCTGTGGAGACGGTATGGCAGTTCAGGACACAAGTCCGTCTGTGGAGACGGCAGTCCGCGCGTCGAGTAACATTGACGAGTCCCATGTTGTCGGGAATGTCAACAATGGTGGATCAGTCTCAGAGGTCATAAATTTATCAACCATTAATCAAGACCAAGTAAGACAGCATCTTGAATTATTACTCAAACGCAAGGACGATGATATAAATTTTAATGATCAACATACCGTATCTGCAAACGAAGTAAGGACGACCGGAAAAAATGAGAGCGCTAATTCCAAAATGGCGACCATAGACCTTAGACAGACCTCATTTCGACAAGTTTAAGGCTTACGATGAACAAATGTCGTCCTTTGAGTCCTGGGTGGCTGATGTTTTGTTTATTAAGGCACAAGACAATGAATTTGAGAATATTGATTCAAATGCATCTTTGGCAGGTTTATATACCAATTCAGAGGTGCCTTTTGGTGCACCTCATGATCCTCTGCAGTGGAACTGTTTTCTATCTAAGATGGCAAAAGTTCTCAATATCGATATTGAAGCTGAAAGGCTGAAAATCCGCTGGAATGAAAAAATATCGTTTATTTATTCTCGATTGAAAGGAAATAAGAGTGACAAGAAAAAGTCTCTTTTTAAAATGTATACTGAAGATACACTTATTGACATGATAAAGACAGTTGAAAAAAAGGCTACCTCTGCATGGGCATCTGAAAAATAGGTCCATACGTGGTAGAAATGATAAAGCATTTATGGTGAAAAAAGATGACTGACGCAATTTGTAATCCTCTAAAATTGGATGACAGCAATAAGGAAGGGTTTGTAGTAGGTCAGAAAGGTACTTTTTGAAAATCAAAAGTTACTCTCTCGCTTTTTCATAAGGAATTAGACAATGATTTTCGTCGAATTGACAATTCAGCAAGAGCCTTATTCAAAACTATTTCATATGGTAGTACAGTAGCAGCATTTTAGATGAAGCTGTTTGCGAGGTTGATAAAATTGAAGGGCGCAAAGCTCTTATCAACTGCTTCAAAAGCATGGCAGATTTGACAGCAAAAGTAATGGCAAATTCAGTCCTGAGTAGAAGGAAAGTTTTTCATAAAAACGTAGATTTTATCAGCAAAGCAAAAGAGAAAAAATTGCTGAAACTCCCTATTTTGCCAGCCAGTTGTTTAATGGACTGTACTTTGAATCTCTCCATACATCGGCAGAGAATTTACGAGTTGCAAGAAAAGATCAAAACGTTTACAGTACGTCAAAGGGGTTTAATAAGAATTTCAAGAATAGAGATAATAGGAACTCTACTGAATTTGGAAGGAAGAGGAAAGCAGATTTAGCAGAGACTTATAAATCTGCAAAGGTCGGCAAATTAAACGACGCAAGTTATGCCTTGACTGATCAGGGCAAAGATACTTTTCGTACTGGACAAGAAAGCAAAAGGTTTTCTTTTTTCAGGAGAACCTTTGGGGGCCCAAAAGGGATTCCACCTCCAAGGAAGTGAAGTATCTATAAACAGTTACAGTCAGTCTGTAAATATGCTTCCCCAGGTAGGGACACGTTTGTAGCATTCCACAAAAGTGGACTTGTATCACTCGAGATCAATGGGTATTGGAAACCTTAAGGGAAGGGTTAAAATCGGAGTTCATAATTCAACCCATTATTAAGATCATGGGGAAAAGTGTACCAAGGTCGAGTCAGTTATTTTAAAGCTATACACGCTATAATTTGCGTCAATTTTGAATAACGGAGAAAATGCATGTGTTTGATTCCTTATAAAAGTTACCTTTATGCTGTTAATTATTATGCTCAATTCAATCACGTAACAAAAAGATCAAATTCTTAACAATAAAAAATATTTATTTTCCACCAGGAAAGTAATGCCTCCTTATGAATATCAATCTATCACGTGATATCGACAGATAATTTTAGACTATCGTACAAAAATTGGTGGAGGGTAAACACCTTCAAAATTATTATAGTTCCGCGAAAGAAAGGACATAATCTTTTTCAGTAAAGCATATTTGTCCTATATACAAGTACGAACAAAAGAAAACAAAAACACAAGCATGTGATCATGCACACCTTAAACAATGATGTAGGCCTATATGTTTCCCCCTAAGGGCTATTTTTTAGTTCGTGTGATTGTTATCCTATATAAACATGTAAAAGTAAGGGGATCGTGAATGACAAACGTATTGCACTCATAATAAAAGTATATATTTCAAATTAACGATTGTTAAGCATATACAAAATCGAGACAGATATGTAATAAGACAAACAATAACGGCCACCTGATTTCCCGCGGACATGCGCAATGAGGTCGATTTCGCTCTTCCTTCGTCAATATTCATGAAAAGGCATTACTTTTCTGGCAGGAAAATAAACAATTAAAAATTCAATAACTTTGCAACGACATGGAATTCAGCATTGTAATTTACAGAAAAAGGGTAACTTTTTTAAATAAACAAACACATGCGTTTTCACTGTCATTCAAAATTGACGCAAATTATAGCGTGTAGCTTTAACAGAAATAAACACGTTGTTAGGAAAAGATGTTATAGAACCTGTACCTGTTGGTCAAGAAAACAGGATTTTACAGCACCATTTTTGTGGTGCCAAAGAAACAAGGGGGGCTTCGGACAATCTTGAATTTAAAAACTCTAAATTAGTTAATAGTGCCTCGACATTTCAAAATGGAGACACTATGTTCAATCATGAAAGCATTAAAAAATGGGGACTTCGCTATCTCTCTGGATCTGACAGATGCCTATTTTCACATTCCAATTCACACAGATTTCCAAAAATATCAACGGTCCAGATTTCTAGGCCAGAGTTACCAGTTTCAAGCAATGCCCTTTGGACTTCGTTCAGTTCCAAGGGTCTTTACAAAAATATTGGCAGTTCTTGCAGCACACTAAAGGAAAATGGTAATCAGAGTTTTCATGTACCTAGACGATTGGTTGTTGGTCAGTACAGACAAAACAAATCTTATAAATCGGAAGAACTATGCTTTACAGCTTGTTCAAGAACTGGGATTGTTAGTGAATTGGGGAAAGTCGTCTCTAGTGCCATCCCAACATATAGAGTATCTGGGGGCACATTTCAATCTGGTAGACGGCCTCTTCAATGTAAGGAAGTGCAAACCTCAAACAATAGCTGGATATAAGTCAGCAATAGCAATTATTCATCAGAATGGGAACATTATTGGTATAAATTCAGAACTGTCGTCATTGTTGAAAGATCTATTTAATAAATACTCATCAACACGTCAATTACTCACCATTGGTTTTGTTAGCTCTCACAAAACAACCATTTGAACCCCTAGATCTAACGTTTTTGACTCTGAGGACGGTTTTTCTGGTCGACATTGCCTCAGCTTCCAGAGTGAGTGAAATTCATAGTCTTTCCTTGGATAGACCATGGGAGCTATTGATTCATACGCTACAGATACTGAAGATTTGAAACTACATTGTATGTCCTTGTCGAGCATTGAAGATTTATATCAATATAACTAAATCTATTCGAAAGTCAAATAGACCGTTTGTGACTTACCAACAAAATAATCATCTAAAGACTATATTACAAGATGGAAGTTAGCATGGTTCGTTTTGCATATGATGATGTGGAATCAGAGACATTAGAACTGTAAGAGCACATGACACGAGACGATTGTCAAATTCATGGGCATTGTTTTGTGGTGTATCAGCCGATGAGATTTTAGGAGCAGTACACTGGTCATCCGAAACTACATTCACATCATTTTATCTGAAGGATGTTCCAGATCACCAGTCAATTTTTGCCAAGGAAGCAATTCTGGACTCATCATAGAGAAGGAAGCATACATAGGTAATGGAAATGTTAAGAATAACTGGAAGTAATATACACTGTAGTCACTCTAAAACATTATATCGACGCATTGTATGGGGAACTTGAGGGAAATTCCAAATACATGCAGTTAAGGAGGCAGATAAGTGTAATTATCTCATGAACACGGATTTTACCCCCAAAAATCCAAATTCCCCTTTTCCTTTTATTTTATACAGTTCCATGTTTGGCCGATACACAAAGATTTCCGGTATTTTGTTATTGCCGTTGCTTTACCCATGTTGGAACATTTTCCAACCAATGTTTGAAATGAATATAACTGAAATAATTTTTTTTAAAATTCTCCTCTGTTCTGCCAGTTTTGCTCTTTAACGTATAGTTATTGATTCTTCTTTACATTCCTACATTGAAGCTGAGAAGGGTTTTAATAAAAAAAGAACATTTTATTTTGCTGAATCTAGAAATTAAGAATTTGCAATTTTTACATATTTTGCATATTTACACTACATCCTCAGGAATGACCGTACATGAACAAACTTGTACATATGAAATGTTTTTTAAATTTATTATCTTAAATAATCAACCAATCATTTTCAACTATGACAGCAGTGGATTGAGATTAACAAGGAATGGCGCAGCAGAATTTCAAATCTCATAAGAAGAAAAAATAGTTGACATGCGCGGATCCAGAAATTTTTTTCCGGGAGGAGGGGTGGGGTCCGAGGGATATTACAAGTAAGTCCGAGGCATATTTTCGAAAATTTTACTATGTAAATTTAAGAAAGGATGATGTGAAATAGGGCCCCAGTAAATTGATCGGAATTTTTGTTTCATTTTTCATGTAATTAATCTTTGAAATAATCCCCTTTTTATACGAGATAAATCAATCACATTGAAGATATACATCATTTTCTATGGTAGGGGTACACTGTTTACATTTAATCCCCGTAGACTTTTAGCTCTGCCCCACATTTGAAAGTGTTTAAAAAAAACGAGCGCGATGAGGTTCATTTTTCTCCTTCAGCTGATCAATGTATTTTGTTTAAATCTATATATCTGCGAAAGGAGAAAAATGTACCTCAATGCGCTCATATGTAACTTTTTAAAAATCCAGTTGACCTTCCCCATTATAAACTGATGTTGTTTTCTTTGTGTGAACTTGATTAGCCTTTCAAAATGTTATACGTTACGTGTCACGTGACATCCATATCGGGAAGTGTGTTCGATGTGACTATGTATGCCATTAAACTTTGTTTATGCGAATGCATTTTTTGTAAGTTGTATTTTCAATGGATAATATTTCTGATCGCTAAGCTTTCACTTAACAGTTAAGATTTTGGCGATAAACAATACCAAGTGATATGTAAACGAGTCTTGTCCAATCTGCTAAATTCAGGCATGTACATATACATGTAGCATCGTTTTTGAAAGGGGGGTGTGCAGCCTCATAAAAAAAAAGGAGAAAAAAGAAGAAGACATATTCTCGAAACCTTTAAAAGACTAACCCGCGGTGGTGGGTGGAGGGTCGAAGAGCTGCGTAGTATTCCTTTCGCTTAAATCTTAATTTTGATTTCCTTTTTTCACCTCCATTTTTTTATATGTAAATTTAACAATTTGATTCATTTTCATTCATTGTAAAGACAATGTCAAACCAGAACGAAATTCACACTCACCTAAAAATATAAAAATTATGGTAGTTTTTTCTAAAATTCTATGTATAAAAAGGGGCAGGTGACATGTGTTTAGGGATATCATCCTTTGAATTCTCCCGGGGGGGGGGGGGTGTTCGGACTCCCCCCCCCCCCCCACTCCCCAGATCCGCGCATGTTTGGTGTACGGAAACGTTTTGTCTCCTTAGCTCATATGAAGCCCATAATATGGTCATATTTACCTTGCCGTGCAGCCTTCGAACGCGTGAAATGACAGGCGCTGGTTGTGACGGAAGATTATTGTATGGATTTCAGACTCATTCAACCTTAAAATTTAATTTCTTTGGATTTTGCCAGTGCGAGAAAAATTGCAAGATTTTAGCTAGAACACTTACTTTTAAACTTATACCATTTGAAATGCTGGGGTGTTTCTTAGTCACAGAGATTCACCGACAAAACTTCGAGTTAATGCCCACCGTCTCAAATAGGTTCTGCCAGCAAGTCACATGTCACCTCCCCGCCTGGATATCAGAGCAAATAAGACCGAGTGAAGCAAGAATGGACACCAATCAGCAACAGAATCATAACAGCATGGTTCTATACCAGATACAGGAGAGTGTCAATAATACATGTACAAGCGTATGCACTACATAGATCTAGGAAGAGGAAGAGAAGGGTCACTTCTGTTAGGAGCTACGGGAAATCTTAGATGGATGCAACAAGAAAGACACCATTATCATAATGGGGACCTCAACGCCAAAGTAGGGAGTGACAATAACGGGTGCGAAAGAATTATCGGCATTCATGGAATTGGTATACAAAATAATAATGGAGAAAGGCTGTGTGAATTCTGTCAGACCAACATGATCACAGGAACATTATTCCCCAATGAAAATATCCATAAAGCGACATGGGTATCTGCGAATGGTAGAGTGAGAAACTAGATAGACCATCTTCTCATTAAAGGGCAGTGGAGATCTTCTGTCTTAGACACCAAAGCTCAGAGGGGAGCGGATGCCAACAGTGACCACTTCTTAGTGAAGACCCGAATAAGGCTATGTCTCAGCACATACAAGAACATGAACAAGCATAAACCAAGACTGGATATGGAACGCCTCAAAAAGAAATATATAAAACTTAACGACTGCGTGAAAAAAATTGGAGGAACACAGAGAAAAGACGGAAGATTTCGATAAAAGGTGGTAACAGCAGAAGATGGCATATATGTGAAATCAGCAGAGGAAGTATTAGGCTTCAGGAAAGGAAAAATCAAGCCCTGGATCAGCGAAAACACCTGGAAGCTGATAGATGAAAGGAAAAACATCAAGGCAAAGATAGACAGCACAAGATCAGAAGAGTCAAGACCAGATTAATGGAAGATCACCGAGAGAAAGACAAAGCAGTCAAGACAAGTGTGAGAGGACAAAATGAGTTGGATGGCAGAGAAAGACGAAAGAGTGCAGAGAGCAGCCGAAAACGGAAGACAGAAGGAGCCATATAACATAGTAAAACAGCTGACATTAAGGAGAAAAAGACAAACAGCAGCGGTGAAGAGCAAAGATGGGGACTTCTGAAGAATAAAGAAGCACGACTTGCCAGATGGAGGGAACACTTTGAGGAAGTGCACAACAGGACACCCCATAGTCACCAACAAAAGATGAATTTGAAGTGGTAGATGAATTACACATTTCAGAGGAGACCCCCACCACACAGGAAATAAGAATAGTAAAGAACTGAAACACGCCTTAGACCTCATATGGAAAGAGGAAAAAGTGCCGAACGAGTGGAATGCTACCATGTACATCCATTTTATAGACTTTGAGAAAGCATTTGATTCGGTGCACAGAGACAGCCTATGGGTTATCATGAAGAAATATAGAACACCCAAAACCCTGATTAAGATGGTCAAAGCCCTGTATGATGATTTCAAGTGCTCTGTGATTGAGGACGAGATCACAGCCCCTTTCCCTGTGATAACCTGAGTCAAAGAAGGCTGCTGCATGTCAGGTGTCTTCTTCCTCCTCATCATAAACTGGGTAATGTAACAAACAGTCAAAGAAGGGAGAACAGGAATTCGCTGGAACTTCACCACTAGACAGCAAAGCTGAAAGACAGCTCAGCAAAAGTGGGGATGAAACTGAATGCCAAGAAATGCAAAGTGCTGAAGGTGAACAGCAAAAGTGAAGCCAGTCTGTCACCAAGGATGGCAGAGTACGGCTGACATCAGGAAGAGAATATCAATGGACGGCGCATTCTTCAGGAGACTATACAACATCTGGAAGGCCACGGATATAGGTAGAAAGACCAAATTTTCTCTTAGAGAGCATGGTCCTGTCCGTTTTGCTGTATGGATGCGAGACTTGGAAGCTAACCAAGACAGAGGAAAAAAGGATAGACACCTTTCAGACCAAGTGCCTCAGAAGAATTCTCAAGATCAGATGGCAGCAACATATCCTGAACAAAACAGGCCTGGAGATGGGAGAGGCAGAAAACATCAGTTGTAAGGTGAGGCAAAGGAGATGGAACAGGATCGGTCACATTTAAAGAAAGGATCCAACGGATGACCGCTGTGACACTCGGATGGAAGCCTGAGGGGAGAAGGAAGAGGGGCCGACCAAAACCAACATGGCGACGGATGGTGGAGGTTGAGCAGAACAATGCAGGCTGGAGCTCCTGGAATGCGGCACGCCATGCAGCCTCAGACCGGCATCAATGGAAGAATGATGTTCTAGCCTTATGTGCCTCCTGGCACAGAGAGAATTAAGATTAAGATAAAATTTCATACGATAAGATAATTTTGATGAATCTATATATCTATTTAAGATTTTTCAAATAAATAAACACTGAAAATGTGAGCCAAACGAGTTCACATGTACAATATGTAATGTAAACAGAATCTGGATCAAGATTCTATCTATTGAGTGCTGGATAGAAAAAAAGAGAAAAGAAAGTCAAAATTTCCTTGATAGTACACCAGAGAGAAATACATATATATTATATACTGATGAACACTCAAAGATTTCTGTTGGGACCTGGCTAAAATTACAGTAGTTTTCACTATAGACCTAAATGCACATACATTTCTAATCTTATTTACTCTTCAATTTGATTTTGTAATTTATTAAAATTTTCACATGGGAAGAAGCACATACACATAACATTTCTGAGTAACTCAGCAAAATATTGCACTGTTTTTACAAATCGGCATTCAAATCTATGTTCATTGGAAAGAGAAAATCATGCATTGCATATTTCCAAGTCCACAACTTTGCCACTTTGTTAAACTGTTCTCTCTCAGTCAGGTACAACTTTCCAATCTCTGGTTCCATGCACACGAAACAGTAAGGGTCTGTCAACAGAGATTGTATAGATATAAGAACTTTGGATATAGTTAGGGCCAGGCTCCAGTTATGGTGAATCGAATCCAGTCCTACATCTCCGTGTCTGCTGATATTTGGGTGAAATATTTTGGTGATGAATCTCACTTTTGGTGGTCTCATAGGATAGCTGTAAATAACAATACACATGTATTGTCAACCTATAGAACATTTCAGTTTTTGTTTGTTTTTATCAACACTTGATCAATTGATAGATAAAAATTAGAGTTAAACTTAATATTCAATTGTCATGAGATAACAAAAAAATTAAATTAATTGAAATATGTTCACTATCTTAGAAAGCACCATTAATAGATGAAAAAAAAAATGTCAACATAAATTTTGATTTATGTGTTTTGACACACTATTATACCACGATCCACATAAAATGCATCAATAACGTTTAAAAGAAGAAGAAAACACCCTGATATATGGAACAGTTATTGTGATCAATATATATTTTTACTAGTAATTAGTTTTACCTTTGTGGTATTTGTAAGTAAAGAAGAAATAGTCCCCCTTCATAGGGACTTCCCTGGGGACCAGTAATAGAGGCTTGCCAGTGGCAGCAGTGTCTGTCCAGAGGGGTGGCTTTGATACCCTCTGGGGGGTCAGACTTTAGGGTCTTTAGTTCACTGCGTAACCTTCTGTGTCTCCAAGAGTTTTCCTCAATGGGTGGAGTGCTCTAAAAAATAAAAATACATGTTAAATAAAATAGCACTCAAAAGTATGTTAAAATGAATTGTGCTGGCATTCTCTTGCTGTTGCTGTCTGAAGCTATAGAATACCGGTTTTGCTTTTTGGAATCCCTTACTGGTTTACCCCACCCCATACAGTTTGTATCCGAATTATTATATTCGTAATGATTCCATTTTCTATTTAAGTAATTATTTCCCCTTGAACCTGCAATTCTCAAAATTGTCTTCTATGCATAAAAATTATATCACTGGTAGTTGACAGACTGATTCTTGGGAATCCCCATTTAATAAAAGATTTGGTTGTTTTGACCATGAGCATATTTTCTCTAATATTAGGTCATGCACAATCCAAAATAAGGATTGCTAATACATGTATAGAAAACCTCAGTATTTGACAAACCCACACAAACCTAAAGCAACACCCTTTCATATTAGGTGCGTGGACTAAAAATAGCCAATATTCGAAGCTCGGTTATTTTTGGAAAATAATGGTAAGTGTATCGATCCAAATATCGTCAAAATAAATACCGTGATGCATCGGTGGATCGTCCCATCCCTAAGCAACACAGTATTTTGTTTCATGTTTTTCATCTAATACATGTATGTTGTCTATTTTTTGGTTCAATCATTCCAAACAGTACAAACAGTTATTATCTTTACACACCAAATAAAGAGCAAATTCTTAATCCAAAATGAAACTTTTCCAAAATAATACTACTTAAGAATCTGAAAGGTTTGATAACAAAAATAAACTCACCTGTAACATCATGCTCTCCAAACAATATTTGCACGGAGAACTTTCTAACCTGTAAATGAAATAAATGTAATTTATGTAAATTATCAGCATTTTTCATTAAAATTAAACACAGAGTTTAAATTGATGTAACATCTTAGAAAACTGTTTACTTCTGCAACGAATCCTACTATATTAAAGATAAAATTGGTGCAAAGGAGACATTGGCCATAAAATAACAAATTTATGCTAACTTTCCCTATTGAAGCTACTACATTTATACTATATACTTCATCTTGAAATATGTCTAAGGAATCTTACTTGTAGGTAAATACTAGCAGTTTACAATTTGGTTGTGCCCTTTTGTTTTATGGCTATGCAATACATGGGTACCAAAACAGGACAAGAATTACAAGAGACAAGTACTTGTATAATTAGCAGTCTGAGAGTACTTACAATTTTGTGTATATTGTTTTCCATTTTTTAACACGATACTGTGGATAAAACAAAGGCCATCGTAATTTACAAAACTCCTTCCATTGTGCATCAGTGGTTTCTCCATCTAGAATCTGTCGCCATCTTGTACACACTCGACCTGCTGTCCACAGGGAAATATCATCCAGGTATTTAAACACCACCAATAGCACTACAAAGAAATCAAATAGGTTTCATGTATATCCTGAGAATATAAATGAATTATCCAATTCTCTCTTGATAAAGAAAATTCAAGTTGCATTACCGGTAATAATCAGAAAATATTTTACTGCAATATTGATATTCCTCTCTAAATGTATTTCCATATCTACCAACATGATAAAGCATTTTCTAACTTCAATTAATTTGAATTTTTAACGATATTGTTTATGATGTTTGGCTTCACTCTGATTTTTCCAGTAGAAAAATGGGGGAAGTGGTTGTTGTTTATCAAATTTCATCTTCAACATTTGAATTTTACAAAAATAAATATTGATTCAGTTTGAAGTACCGGTAAAAAAGAAAAATCCACAATTTGTCAGAAATTGCATGTAATGGTATTTTGCCACCTTGAACAATAATATTGTTGAGTCTTTTTAGGCAGTTTATGTATCCTAAACATTTCAAAAGATTACTTGAATGAAATAAAGTTGAGCAGAAGAGAAAGAACAGAAAAGTCCATACCTTCTGGAGGTATGGAGTCCACCAGTCCTTCTGGTACATGGTCCTGTTTGGTGCTTACGGTCAGCAGAGAAATCCTTTCTGCTAATTTATCTTGTTTGTGAGGAATCGGTTTGACTCTAAGTGTGGGACGCTTTGGTTTTGGGGTGTAAAAATCACTCTCCACACCTGGCTCTTCATTCCCCGAGTCAGCATCTGAATCATCTTTCTTTAAAATGTTAGGAAGATGGTTATAGGCTAATGCATTGATAATCAAACTGGCAATGCAATTAGAGTAAATTTTCATACATGTATGCAATGTATAAGTATATAGAAAAGACAAGATATGAATGTTCTGCTTATTCTAGTAACGTACAGTTATATATGCAAGATTTCTACCTTTACATCAAATGAAAAATACAATTAAAAAACTTTTAAAAAATTGTTTGACTTACCACCTCTGCATACACCTCTTGTTGACCGTCTTCAATGTCAATGTCAGAAGAGAACAGAAATAAATGACATGTACTGCAAACTGGTTGTCCAAAGTTGAAGCTGTAGTAGCCTTCACAGACCATACAACAAGAAAACTAAAACAAAGAAGATAACTCAATTAAGAGAAGAAGGCAAGAATTACTCTTGAGAATAAAAAAATCATAAAATTCATTGCGTTGTTCATGTTTATGTGTAGAAAGAATAATCTTACTGTGACCAGGCTACGCTCAGGTCACAGTAAGAATTCGTCCCATATACTTGCAATGTAGCAGCCGCGAAGCGGATCTGCTTCGCATCTATTGTAAGTCTGTTTAAAAAAATCTGCAGGGGAAAACCACATTTTTATACATTACAAACCTTTTTGAACATGCATATGTAGTTAAGTCCACAAAATATCCATTTAATTGGTCGTACCAAGGCATTTTGTTAATATACACGTTTGAATTTGCCTGCCATTTTGTCGGAAATCGCACTCGGAATGTCTCGGATTTTATCATTAACATGGCGACTGTAAACTGCGAATTTTCAAACGTGATGTTAAAAGTGACAGTGATTTCCTTGCAAAAGCAGTTAATGTGGTAAAATTAGATTATAAAAGAGCAATATTGTAGATATTTGAGATTAATCATATGAAAATTTAGACAAGATACAGCGCGATATTTTTTTTCTATTTGCTACAAAGCGAGTATATGGGACGAATTCTATCGTTAAACCGGGTCCGTAGGACATCTGTCATTTTAACGATAGAACATTCTATCTAGTTTATGTTCAGCAATCAATTTCTATGATCCCACCATTTGATGAATTCCATAAAAATATGAAGTGGTACATATGTTATAATAAATTCTTAATTTAATCAGTATTTGTTATTGAGAGGTGCTGGGCTTTTGAATATTGAATATATATATATATATATATATATATATATATATATATATATATATATATATATATATATACACACACACACACACACACACACACACAAATACATATTGGGGGCTGTATATAATGTGTCTGTATCAATACTAACATATTGCTTTGAGGGATTGTGTATATTTATAGCTGTTTATTTCTGTACTTGTTAATAAATGTATACCCTTGCATATGTATGACAACTTGGTATGTGTTATATCAGATGTACCTTCCATTGTAACTTACTATGCTTACTTAACAGTACAATATTTATATATTTCATCCATTATTTGTTATAATCATGTTGTTTATTGTTTTAACGTATATATATGGTGAATAAACATATCTATCTATCTATCAAACATATCTATATGGCAAGGCAATGCAACTTATGTCAAGTTATGATAATACATGTAAAGACTGATTTGAAAATTATCACACAAGAAATTGAATGACTGCAGCAAAAATGTTTCAGATTAAAGCAATTTGATATGAAATATACTTTTCAATTTTAATTACCTCGGTATTTAAAAACTCCTTTAATGTTCTAGACGTACAAACGTCGCATTTTTCTTTGGAATTCGATTGATTGTTTTTAACCTGGACAGCCATATTTATTTCTTTTAGAATCACGAGCCCGAGTGTATATGCAGAAAGTATGCACACTGGTAGCGAGAAAGGCCTTATTTATATTTACTCTATTTTTTACTGACATCTAATTATTATCAATTAATTAAATAAATTAAAATAAATCTTAATATTGATATTTTTGAAATGACTATTCATTTTTAAGTTTCATTTAAATTGTCGGCCCTTAGAATCTTACAATCATACCTGTCCACCAGATGGCGTTTCGATTTCCGCAAAAACACAGGACATGCGATGATGCAGGTGTGATAAATACTGAAACAGTTCAGGTAAGTGGTGATCGAGGCCTTACTGTTTATACACAACTTGAACTCTCGACATTTTGGTAAGAAAAAAACACAAGATAAAACACAAAATATCTCATTTACTCCCGTGATTAATATTGCATGATTATCGAGCCAAAGTGTTGAACTTGTTTTGTTTATAAATAAATCTGCACCTTTTATGACTAATGTGAACTGTTACTTTCTGTTATTTGAAAGTGCATTGTAAATTTCACGACGATTTGATATAGAGGCTTATATAGATGTTCATTATGATGCATTAATTCCATGTTTTAATAGCTGATGGATATACATATCATATATACACTTATTGATTTTATATGTGCCCGCGATCTTTCCTTATTTTCAAATATTATAATTTGGTAAAATTTATAGTAGAATTAACTTTTCTAAAAGCTAACAGTTTACATGTGTTCACATTGACAGAACTCGTAATTTCTTCCATGATAGGCGTTGGACATTTCATATATCCACGGAAGATGCATGTAAGCAAACTCAAAATCAGAACAGAATATATATATATATAAATATATATATATATATATATATATATATATATATATATATATATATATATATATATATATATATATATATATATATTTCTAATTTCCAGACAGACAAATAAAAGAACAAATACAATAAAAAGCAAATATATGTTTAAATACACTACACGGATGCATGCAATTCTCGTGACAATACTTTTTCAGGTCAAATGTATAAAAATGATTTTACAGTTTATATTATAACATAATGTATATAATTTTGAATAAATTTACCCACAAAATAAAAAAAAAATATGAGGGGGTGTGGATGTATGTACACGCTTGAACAAAATATTCTAAATTATGGTGGTTACACGTGGATAAAAGTAATGTCTGCTTATTTATGCGTGACCCGTATTCAGAAATTTAAGCTTCGTTACATGCATTTTAAGACAAAATTTAGTTGCATGTATTTTTAATGAATGGAGGTTAATGCATGGGGTCATACAATGGATGTTTTTCTTACTACAAAACTGAATTTTAGTGCTGCATGGGATGGGTACGAACATGACAAATTGAAGGTAAACTCAATATTTATCCACCGAGTACATGAAAATCTTGCTGTTTTTTTTTGAATTTGGTTTTATTTTATCTTTTTTATTTAGCCAGAAAATTATTCGGTATATGCATGATTTATCTTTTATGTATCTTTATGTTAAACAGGAGTATAGGAGGGCTCACCATATCGAAGATTTCAATAATACTATCGCTTAGAACTTTCTGCTGTAAGATGCGTTTTTAACTTTAAATATATTTGATTGTACACGAATAATTGATACATAAAGGAAGCAAAAGAACACGGGCGTACAAGGCCTAAGAAAATCCCCAGCATTCACATATTAACGATGAAATCTTTTGAGTGTGCATCGGTACATAGTTCCTGTTGTGTACTTTTGTATTTAACACAGTACATGTTTTGTGAATTTTTATCGCATGCATAGTGAATTTTTCACAAATTGTATTCTGCATTTTTATAAGGGGGTTGAACAAATATGTTCTTAGCTATGGCAATAAAATACTGCAGACTTTTCCGTTTTCTCTTTTTAATTCTTTATACTGTACACACCAATATTACCAATCTGTACATGCACTATTTAAAACATTACACATCACACGGTTAAATCGCGTATGCTCGCATTGTCGACGTTATCTGTACATGTAAGATGTTTGTTTGTTTTTTTTGGTTTGTTTTTGGTTTGTTTTTTTAAAAAAAAGACCTACTATTTCAAATCATTCAAGAAAAAAACCCAAAACTCCAACGACATTCAACTTCTTTTAAATTTCAAATGTATGTCGAAAACACGGTGGCGAAAATGATGTAATATAGAGAAAAATCAAAATGTAAATAAAAAAAACAACAAACAAATGAAAAAAGCCAAAAAACATTAAAAAAAAAAAAAAAAAGGATCCCGGTCTCCCTTTAAAGATCTGCTCATGTTTATTTTAATTCTTAATCAATAGATAATCTTTAACTCACCTTTTCAGCTTAGCGAACAAGGGAGAAGTATATGGCTAAACGAAGAGCCGGGTGAAACATGACTTATCATGATGCACTCAAAGAAAACTATATATTTACTGGAAGAGATTAAGTACTGAAACAAAGGGAAAATTCACCATCACAACAGTGAAATATGGCTAAGGGAGACGCGAGCGACCCCAGATCTACAACTACAGACACGCCCACAACCCCGCCTCCCCCGGCCCGTGGGTACCCGGAACACGAGGGGGGCGGGGAACGCTCCTCTACAGACACTGTAGCCGCTGTGACGGTGGCCATACTGGCAGTGATCATTGTGATAACATGCGTGCTCGTAGCCCGCGCCATTCGGAAGCGACGGCGAGCTAGACGCGGAACAAGGATGGATCAGCGCATACCCGCCATTTCTACAGGAGTCATGGGAACTCGTACGTATTTAATCTTATCTTTTTGTAATGTCATGTAGATAACGACCGAACGAGTTGTAAAAGACATACGTGTATATTTGATGTTTTTCTTATTTTTAAGCTGCTGCAGCATACAGCAATATTCATATCAGCCAACCAACGCCTTCCTCTGCAGTCAGCTGGGAACCAATAGAAACTCGGCAATATTCGGAATATACAACCCGTGATTTATTTCCCGTTGAAACCAACCAATCAGCGAACGATTCCGGCGAAGTCTCGTCCAACCAGGCAGAGAGTTCATAAATTTTATATTTTTAATTATTGATACTCTCCTGTATATTTGCTCAACCATTACAGTTTACTTATGAGATGTATTTAAAAAAAATTATGCGATTTACACCACACATTTTGATATCTCACATATTGGTTTTGATTTGATTGTCCTTAAATGGTACTTATCTGAATCTCATGGATAATTGAACAAAATATTGTAGATAATTTGTCGACCATATTTACTTCATTCTGTGATACAACCGTATTTTCGTTTTACATGTTCGTACCACACAAACAATTCATGCATATATAATAATAAATCATTATGTTGAAATGTAATGTATGTAAATTTTAAATTGAATAGTTTAAATTATTTTGTTGATATTGTATGAAGTACTAGTATACTCAATTCAACAAGACATGGTTCGTTTGAGAATGTATCAATTTAACGAATATGCTTGTATATACCATTAAATTAAAAACCTGTAAAGATATATACAGTACTGATCAGACCCAGCCTAACACCAGAGTAAACCCCAACTAAACCCTGGGTTTACTTTCGGGGTTTACTCCAGGTTTACTTTTTGAAAATGTGTGTCCAGTTGGGGTTTACTTTGGGTTTACTCACGGTTCGCTTTTGGGATCCTCTTTAAACATTGAAATGTGAAGCAGACCCATCTTTTATCTAATTATCTTACTGCCGGTAATTCCAACCCCTTGTATATTCCAAATACACATGTAGCGTCTGCCGCAGGGGTCTAATTCTGATCGGGGTTTACTTTGGGTCTACTCTAGTATACCCCGGAAGTAAACCCAGGGTTTAGTTGGGGTTTACTTTCTGTTAGGTTGGGTCTGATCGGTACTGTATACAATGGTGATGCATTTAATACACAGTTATGCATTTATATTAATAAACTATTTTTCAAAAACTGCTAATGCGTTGTAATGTTTCTGACACTGGCTACAGGCACCTGATTCTGTGTTGAAGTGTACCTTTATCATGTTTATAGTATAGAAATATTATTATATCATGGGGTAAAATTCATTGCAGAAACAATTGCTTGTAGCATGGGCATAGAGTGTTGTATTATTCATCATAGCTGTGTGTGTACACCAACTGACTTAGTCGCCGGTTTGATGGGATGGACACTAACAGTACCGATATCATAAAAAGCAAACAAAGCATGTACAAATATATGCCGATTTTATTTTCTCTTTGTTTCGGAAATAGAAGGAAAACACACCCAACAATGACATGATAATGTGCTGATGCATGTACAATGAACACTCGTGTACAATGATGCCTGTTCATGAGAACTCTGAACACCTGTGTGCATTCATGCAAACAATGAACATCTTGTGAAATGATATATATTCAAACTTAAACATGGTCTGATTTCACAAACTGTGTCAACATTATAATGCTTCATAACATTTTCTCTACTCCTACAGTATATTACACCTGAATGTTGAGAAGGCATCAACTTTTTTTCTAGATACATTATTGTATGAAATGCACAACGTCAATGTTCTTGTATCAACCTAATAATCTATTTCTTTCTGGTTCTTTTAAATCACTACACTGCCACCTTATTTCAGAAATGCTGAACAGAAACTGCCCGTGGTGCAGCTACATGTACTTCTATAACTTGCCCATATGAAAGAAAGTAAAAGATAAAAGATATAGTGTTAATTTCTGGAAGCTACATGTAGTTGACAGTCAATGAGCAATTCCAATTTCAATCTACAAGACTTGACTACAGAACATGTTAACATTTTCCATCAGCCTAAAACTAGGTGTCTAAAATCTTTAATCCTACTTCATACCTAAAGATACAACTATCCATCATTATGTTTTTAAAATGAATTAAGTTATAAAATAAAATAGCTATTGCAGTAGGCATTTACTGTTGTAATACTTAAAAAGATCTTCAACACATAATATTGCTTGCTTGTATAATTTAGCATGATGAAAAGCATTAATTTTATAACACTTAGATGCAACTCAATTCAAATTCTCAATTAATTTTATACAAAAACTTTTTCTGAAAAATATCAATCACCTACAATACAAATATACATGTAGGTTTGAAAGACAATGTGCAACAATATTGCAGCAACACATTTGGTCATACTAAACACATTCTTAAACACTTCAAATTAAAATAAAAATGTCATATGTCTATTTATCAATACTGCTTCAGAGATACTGCAAGTAGTTGAGTGAGTACATGCATGTAGTTATGTACATGTAGTTATATTCCCAACCAACCCTATAATTGTTTCCTGAATCACAAAACAGATAATTGTCCAACACAACTAAAGATATTGCTTGGCTAATGCTCGCAGGAACTTCCTCTTGCGCATCTGGACGGCACGCTGAATAATGTCCTCTGGATTACTGCTGTTGAGATCCAGTTGAGTTAGGGCTTTCAACTGAAGAAGATAGAAAAACAATTTTCCTTCATGCATTTCCATCTAAATGCAAAGTCATGTTAAAAAGCTTGTTAAGTACCGGTACGCATTTTAACATCCCCATTTCAGCATCCATATTTGTAATTTTTATGTCCTGAGGAACACCTATATCAGATGTTATAATAAAGATAATTCAAAGTTATTTAAAAATAAGCACTTTCTTGCAATCAGTAGGCAAATATGTAGAAAAAGCAGTGTGACCAACCTACACTGATTTCTGTGCAATAGGCAAAATCAGTAGAGGAACAGAAAAATTTATAGTAAAATGATGCTGTCATTCGAAAAAACTAATTTATAAAATACTTTAATTTTCTTCTCAGTTGTTGAATATTTTCTTTACAAATATTGGATATCATGAAACAATGTCAATGAAGCACATGTAGTAGTTGGGTCTATATGGACTGTGGATATCGGCCTGGGAAGCTCAGTGGTAGAGCTCCTGACTAGAGTTGCAGGGGTTCCGGGTTCGATTCCCGGTCCAGCTATATGTTTTCAATGTATTTATAAGCTCATTCCTCTTTTCCTACTACACATAAATGGTTGGATAATGGTCATCCAATAAGACACAATAATGCAGAACTACTAGTATCTCCCTTCATAAGGTTCATTGCCACTCTTACTGTTTAACTATTCTGATACTTACTGCTGCCTGTTTTTTCTCCATTTCGCCTCGTTTGGAATGCAAGTCTGTGAAATCACAGTTAAGAAAAACTTGACAAGTAAATTGAAAACAAAAAAATTGTAATTCAAAAAGTAAATATACCCTAGCAAGGCTGGGACAAGATATATATATTTGACATCAACAGGATATGAGATATGTTATCGTAATTAACTTCAGTCAATCAAAATTGATAATCAGTCAGCCAATTCTGAATTTCTTTTACATATACCAGGTAGTATTTATAAATGAATTTAAGATACCACATCTACAGAGTATTTTCTTCTCTATTTCTTAAGAGAATTGATTGTTATTCATTGCTTTATAGAAAATGAGGGGGCTGAAATCTACACCATCCAGTTCTAACTAGTTTATCGATCGATCAAAACCTTTAGCAACCTAGGAAAAATCACGGACTGCACAAGATAATCATAATGATGTCAGACTCAAAATCCCATATAAGACGACTTGGCTTTTCTTTTATCTAATGTAGTGATGAACTTTAACAATGATTTAGTTACTTTTACCTACATTTTATGAAAAATTCAATAATTTGTTAAAGGAAAGAGGTAAATGTAAACAAGGAAATGCTTTCTTTGATAATTCATGCAGGCTATGAAGGTAGCCATCATTGCTGAAAACTTTAACATAACCTGATAACACAGGTTATATATTTTTCTGCAATGTCACTACCTTCATATATATCCCGCATGAATCACCAAAGAAAGCATTTTATTGTTTAAGTATATACATGTACATGTAGCATTTTAGGTAAGGATACGGACAAGATATTCTAGAATGCTGATGTCCCATATACAAGAGTAGTAGGTATCCATGGCATCATAACAATTCCTCTCCTGTAGAGCTTTAAAGCAGGTAACATAGTCAATCTCATCTGTGAACTGACATAGCACTGCCACCTACAACATCAATGCAATATTTCTACATGCATGTTAATGTAAAAAATGTACTTTAAAAGATACATTAAGAAAGGTTTTACATGTACCAGGTATATCAATTTATACTTTAAAAAAAAACGGACAAGAAGCAACTTAAAATGGGCTAAAATGTAATTACCCTTCAATATGGTATATTTACAGAACTTTTCAGTATTTTATATCATTCTGCAAAAAAGTATTTAAATAGTTTTGATAGCCTATGAGGTGTTTGTTAACCATCTAATCAATTCACAATTATCATATGTAATTGCGAGACTAACCTGTGTATGACATTGCAAATACGAGCAACATTTGATCATCCTCTTGTAGACCTAAAAAAACCCATTAAGAATATGACATTGTAATAAATAATATATGTACATGTACACTTAATGTCACTAATAAAGTGCATAATTAAGCTAAAAAGTGCCCTCCCCCCCCTCCTCCAAGAGGAAAAAACATGGTTAGAAAAAACTTCACATCCAACTCAAAGTTTTTACCTAGTTTTGAATGTAGTATGTTATTCTCACCTGATCCTCGTATATACTTTTTGGAACAGCACTAGAGAAGAAATCGGACGCCACAACTCCAGCTTCCATATAAAACTTCATGGCTGAGGAATATTGGCCATTAGCTGTTGAACGAATTCAAATATAAGTATATTGTTTCAAGTGTAAACAGAAGCAACTCTTTCAGTCTCGAATGACAAGCATATCAAAGGTAAAATTGACTTTGAAACCAAAATACCGGTACGATAAAACACAGTAATTTCATTTTTAAGGGCCTTAGGAAAGTACATGTATATTGTTTTTCAATAAATATAAACAGATTTTTTAAGTTCCTTAAGTGTAAACAGATTTTTATGTTCCTCAAGCGTAAACAGATTTTCATGTTCAAATGACAAGCAAGTAAAGGTGAAATAAGACAGACACCATACCAAGCCAAAAACAGTATTTTTTGGACCTTACTAACTATCATATATACACTACCTAATGAAGTATAAGTCATTTTTTAGAAATAAGATATAAATGATGTTCGCACCGAAGTAGATGTCAGCCTGGGTCCTGAGCCATGAGGGTTGGGCGGGGTTGACCTGTAAGGCATGCTGCATCAACAGAACCACTGCCTCCTCAATCCCCGGCTTGTTCATTGCACTGATACTACAAGCAACAATATTCAATAATTTCATGCCTTATTAGGAAACAGTTATCACTACTGTCCCAAGTATTCTCCCCAGAAAATTGTTGTTCGAGGCTGTAGGTCAAGGACAACAATTTTCCAGATCTTCTCACCCACCATGGGGTAATAGTTTGACTGTTTCCATAATCTAATACTAAACTTTGACCTCTAAAAAAGTTTGTAAAGTGGCCAGGAAATATTTCATTACATAACTGGGGAATAGTTCATCATTTGATTGGATAACAGTTTGTCACATGATCTGGTACCGGTAATAGTAAATCATGTGATTTTGCTCGTTTTGTGTACCTTTCTATTAAAGCAGAATACAGTTTAAAAAATACAAAACATCAATTTACATTTATATAGTAGATTAGGTAATAATTCACACTGACTTAATTGTTCTGGTTTATAAGAAAGTAACAGGTTTAGAAAAATTTGAAATCTGTTCTTAGAGTCACACTGTCAATCTTCACACTCAGACAACTTACTTGCTAACTGTTGTTGGCCATAATGGAAGATATTCACTGGAAATTTCACAGCTAATTTCATCCTACAAGAAAATGGTAAACAATTCCATCAAGTTCAAATCTCTGAGGATTACTTACATTTACCGGTATCCATTAATACTATTGATAAAGAAAATAAGGTGGTTTTAATTTTACAATGATTGATAAACAAGTACAACAAATTTTATCAATATCTCTTGTTGTGACCTTGTGAATTATAATAGTGTAATAGGAAAGGAGGAATGAGCATATGAACATTGAAAACATGTGTAGGTCCCAGGTTCGATTCCCGGTCCAGCCATTTGTTTCCAATGTTCATATGCTCATTCCTCCTTGGTGTCGAGAGTTGTTTTAAAACCACTATACGATTACAATAGAAATGAATTCAATAGCTACCCAATACAGGAACATTGATTAACTAGGTTGGGATAACTTACACTTTATAAACCATGAAGCAAAGAAGTAAAAAAAAATGTTTTTATGAGAAAACTCTGGCAAAAATATGTTTCAGCAAAATTAAAGCCTCTACAAACTGATTTAAAAATTTCTATAGCAATTCTACACAATATCTCATGTCCTTAATGGAGTATAAAATGTAGTTACCCTGATTATATTGTAGAACTTGGACAGGCAAGAAACCATCACAGAGAGTACCATAGACTCCTGCAAGAATAAAATCACATAGAGGTATCACAATGTGTTTTAACCATCATTGTACATCTTAAAGAGCCAATTCACCAATTTTATCCCAGCTGAAAAATTCCCAATAAACTAAATTGGTTTCAAAATCAAATCATACATAGACATGTTTATTGAAAAAAAAAAGCCAGCTGTATAAGCAATATTGAAATACTGTGGAATCATTTTTATTCATGGGGGTCAATGTTCATGGGTAGCCAAAATTTTCCTAGTTCGTAGGGACGTAATTTCGTTGGTAGTGTAATCGGAATAAATTTAATAGATATTAAACAAATGATTGTTCAAGGTTCGCGGCGATGTAAATTCGTGGGCAAGGGTGAGCAACGAAATACACGAACATTGTCCCCCACGAATAATGATGATTTTACAGTAGGTATTTTGAGAAAACTGACCCTCCTCTTGGTCCATGTTTCAGCTGATGTTAATACAGTGTATTATCGATCTGTAAGTGGACTTACCTTGAGTTTGGGCAAGAAGTCAATGAAGAGTTCTTTGGCCAGAATAGCCAAGGAGGAGTCTCTCACATGGGCACTGTCCATCCGCCCACTCATGCTCCTCTTCTGGGTGGGGTTAATGGTGAAGATATTCTTCACTGTCAACAAATTATTAATTGTCAGCAATATGTGCATTGTTGAATTTGTGCATTCCTAATGTGTTAGTCTATAACGATACTGTAAGGAGTGTGTACAAGTATTTCTTTTTCTACATCTTCGTAGGTCATTTACAAGCCAAGAGAATTGGCACCTTTACTATTCAAGAGTACTTGCATTAACATGTATATAAAAATAAAAGATCTCAGCAAATGCAAATATTCATCAATATTCATAAAATTCAACTGAAATCTCTAGGAAATTTAGGCTTTCCCTTTTGCATTTCAAGCAACATTAGCCTCAAGTATAGCTTTACCCTTTCTTTCTCAGTGATGATACATATGTATTTGTTTTACCTGCTTCCCATAAAGCCCTGGCTGGGATCCGAGCAGCTTTAATGGAGGGCAGCTCCTTGCACATACAAGCTAACAGTCTACATAACTACAAAACAATACAATAACAGTCAAACCAGTCAATATCTCTCTCTGTACAAGAGAGATCACTAAAACATCCTCTATATCAATAGACAGACCTCTATATGACCACTGCCACTGTTCTCCATATTTGTCAGGTACTGCCAATCCCTTATGTTTAGGAGGAAGGCAGCACAGTGCTCCAGTATAACCATTGTAGGCTGGATATCTGTGGGGGATACAAAATACTGTATACAGGGAAATATTCGCCCCCATTTTATTTTCGTCCTTGTTGTCAGCAGGCGAATTTAAGACTGGGCGACACAAAAACACAAAAATAATATAGCTGAAATTCACTCTATAGGTCACCTTGATCAAGTCTGACTGAGGTAATACAGGTCTTGGTTTTCTTGATGAGATCTTGCAGTGTGGTGTTCATTCCAAATGACTTTGTGGTATAGAACTGTAGGAGATCGGCCAGCAGAATGTACCATCGGACATACTTAGACAGGATATAGGATACCTCATACACATTTCTGTCTGCTACCAACAACAGCTGGCGAGCACGCTCAAAAATCTGTTCAATGAAAGCATTACCAGTTAAATTTTCACAAAATTTTTAGAGTTTACTTCCACTTTGAACTGTCTCTGCATGTGTGATGAACAAAAACTGCTCCAGTGAAAGTGCTGAGAGAGAGAGAGAGAGAGAGAGAGAGAGAGAGAGAGAGAGAGAGAGAGAGAGAGAGAGAGAGAGAGACTCACCCTGACATCAATACAATGACAGGCCTTGCCAATCAGTAAATATACAAAGGCTTGCTCAACACTGGGAGGCAGATTGTATATGATCTGGTGCATCTCCTTTGGAACTTTCCACTGAAATATACAGATGTTTAATGTAACATGTTTCAGATATGGTAATTCAAGAGTGAACCCTCCAACCCCATCCAGTTATAAATATGAAGAATATTTGCTCAGTACACCAATGACTCTTGAGTCAATGCTAGTCAAAGCGGCCAGCAAACAGTACATGTAGCATCTTTGGACTCAACATTTTTGGAGGTAAAAGTCTCAGAACAGACGAAGTATGTCATCACAGCAGACGTCTCCATGCTTTATAGAGACATCCACTCAAATAAGAAACATGATCAGTGATCATAGGATTTACTCCACTATGGAATCCAAAGATTAGACAAATAGTAAGCAGCCCTAAGTTAGACATACTATTATCATCACTGCAAATAATTTTATAAAGATTGCATCTAAAGTCATAGTATTTTTGTTAACATATGTATGGTTAAACTTCATGGTTTATAAGAAAGTAATGATTAAAAGAATGATCTATATTTTTTTCTTTCCTGTCCATATATTAAAATAATTTGCCTACATATATAAAATATTTAAAAAGAACCATAAAATCATGCCCCAAGGACTTTCTTAGAAACAAATACTAATATATCTGAGACCCAGGATGGTGTAAATTCTAGATAGAATTGAAGAACATTCAAGGTTGACAGAGGTAGGCAGCCATTTCAAATAATGAGTTTTTAAAGGAATTTGCTCTGACAGACAGTGGACCATACAGATAGATCTGAGGTCACACTCATAGCCCATTGAAGCCCACAGACAATGGAATCATTAGCAGCAAATCTCTCAGACACGACGAACAAGTCATCATGGCAGATGGGTGCCAACAATAGTGCTCAGCTGTCTGCTCAGAATAGCAATCATTTGTCACCGATATAACATGCTGGGAATCTAAAGACTCAACATCAATCTGTGGGCCGCTCAGAACAGACAAGCATATCTTCACAGCAAATGTTACAAGTACATATTAAAAGCATCAATAAGTAAATACTTGTATGTGTATATACATGTATAAGCAACTATGTGCAAGTTTTAAATACCATCAGGGTTTTTATGTACAAGTCTTTAAAAGATGTATCAAATGATGTATCAAATGACTTAAAATGCATACTGTTAGAATTTTCAAGTACATGTATATAAAACAGATTTACTGTTTTACTGAGTGGCATATTGAGCAAGACTCTAATGTCTGATACATGTATATAAACCTTCCAAACCCCGCAAACAAGTAAAAGGAATTTTTTTTTTTTGGGGGGGGGGGGGGGAGAGAGAAAGTAATAATTTCAAATCAAATTAAGATGTGGCTATTAAAACAATGCAATACATAAGAGAGGCAGAAAATCACCTTTTCATTCAGTGCCATGACATATGCAGGAGAACGGCCCAGTTTGAGGATCAGTTCCCGTGTCAAGTTGTTTATCGGCTCTGGCTCATACATAAACATCAGCTGCTGTTCTACTGTCCCTGCACTCACTGATGAATCTGTAAACAGGCAAACAATCAATCACTCTTAAGTCAAAAGCTCCACCCCCTCAAAACCCCACCCCCTGTAAGTGTGATAAGTGCTACAGAAAAGGAAGTCAAAAAGGGACAAAATCACAGCAAAGGTCAGATTCAACACTCAGCTTCCAACAAACTCAAACACAACACAAAGGGATGCAGCGTGCCAAAGAGATATAGTCACACATATTCAAGTTTCCCTCATTTTAAATCAAACAATTACCGTATTAGCCTCATAAAAAAAAATCCCAATTATAAGAAATGTTCAATTTTTCAACATTTGAAATTCAGAAACTAATACAGTGTTATATATTTTTTTTTAAATATCTAGCATTTAAATAAATTCTCTAACTGATACAAATTGATGGTAATATAAAATTACAGCTACTTAAAAATGAAAAGCTGAAATAAACTAGTCTACTTTATTTTTTATGACTGATTGTCCAAACACAGTGTACAATTACAGTACTGTGTAAATTTCTAGTGTTACAGTAACTCTTATAGAATCATTTAGAATGGGACCTACCGGTAGTAAGCACACATACAAAAATGTATTAATAAATATAAATGTAAGTATAAGAATATCTAGTATACTTCAAGCCACATACAGTGTATAAATAACCTCTGCAATCAACCTACCTGCTCCCTCACTCATGACGGAAGAAACTGAAATAAAATCACTCTAATCCAAAAAAAGCCAAACAAACTCAAACATCTACAGAAAAAAAGTGACATTTTGCACTTGGTCCATCATAAAACATGCATATGGACAAGCTATTCAAGTACACATACTGCATGTAAAATAAAAACACTTCCAAATCAAATGACAATAAGTTTTGTATGCTATTTTTTGCATACCACCTTTGTACTGTACATGAAATTAAAGTCAACACAATATAAAAAGTGCATGCAGCTACAAAAAAAAATTAAGCTGGTAATACATGTATGGCCAAATCCAAACAAAAACGAAAAAATCAAGAGTACGCAAGGATAAAGCATTGAACTACTGACCTCGACTGTTTGGGTAGCTGGAACATATGGTAGTTGCGTCGTCGTAGATGTCGCTGTAAGTCAGAGAGGAACTCTCCTTAATATACTGGTTCATCTCCTTCAGTTCTTCCTGCGTGAAGTAATTACGTAACTCTCCTGATACTACCATGTTGTTGAAGCGGGAGCCAACTGGAGAAAGGTCCATTAGATGCCTGTTAAAAGAATTTAACATCAAGTATGGACTCATGTACATTCTTGTTCATTCCAAAATATTCAGAATTGAAAGAATGCCACCAAGACTTTGATCGAAATTGATCGAACGAATTTTATTTAGCAGTTG